>CM074948.1:3132069-3152069 GCA_037577455.1 Pangasius macronema | reverse complement strand
ATCTGTCAGGATTCTTCTGGAACACTTCTGCAACGTTGCTGCAACGTCTCTGGTTGTACGAACGTTTTAAAATAACGTTTCTAACATTTATAACAACATCGCAACGGTATTTTTAGTTTCTTTTGGAACGCTAAGAAGTGTTTTTGCGTCACATTTAGAAATGTTTCCACAACATTGCGCGTATTTCAGAAACATAGCATCAATACTTTTAGCTGTAGGAACGCTAACTAATGTTTTTATAGAACAGTTAAAAAAAAAAAATTCATGTTTCAATTTATAAAAATTTCTACAATATTGCTGCAACAGTGAGACTGAAGGAATGTTGCAAATGTCTTTTGTCGCCAAAAACAACATTTTGTAACCGTTTCTTCAATGTTGCTGCAAATTTATTTGTATAAACAATAACGAATGATGTTTATAAAATCGATTTCTGCAACTTGGCTACAACAATTTTTGTTTTCACTTAAACATTTCTACAAATTTGATGCAACATTCGTAGCTGTAGGAACGTTAACTAATGGCTCGACCTACGTAGCGTTTATAAACATTTCCGCAACTTTGCTGCAACAATTTTTGCTTTAAACAAACATTACACTTATACACTTACGCAATATTTGTCGTATAAATTGAGGCGTATAAACGTGTATAAACATTTATAACCGTTTCTATAACGTTGTTACAATTTTAGTTGTAGGAACTTTAACTAATGGCTCGACATACGTAGCGTTTATAAACATTTCCGCAACTTTGCTGCAACAATTTTAGCTTTAAACAAATGTTTCCACTTACGCAATATTTGTAGTTTGGTGTCGTATAAATTGAGGCGTATAAATGTGTATAAACATTTACAACCGTTTCTATAACATTGTTACAATTTTAGTTGTACGAACTTTTTAACAAATTTTTTTTTACATAACAATTATAAGCATTTTTAAAATATCGTCACAACATTTTTACTTTGTATAAACGCTGTTGGAACGTTTTTAGTTGTTGGACCATTGACGGTGTTTTTACTTTTATAAACATTTATAAACATTTCGACGCTTTTAATTGTAGGAATGTTGCGCAATGCTTTCAGATAGCATCAATAAAAATTTCCACAGCATTACTTAGTTTTAGGAATGTTAACATTTCCGAGATTGTTCCGGAAGGATGTGCGATTGTTGTTATTATTACAGCAAATGTTTTAAACCATCACAGGAGCCTTATTTATGAAATTTTACAGTCGAACCTCTTCATAGCCTCCAGTAACTTTCGGATATTCTGTATAATGTTGTGTGTTTCCTGGGATAACGGTTTAAACGCTACATTCCTTACGATTCGGCATCACTCAGAACTCATGTCCTCAAACCCATACAGTCGTAATGAGCGCATTAATTGCTGTTGTCTCTAAAGCCAGACTTTGAAAAGAGCTGTCTGTACAGACGTCCCTGCGTGACGCTCATGAGACAAGCTGAAACTCATTCCTCCAGGGCCTATAATCCTGCTCCGCTTCTTCCAGCAGTCATTTCTCCTGCGCTGGCGTGTGTAAACACCCGGGCGCGTCTTACCAAATAGTTATCGGCGTGTTTCGACTTGAGCATGCGCGTGACATCCTTCAGATTGTGCAGATACGTCTCCTCGGAGCAGGCCTGCGGGAAGGACACGGCGATGATGCGCTCTGTCACGTAGGTCAGGTCAAGTTCATAGCCTTCCTCCATCTGCGCAGAAAAACACAACATGGCCGCAGGTTTAAACCGGATGTTTACGGCTGGAAGGCATACAATCAGGACAACGATATTTTATTGGCCACAACTGTGGATATTTATGTTTGGCCTTCTCGTAAAACATCACACAGTTCACACAATTCTAAAAAAGTGAACACCACCACAAAAACCAAAAAGACAAAGCATAAAAAGTTTCACAATAAGCACAAAGAGGACACAAGAGAGCTGAAATTGCTTGACATGTTTGCTCTTAAACCTTTTGCCTTTAAATATTTGCCTCTTAAATAGCTTTACTAAACAGTCTACATAGTTCAGGCTAAAGGTTTTCAGTAGGATCTAGAAAATACGTCGATATGTGGACCTTCTAAAGCTAGCTAGTTAAACGCAAATGAAATATCATGCTAACGTGTGAAAATTTGTTGTTTGAGTTCGTTTTTTCATGCTTGGCTTCGTACTCGCTTTATTGGCAGATTAGCAAAGCAAGCTAACTGTCCTAGCTACAGAAACCCACCAGATGCTATCTCTATACACACATTTCAAGACAGGTTGTGTATGACTGGATAAGATGAAATCGCAGTTATATGTTTTTCTAACATGTTTGTGTGTCTGGAACTAATTGCATTGCAGGCAGGATCTGCCTTACGATTGGTCCGAGGAATCATTCCAGTGAAATGTTTAGATTTGTCACTCAAATATTGTAGCTGAAATCACGGCTCCATGTGATACGTAGACGATGAACGGTGGGCCGCCATTTTGTTTCTTGCTAGTTTGAACGTAGGGTGACTCAAGCTAAGATGTCGGCTGAAACCAGTTCCTGAATGTTAACTTTACTGCTGTGTTAGCTATACATTGCTTTTATATGATTTAAAGTGTAGAACTAGCTAGAGCAGATGTGTAGAATAGACTAGATTGCAGATCGATTGCAGCTGCTAAATTCCAAAGTAGTCTCACTCAGCACTAAAGTAGGCTATACAATTAGGTTTAAGATTTTGTCTACGTTGCTTTACAGTGAATTTGTTATATATTTGTATTTATGGATCATGAATTAAATGCACATAAAGAGCTTCTGATTCCTGGTAATTTTGCCACATGTGGCGGCCAGCAGCAAGCTAAACCCCGAGCACTTCCTGTGTTTCCACAGCAAGGCTTCCCCTCGCATGGCTTATCCGCTGCTGCTTATCCCAACACTGCAGTATCAACAGAGAGAAGAGATCCTGCTCTGAAAGACCCACGGAGCTGTAGATCCTGATCCTGTGTGTTGTCCCGCTCCATTCGGCTCAGGAGGTGCTTCATGCTTCACCAGTTCGCTCAGTGTGGCAGAAAAACATGGTCGAGGTGAACTAGGAATGGGATTCGGAACAACTAGACTGAACTAGGTCCAGAATCAATCTCGGACCAGGTCACACTGAACGTATGTTAAGTTGTAAAAAGGTTACGCTCTTCTGTCCTTTGGAGTGTGAAGTATATTTAGTTCTACACGTTTGGCTGTTGAACAAATGGCGCCTGTGCGTTTTTATTGGAAATAAGACAAACACCAAATGGGACATTCCAAGCTAACGGGCAACGTTTTTAGAATATTGTTAGTAAAGTCCGAAAGTAACGTCCCTGTAACATTCGTCAATGTTCTTCTCTTAGTTTGCTTCATAATATTGTTAGATTGTTGCTCAGACAATATTCCCAGTTAGCCAAAAACCGAACGTTATGGAAATGTTAGTGTTCATTTCCTAAAACTAAAAACAAACATTAACATTAACATTATGGATATTCATACAATGAAACACCTAATGTTCCTACAAGCGTTCTGCAAGCCTTAAAACCTTGTTAGCAGGGTTAGCATTCTAGTTGTAGCAACAACGATGACACGAGATGACAGGAACGGTCAAAGCTCCATGTTCAGTTTGTGCCTTAAATTCAAAAGTTACATCAGTATATGAATGGAGTGGAGAAAGTTTCTCGTATTCAGAGACAGGTTACGCGGTTCCTTAAGTCAGTTTTCTGGGCGTGGTCTTCAGATTATGCAAATCACCTGCGTGTAGATAAAAAAAACCCTCTGAGTTTTACAGATGTTACTCAAGTGGAAGCATCAGAGATGGGTTTTCATTAACATTTAGACCAGCACATTTAAACATAAGTGTCTGGCTGTAAGAATGAAAAATGGCGACTGAAGAAGCAAATAACTTTGCGGAGAAATTTAAATGATGTCACATAAAAAGGCTGATCATGTGTAAACCTCGTCCTGTGTGATATTATCCATCCATCTGAAATATACTGTTGTGCGTAGCTGCTTTGTTTTGGGCGTGTCTGTTGGGAGTTTTGTGCTATAATCCAATAAAGGTAAACTGTTCCTTCTAGCTTTGAACATGACTCTGAATGAATGAAACCCCGCCCTAGAAAGCCTTCTACATTCAGTCGAAATATATTTCAAGCACGCCAACTTTTTACACCCTGACACACGTTTTTTTCAAGAGGCGTGTGTTCGATGGATACCAAACAAGTCCTTGTGTGAACGCAGCCTAATTGTTTAACAGCTGGAAACCACAGCAGTGAAATCGCTTTTGTAAAACTGTTTTATGACGCTGTAAAAGCATAATAGTCGCGCTGGATATCGAATGAAGTCTCCGAGCTTTAATCTTTCAGTTTACTGCGTGAGGTCTCTGAGCTCAGAGTCACGTGCGATGTGAAATCTCGTATATACGATACGAAGACACTTCACTGCTTTCGTCCTGTCCGTCTTCAAGCAGTCTGTCTCAGTCTCTGAAGGTCTTTCAAGGACTTGTTTGTTTTTGAAACGATTTGCTGCTTGAATGTGTCACTTAATGAAGTCTGACGCTAGACTCCAAACACACACGATAAAGAGAGCTGTAAATCCAAAAGTAGTGGATGTGTGTGTGTGTGTGTGTGTGTGTGTGGGGTCTTTAAACACCCCCTGTACTCAGAATGAAAGGGCGACTGTGTGAAGGAGGTCATCGCCAAGGAAACGTAGGGGAGGGGGGTGAAGTACTCAGGAGAGTTGCTTAATTAGACATTAATGGTGTAGTTTTGTGTGGAATGAGAGCGGTTAAGAGAGTAATACTGAACGAGCGATTTGCAAAAGTAATGGCGCCTTAATATTGCAGCGTAGCAGAAGTGGAAGTTAAGAATCTACTGTGGTATTTTCCCATGACACAAACACAAACAAACCTGTTTACCAGTTCTGTGAAAGTCAGTTGTAGGCCACAGTACACTTTTTTTTTACATGCATTACTTAACTTAACACACCATATCACTTAACACACCGTAACGGTCAGGAGTAATACACCATAAGGAACAAATAACAAACTAATCATCACTTTTTTTATATATATATATTTTCTTCCAATAATGGACCAAATAAGCCATTATATTCATTATATTCATCTGTAAAGAACATTAAGTCCACAACTGATATGAATTGATTTACTAATTCATTTGTTTTGTGGTGGTTATTAATGAGGATGAATGGTGGGTGCCAATATTTTAGAAAACTCACTGACTGTTACAAACCTCTGACACTGGAGACTCCTTCCACAAATGTGAAAAGTAATAAATTTTTGGCCATAACTGAAACACACACACACACACACACACACACACACACACACACACACACACACAGTGTAGGAAACACCTCCATGTTCAGTGTGACCTTCTGACCTGAGCTCCATTGAAGGGTTTAAGTATTGTTTTCTATAGATAACCTTTGCTGTTACTGTTGCGGTAACACACCCCATACGCACACACTCTCTCTCTCTCTCTCTCTCTCTCTCACACACACACACACACACACACGCGCACACACACCATTCAGGAAGCGATAAATCCACATGCAGACAGCTGATACTAAATCCAGCGTCTAGTGAGACATGAAACATTGTAAACGTAGGTATCCTGGTTGAAGTCCACGGTGTGATGTGAATAACAGCACACAGCCACCGCAGTCGCAGTCTCAGTCTCAGTATATAAGCACACACCACGCTCACACACAGCTTGTGTACCTGAAGGTCGTGTTTAATAAGCGTCTAATACTGAATTACTGCTATTATCGCTGTCAATAACACGCCATCTTCTGCATCACTAGCAGAAATGTGGAGATCGTGTAATAAATGGAAATGCAATTTCTCAGCTATTGTGTGTGTGTGTGTGTGTGTGTGTGTGTGTGTGTGTGTGTGTGTTTTCTTTGGGTTTTTTTCACTCCTGTGATCATCACTGTAATTTTTACTCCAAGTGCGCAAGTTTCAGCATGTGTAGAGAGCAAAGAGCAAAAACTCTGCATCGCTTCTATTTCTCATCGCCCCGTTCATCATTTTCAGGAATGCATTCATTATACAAGCAAGCGCGGATCATCTAGGGAGCATGAAAACTATTACGCTTAAGACAGATAATGAAAATACACTAACGTACACACTGGTGTAACAGTGGAGGAAGGACATTTTGTTCCAATGTATACAAGCGACATAGAGGAATAACAGTAAAGACCAATTGACTTGGCCTGACTCTGACTGCGGCTCTAGTCAAGTTAGAGGGAATCATGGATAGCTCTGAATACCAATCGATTTTGGCACAAAATCTGCAGAGCCTCTGTTACACAGCTGAAGATGAAGAAAAAAACTCACCATCCAGCATGACCACGACCCAAAGCACGAATCTAAATCAAAAAAGGAATGTTTTCACAAAAAGAAAATCCACTTTAGGCTATTTTGGACTGGTCCAGTCAGAGCCCTGATCTAAATCCTTGCAAAAACCTGTGGAAAGATTCGAAGACGGCTGCGTGCAGGAGATCCCTTCACAATTTGGAGCAGTTTTGCAAAGAAGATTGGAATAAAAATGCCAAATTAAGATGTGCTTAAATTAGTAGACTCTTACCCCCAAAACACAATGTGCTTTAACAATAAAGGTATTAGTTAAGGGGTGTACATACTTATGAAACCAGCATATTGTAAGCTGTTTCACATTTCTATTTGTTTTTCAGTAGAATTTTGTTGTTTGAGATTTTGTCACATTAAAGGTGGAAAAAGATCTGATAATGATAATAATTTATCTCGGTTTCATTCATTACATCGAAAAAAAACTACAATTTTAACAGGGGTGTGTAAACTTTTTATATCACTGTATATAATCCATAAAATGGTAAGATGTGAAAACACTAAGGGAAGATCCAAGACCACAGAATTAGGAAAGCGAGGCTAAAAACAAGGCTTGATAACATGCGATACGATTGGCAAGACTTCGCGAGGAAACAAAGACACGAGAGTATAAACAGCCAAACTAATCAAGAATTAATACAAAACACACAACTGGGTAATGAACGAAGGACCAAACGAGGGCGGACATGAGACCACAAACTTCAGCACATTGTACTTGTCGCCATGGAAACCACGGCAGTTACAGTTTTTACACTTTAAATCTCTGCGACACGTTTAGCCGTGAGTGTGTTTACATACACTCCAGCAATGGGATCGTTTAAAACTCCTGGACTACATACATTCATAACACTTTAAAATCTGATCCCAACTTTAATCCCCTTTACGAGATCCTACTACTCTGGTCACATGACCACCTAAATAATGTGGTATGTGCTGTAATGTGATAATGATGATATTATTAGTGTTCGTGTAAACACACTCACTGCTGTTAGTGTGTTAAATGCTTTAGCATGCTATTACTATTACAGGTTCCATTAAGACAGAGGCAGCGTGCTGCTACAAGCCCACGAGGCACAAAGACGAGTCCAAGAGTCTTAAGGTGGAGAGGGATCGCTGCTTTTGACACCTGGACTTGTTTTAACAGGAGCCTCTAGAACAGAGCCTGACGCCTGAAGAGCTGGACGCGCCACGTAGCCACAACCCACTGAGCCACTTCCATGATGTATTTCACCTCATTCGGCTTCACCAGATAATTAAAATGCCTTGTCATGTTAAATCAGGGTGACACAGCTGTAATCTCAAAGATATTTCCACACCTGGATAAGTGGAGGCGTGTCTTCAGGATTATCAGTCAGCTTGATTTATACTCGGCCATCTCATGCATCGTGTATTAGGATTATATCCAGAATGGAAGTGCACTTTACGGCACATTTACACAAACCACTTCACAATGTCTGAGACACATTTTAAGCACACGCTCATACAAGTGTAAATATATCCACCTCTCTAATGCTGTAGGCCGTAAGTGCCAAAAACAAACCCAAAAACAAAACAAATCAGAAAAGTCAATAACAAAACAAAACAAACAAAACAAATCAGAAAACACAATAAAAAATAAATAAATAAAATCAGAAAACATTAACAAACCCAAAAACAAAACAAATCAGAAAACACAATAAAAAAAATAAATAAATAAATAAATAAATCAGAAAACATTAACAAACCCAAAAACAAAACAAATCAGAAAACACAATAAAAAATAAATAAATAAATAAATCAGAAAACATTAACAAACCCAAAAACAAAACAAATCAGAAAACTCAATAAAAAATAAATAAATAAAAAAAATCAGAAAACATTAACAAACCCAAAAACAAAACAAATCAGAAAACTCAATAAAAATAAATAAATAAATAAATAAAATCAGAAAACATTAACAAACCCAAAAACAAAACAAATCAGAAAACTCAATAAAAATAAATAAATAAATAAATAAAATCAGAAAACATTAACAAACCCAAAAACAAAACAAATCAGAAAACTCAATAAAAAAATAAATAAAAAACAGAAAACATTAACAAACCCAAAAACAAAACAAATCAGAAAACTCAATAACAAAAACAGCAAATCAGAAAAACACATCAAAAAAAAAAACACAACACAGAGCGCATCAGGCAGAAATATGGAGGAAACTGGAGAGCTGCAGGAAGTTTAAGAGGAAATAGGAAATATGTTATTTTGGATAAGCTGTCAGATTTGCACAGCATTAATATGAGCCTGCAAACAATGAAAAGGTGCCTTATAAGGAATCCGGGTTATTCAGCCAAAAAGAATTTCGCTCACTACAGTAACACAAGTAGATTCACATCAGATTGTGTTCGCTAGGATGAGTAGAGATAACAGACTGCTTTGCCCTTACAGGCCACCGTACTCCAGGCCTTGATGTATCATTCTGAACATGGTCTGTTACATCTACCTTTCTTTACTTCTAAAAAATTACAGCTGCATATAAAATAAAGATTTTTAACCAACATCAAACGAAGAAGAACACAAGGAGCTGGTTATCAGCTGTCATTAGCTGAGTTGGATGGACGTCGATCGTTGGATGGACGTCGATCGGTTTTCTTTTGGAGAGAAAGCCCGGTCTGGGATGTCACTGTGACCGATTTTCAAATTGGATGTTGGGATTAACAGAGACAGCGGTTAAAAACATTCAGTCTGCCTAAAGATGTCTAAAAGCTAGCTAGCTACGTGCGATTCCCTCACATCGTGAATGTCAGGTTTTCTGAAAAGCTACATGCCGTATCCTAGCCTAATCAATTTCCCACTGACGTCCGCCATGTTCCTGCGTCTTTATATCATCATCAAAACAGAGAAGAGCGCTCACACGCTCCTTACAGATGACAGCGCGCAACGTTTCCGATCGTTTCAATGATGTGGATGATGATGGAGTGATGATGGTTAGCTAGTAAAAGTAAAGCAAAGTGCGGCGTCTTTCGGTGGCGTTGGAATGAAATCTATAACACTTTAGACTTTCACAGATTATAATGCACACGATAAAGCGATTGGATTTCAGTCCAACAAATGAGAGAGTGTGAAAATGTAAATTGTTGAGCTTTGATCAGGATACAATCCCGATTGCATGACAAGACCAGGTGTAAAGACGTCTGAGATAACTGATCATCGATGCATTGGTTGTGCTAAAGAAATAATGAGGGGGAAAATGTTTCAAAGCTGGAAGTCGCTCCCTTAAAGGTATGTTCGCAGTGCTGCAGATGCAGCAAGGTGACTTCAAATCAGTAATCATGCTCAGTGGCTCCGCCCTCCACCTGAATCAGCACACAGGAATCTGACACCCTGAGGGCAGAGAAGGGAAAGCCTTCAGAGTAATCAGACAAGCCGCTGATTTACTAACCATCTGCTAATACGGAGCGAGTCTTTCAAAACAGCTGCACTGTGGCTGAGTAGGGCATAGGGCGTAGGGCGTAGGGCGTAGCACGTAGCGGCGATCATAAACACATCTGGGCTTTTCATTCTGCAGACGGAAACTGATTTGTGAGGATGTTTGTGCGCTTTTTATACCACAGTGATTCTGATTGGTCAGTTCCGGTTTAGATCGAGGCACTCATTCTAGTACATTATCCTTTCTATAGTAACACCTAACACAGGGATTTGTACGGTGGACTCTGTGCATAAACACACTGAAACATTGTTGTAACTGTTGCTATGGTGACATTTCCTGTAAGGAGACATTTATGTAACGTTTGTGGAAGGAGTCTCCAGCGTCAGTGCTTTGTAACAATCTGAGGTAAAGCTGTAACAACATTAAATGTAGCAATAAATGAACAGAAAACGCCCTGATTCACATCTCACTCATAAGAATTCACAAGATTCAAATTTCTCTCAATAACAAGATTAGGCATTGATTTTGGGTTTAAAAAANAAGACAGATTATACAGCGTGTTTCACACGAATATATGGATGGAGTCTGAATCGGTGGAGTAATTCTTGCTAAATCCCTGCTAAATTACTGCTACGTTCTGCAAATCCCCTGATTCATGGAATCTGTGTCAACAGTTACAGTAGACGTTTCGTATCTCTTCGGAACCCAGGAAATGGCGGCCTCACGCAGATATATGATCTGTTATCACCCACGCACAGCTGCTCAAAGCGAAAGAGAGGACGGCTCAGCTAAGCCCTCAGGAACACTGCTCAGACGTGAATGTGGTTGAAAAAGCATATTCATGCAACATAGGTGGTCGATCTTGCTGTGGTATTCAGATATCTTTCCCATGGAAGATAAAAGCAAGATCTTTACATGTTTGCTATCAAGCAAGATGGCAACAGTCTGGGATGGCAACAGATAATGGCACTCTTGAGGAACTCTGAGACTCTGAGTGAACTACTTGTGAGTTTGAATCACAGGACTGACTGAGCACCACTGATGGCCCCTTGAGCAAGAACTATAATCCTCACCAGCTTAGCCATAAGCTGTATTGGATTTTGCCTCATTCATCACTAGGTATGTTCCTCAGATCCTGGTTCCAACAGGAACTGGTTTGAAATTAGCCCGGAATATTTATAAAGTAGGACGTTGACAGTTCGGCAAAACTTTCAAATAGATGTTTGACTACACACCATGATTTCTTAAGAAAGCCAAAAGATTTAAGGTGTTCTCGGATTTCAAGTGACATCGAGTGAATGATGTCAGGAAACTCAGCAAAGCACCTTTGGACCAAGCACTATATCAATCTCCAAAAATAAAACATCTTCGAATGTTATGCTCACAGTCCACCTTCTCGCACAGCTACATGATGCTCAGATGATTAGGACTTTCGAGAGAAAAAATGATCCGATTATTACTTAGTAATGTTCATCCGAATGGGACGAGTAGAGAATTAATCAACACCTTCTGACCAATCAGAATCAAGAATTCAACAGCACTGTGGTGTAACATTGGATACTGAAGGTCTGGCCAATATCAGTGGTAGTATTGATAAGATCTTAATGATATTTGCTGTAAATAAATAAATAAATAAATGTAAAAACATAAATGGTGCTAGAAATATTCTCTGGGATTTGCTTATTTGGGGAACCTTATACTTGTAATCTGACGTAGACACTACACCACCTAACTGGAGGACTGGGGCAGTAACGTCAACAGTACATGGCTAACCATAGTGATAAGCCACTGAAGATGACATCATCCAGAGATAAACTGCTTATCCGTGGCTAAATAACAGACCATGCCACTTTCGAAAGCAGACTGTGTCTCATTGCGCTAATTATTATTATTAAGCGGTATTTAGCATTTCCTGTGGTTTACTTTCTCTCTTCTCAATCTACCCCGGTTCGCATTCATGGTGGTTCATGAACTCGTGATTTACGCTGCATAATGCTGTTTTGGAGATTTTGGTTGGCCAGTGATCAGAAATCCTTTGAGCCAAGATTCTTTCGGGGGTCTGTGTGGTCACATTAGAGATGATATTTGTGTCTTTTGAGACTCAAGGAGCTGCCATTCATTACAAGAAAGAAAAATATCCATAGACTTTTATAAAAACCCAAGAGCTTTGAAACACAAAACCCGACACCTAGTTCACATGGACGTGTGTTGAAGCTGACAGAAAAAGAAAAATGGCCAAACATCCTGGGAAGCTTGCAGAAATGCTGGAATTACTTACACTTTTCCTACATGCTTAACAGACAGATAAAAGTTATGAGAAAAAAAATTCCCAGAGACTGTGACTACTGGATGGGGTTATCTTCTCGGGAAGCATGGAGGACCTCCAGCCGTTGGAGATCACTCGGTGTCAGCATTGAGTCAAACAACAGAGCGTGATTAATGACGCTCAGGGCTGCGTTGAACCCCAGGCGACAGCAGGAACACCATAAAATGCAGCAGGAAGTCGGGTTCGGTGAGGGGAGAGAAAAGGCCATTAGTCAGGAATGTGACCTGGCTCAGAGAAGTGGAGGAAAAGCCTTCTGCAATGACCACGGGTCAGAAACTGAGAAATGTCGAAAGAACGTTTCTACGCTTGGAAGACACCTCATCGCATAACAGTGATAACCAACAACATGTCAATCAATAAAAGAAAAAAAAGTGTTTGCTGGGGAGTTGAGAATTCTTGGCTTTCTGAACAGGTTCCTCCTGTCTGAAAGATTTTGTGACCTCATCCCCAGATGCAAGGGTCTTTCTTTATTTCCGACCCCGGTCAGTAAAACAATCTAACCGGTGTAAGGAACTTTTCTCTACTCCAAATATTAAGCCACTGTACTCACTGGAATGTGGCTATTAAGAGGCAAGACCATGTTCAAAATCATTCACAATCTTATTTACGCAGTCTTTTTTTAGTTTGAAAAGAACACGATATGGTAACACGGGTATTTTCAAAAGGTAGAAAGGTTTTATGTGGTAAATTCTTTAGGCTACAGAGACTACAGAGACTTTCTGCTTTTTGAAAATACCCACGTTGCTGTACTGTGGTACCATGGGTCCCTGGAGGAGGAGTGGTTAGGCCACATGGTGCTCTCATGTTCGATACACAGGTTCAATTCCCAGCCAGGGAACCGACCTCAGCCACTGGGGTTGCACAAGACAGTGCACTCCCAGTGCCAGTCCCAAGCTCGGATAAAATTGGAGAGGGTTGCATCAAGAAGGGCGTCAGGCAAAAACTCTGCTGTGGCGACCCCTAACGGGAACAGCCGAAAGAAGAAGGACAATAACTCTACTGTGGTACCTTATGACTTGCAAGCCTTATTGTGTTTGCAGAGAAGAGGAGAAGTTGGTTTTATGAGTCTGGTAAGTTGGTAGTCAATTTTATTTAAATGATATAGTTTTTGAGGTAGACTTGGTTAAGTGGAAAAAGATGTCTTCAGATTGCCTTCATGGGAGATTCAGTCCACTGACTAGATAATGTGGGGTTTTCATTTGGTTTGTTCGCAAAAAGTAATCACATACCATATGTAATAATTATTTCAGAGCCTACTCACTGTGGAATAATGGAGCGGGGGGAGGGGGTGGTGTTGTTACTTGGGGGGGAGTGGTCAGGCTTGTTGTTAGAGACGCACCGCCCTCACCGCCTCCCCAGAACCACCTACGCTGGTCACTGGGGTGGTACCATTAAGGGTACATCTTTCCTTCCCTTTGTGTGCATCTTTTACCTGGGAAGGTGCATGTGGTGGAGCTTTAACTAGCTTTAGTTAAAGCTTTAAAGTAGATACAAAAAGTACAAAAAAAATGTATCCTTGATGGTACGCCAGCAACAAGGAAAAGTACAGTTTAGATTCTTTATTTCGGAGAGTGTTGCTATAACCTTACTCCCACAGATGGACAAGCCAAGGACATCTTGGGTCTAGATTCAGTCTCTTTCTGGTTATAATGCCAGAGAATGCTACAAGTTACAATTTCTGAGAATGTCAGACACAATCACACCAAATGCTTAGAACACAAGAATTAATTTCCGTTCAAACTTTAAATCCTTTATGCTGCTTGCTGCTTACAAACATTTTTTACTCAACACTGAAATCTGGACACTAAACAAAGTTCTCCTTAGACCATCTTCCTCAGGTCCCTCCTCACTCTTCGATAAAATCGGTACAAACAAATCGAGAAGACCTTGAATAACCTGTATTTGTCTCGCCTCCTACATTGGACATTCTACAGAAACGAAAAAAAAAAAATCGGCCGGAAACAATATAGAGCACGCTGACTGGACAGAGGTTACTGTGGGCTGTGTAACAGCTTCTAAACCAGCTCAAAATTACCGTCTCCGAATCCTGAGAGCCAAAAGAATGCGGTTTAAAATGGTGACGTTTTCTACCATATTTTCCATTTTTTTCTCACTCTGTCTTTCCTCTTAAAATACATCTCTTGCATTCAGGGTTTGTGTTTTCGTCTCTCTTGTGTTCTTTTTATGAATCTGACACTCTGCTTGCAACATTTTAGAAACTCCATGCTTGGGACTACCACTTTGTGGTCCAGTAGTCCCCAATGGTGCCTGTAATGGTTCACACATGTTAGCCTTACGGCCGCTCTGCGTAGAAAGGACACGGTACAAAGGCTGAGAAAGGGCAGGCAGCTTCTATATCACTCTCAGCCATGGTTTTGTTCTGTCAGATCTCTCCATCTGGGCTTAAATACACTGACAGACATGCTTTCTGAACACAAACAGCTATAGCACCAAGGTCAGCAGCTAATGTTAGCAGGGCTATGCCTTCACTTGCTTTCAAGGGAAAAAAACATAAATGTAAGGCTCAGTGTTTGGTATTGTCTTATTTTTTGTTAACAAATGGCTTGAAGTGGATTATTTTGAACTTTTCTAGAAGTATGAATAACAGCACCACCACTGGCCACAAGTAAAAAATGCAAAGCAGGATGATATGAAGAAGCGAGAAGCAAGACTGGGGCTGATTTCGTTCTAGCTCAGACTGTAGATTCATGCAGCCTATCAGTGACAGTTATGTCAGATGATTACACAGAGTGACACGCCCCCTAGATTTCCTGTGCATCAGGGATTCAGTGAATTCAACTTACCTATAAAGTGGTAAGTCTGAGCTCAGAATGATGATTTCATTTTCGAGGTAGAAGTTGGAAACAAATCATGGATGCCTCCATGTTTGTTTTTTGTTAGCAACAAACTAGCCAACTAGCAGAGTCAGCGTTGTAGATTTAACACGCAAATATGTCTGAATTAAAGAAAATACTTGTATGTACATTATAACTCATTTAAAGATAAGAAGTGCTTCTGTGTTTACTGCTGATGCTGGAAGCAGCCATGTTGGTTTGATGTCACTTGCTGAACTCAGAGGAACTTGTAGCTGAGAAGGCTACCCTGAGTTTACGAGTAGGAATTTCAAGTTGAGGGGGTGTATTCTTGGGCTTTTCCTGGTTGGAGGTTGGGAATTACAAGTTACAACTTCTAGCTGAACTCAGCACAATTCATTTAACCCCGCTTCCTTATCATCATATACTCTACATAATGAAATACAGTGAAATAAACATGAACATGGCGGATTATTTTTTCTAGCACTGATTTCTAAACTTGCCTTAGGAGGAGGAACTAGAAGTGAACAAGCTAAGCAAAGATCATCCATTCAAAGCACAAATTAGGGAAAATGGCAGAACTGTAAGATTTGTGTGGTTGGAATGAAACAGCAGGCCAATGGCAAGCGCAGCTTTTCTGTTTATCATGCTTGCTATTCAGAAGAGTAGCTTTTTCTGACTAAACCAAAAAAAAATACTGATGACGAAAGGTGCTGTCTGTCTGTCGTTCACATCACTTGTCTAAGGTAGAAAGTTTAGTGTGCATATATACAAGGTTTTACGGTAACCACCTGGCTCTTGAGAAGGAAAAATGTGCCACTCGTCTGTTATTAAGACACTAGAAAAGTTTATCTTCATGCTCTCTTTCTTCCGATTTTAGCCATCTGTGAGCTAATGTTTCCAGATGGTGTCAGTTAATATCAGGAAGTTCAAAACACCTACTGTCAATCATTCCAGATTCGTATGCTGATTGGCTCATTCGCCGTGTTTATATGGGGAATAAAAGAAGACTGCTGTCTTTGCGTATGTTTGAGTGATAGCATAGCGTAGCAGCGTACTCTCATGTTAAAATTCGTAATATAAAATAAGTAAAGTTCAGCCGGTCTGCTTTGATGAGACCTCGTGCTATAAAGCTCCACCTTAATGGTTTCATAATAGTAACGTTGAATTAGGAGAATTTTAATATTGTGACCAGCCATGACTGGATCTGATCCATGTTTGATCTCAGATGTAGTCGTAGACAAATTCCAACAAGGTCAGTGATGTTAAAGCAAAAGGAACTAAAAGGGGGTATGGTGTCCGTTTTAGACGTTGATGCTTTGCTGCTTGACGCAATACGGCGAGTTGCCTGAAAAAATCATTTCCAGGAAAAGTTTATCTTGGCTTACCACAGTCATGTAGCTTGTTTTCACAGATGATATACTGTATGTTTAAATCCGAGAGGGTAATTCCAGAGACTCGTGGTGATCCTATGGCTTTCCATTGGCTACACAAGGCTTGTTTTGGGAGTTAATCCCCTGCAGAAGTTACTTTGGATGTAGACTTAAGTTTTATTCAGTGCGATTTCAGCTGCCTTTTAAGACGATCCCAACAAAGTCTTGTCCGAAATCTATAACAGACTGTGTTCTCCATGTCATTTTATACTATACGATGAGGAAGATCCTCTACCGATAGACCTGTGATTAAAGAAAATGACTACGTCATCAATCAGCTTGTGCGGAAAACAGGCTCGCATTAACACAAACAGGATTTCTAACATGAGCTTGGGGTGATAAGGATATGTTTTCTGTCCATTAGCACGTATCGTTTACGTTTTGCCATCGCCGCTACCTTATCTGTAGCTGTCCCGTGAGTTTAGCGTAAATCTGTGCCATCCTTCTATTGGTGGCTTTTAGACAAACATCGTAGCAGCACTCACACTGAGATTTTAATATAAACAAATTCCTGGCAGGATGTTGTCATCGGCTGTCTTTGGTCGCTCTTCAGCACATCCCATTATACGTTACACATTACACGTCGTGTTCTAAGGCTACGGATCTCAGTTACGATGAGCGTACGATGATTTTTGTCAAACGAGGCTGAAAACTGTACAATGGAAAGCCGGCTTAAGGGAGAAGCGTGTGAAGGTACTGTCGTGAGAAGCTCATACAAATATGAATGAGTGAAGGCAAAGTGAGGTATGATTTCACACAGATGAAGAAAGAAAAAGAAAGAAGAACACACGAACGCTAACCTTGCCTCAAACCATAACCTCAGCCTTTTTTAACTTCTCATAACGTTTGCCTCATTCCGGTCGGTTCAGCTGTTCAGCTCTCGACAGGTCGCGGGTTTGAGGTGCCTTTATAAATATTACTTACACACATCGTTAATAATCTTCACAGCAGCCTCGTCAATGATTAGAGGAAAAACACTGCGCTTTATCTCTTGCCCTGTTTCTCTGTTGCACAAAGGCGAGCCAACAACAGCAAGAAAAACACGAAGGACTTCCTCGCTCGCTGTGCATCAGCATATGCTTCCAATTAGCATGAGGTCCGAACCTCAGAAGGTAGAAAAGGCTAAAAAACAGAGGAACGTAATGAGAAGCCTTCACTCTCATTCACTCTCACAGCTCAATGAACTCTCCCTCTCTCCCTCTCTCTCCCTCTCTCTCTCTCTCTCTCTCTCTCTGTAATAACCCTCTCTTTCCTGACTCTGACACAGTCTGTAATAATCCGCGAGAACAAAACCCTCTGTGAAGATTCATTCATCCATGACATGGACATGAACAAGTCGATGAGAGGGGAATGAGAAAGATGGATTTGGAGTGAGGAGCATGAAGTGGAGCAGCTAGCTAATGAGCTTACCTTTGAGTTTGAAAAGTCCGCTTCTTCTTCTTCTTCTTCTTCTTCTTCTTCCTTTTCTTTTTCTTCTTCCTCTCTTTTAGTATTGGTACTAGCAGGAAAGAATCAAACGCATCTCCTGACGGTTCCAAGGAGAGAGTTTTTCGCCATTGTAGTTCAGCTGGAGATAGACACCAATGCTTCAGATTCAAGCGTAACACCAGGACAAGTTTGTGTTGTTGAGCAAAAATGCAGCAGAGATTCTTCTACACTCACATTCACGTTCAGGACCAGATCTCTACTCTGACTCAACTGCAAACTCTGAGAGAGAGAGAGAGAGAGAGAGAGAGAGAGAGAGAGACAGACGCCACCACAAGCCCTAGCATGAGTCCTCCCCCTCTGATCCCGCCCTCCCTCTCTCCATCTCTCTCCCTCGCTCTCTCTCGCTCTCTCTCCCTCTTCCGTCTTTCCCTCCCTCCGCTCCGTGGTGGTGGGGTTGAGGCCGTGGATTTGGGGGAAGGGGGTTTTAGGTAGAACAGGAAGGCACATGCCTTCGCACCAGAAAAACGACGGTGATGTTTAAAGGATTTGAATTTAATGGATGCCAAAGGACAGAAAGAGAGAGAGAGAGAAAAAAACTGTTTTATTCACTGTGTGATTTCTTAATCTGAAATTCTTAATTATGGCATTGTGCTTTTAGTGAATGCACTTCTTAAACACCACATAAAGCCTTGTAATTTTAGGGTAAACATGCCAAGAGATGGAATTAACTTTCATGCAAAAAAAAAAAAGAAAGAAAGAAAGAAAGGTTTTAAGGGGTGGCATGAAATGGTTCCATGCGGCTGACATTCTCATTGTTGTTTTCTGTTTTTTTCTGTTTCAATTTTCATGTTTTTTTTTTTATCGTTTTCCAACAAATTTTCGGTGTCCTAAATTTCAATGTATGCCTAATAAAGGGGACGGATGTTAGATTTTATTTCACGTTAACAGACGCAAAACGTGAGGACACCGTGTCAGTGTTCTTTCAAGTGGGAAAATCGAGACAAAAACGAGACGAGACACAAGCCAGAATTTTATTAATGTGAAAAAAGGGTGCAAGGGGCGGGGCTTCCAGGAGATCAGTTCATATCAGCGAGTTCAAAACACCTTCCAGATTCACACGTCTACTGTATTTGTATTTATTTATCATTTTCGCGTATTATTGATTACGGGTTGCTCATCACACACCAGGGATGGTCGCCTGCTGCTTAAATCCATGTGTGCAGATTCTTAAATTCGCCATAGCGCCTGAGTTTAAGACTTTCTTTTCGCCTGTGTCGGGTTTTTTTGATTGTCAGTGGACCTCTGCACGGCTGTCCTGTTACACTGACGAAGGAATGCAGACTTACATAACCGAGCTTTGTGTAGGACAGTATTTAGTAGCTGAAGGAGTGTCTGGCTTAATTATTTACTTTGACCAAAGTCTGCCAAGATTGACAGTTAAACCCAGAACCAGGAAGCTCTTGCAGAGCTAAACGACTTTTGAATTCAGTGAAAAGCTCCTCTGTAGCAGGGTTTTTTAGCGTCACAGTATTCTCGTATTCTTAGACCTGGACCTATTTGTACTAGTATAAGGATATAAGATTAGTATCTAGGACTTAGTACTAGGACATACTGACTAATATAAATGTCCTACCTGAAGCTTCAGGGTAACAGTGCACATCTGAGGAGCATCTGAGTCTCATGCTTACTTCAGTGTTTACTGCATCGCACCTGGACAGTGTAGATTTGTACCTAAAAGCTGCTGCTGTAATCATAAACACTTTCCTGTCTCTCATCCCAGGAATCTTATTCCCAACATACTCATACTGAACATCCCGTAAACACGCTCAGTGCTGTTGGTCTTTACTCTTCCACACAACACTTTCAATTAGAGTCTCAAGGTTTCTTCCTTATGGCATTTCAGGGAGTTTTTTTTTTTCTCACCGCTATCACCTCTGGGATCTAGCATCTGGATTTCTGCAGAAGCTGTTTTGTGACAAAACTGAGTTGAATTGAAGTGTATTTTATTTAGTAAAACAGCTGTATAAAAGTTTATATACTGTATATATAATTAAAAGCAAGAACCAACCAACTTTCTAAGCAACTGGCAGAGAGCCAGTCTTTTTATTTCATATTATTTATCTTTTAGTTCTGTGTGATGGAAAAATATCAGTGAGAATCAAGGGGAAGGTGTAGGAGACAGTGATGAGAGCGGCCATGCTGTATGGTTTAGAGACAGTGGCACTGAGGA
>CM074948.1:3094879-3115624 GCA_037577455.1 Pangasius macronema | reverse complement strand
ATAGGTGGAGAGTGATGATTCGCTGTGGAGACCCCTGAAGGGAAAAGCCCAAAGAAGAAGAAGAAGAAGAAGAAGATCTGATTTGCTGATTTGCAAAATAACATTGTTCTTTTGCTGGAGATGAACTGCAAAATAAAGCATGGAATCATTGGAAATTGTCTGTCCGTTTCACGTTTTCCTTCCCGGCTCCTGATGTGGAAAAGCCGATCGACAAAGCTAACACTTTCTTACAGCTCCTGGTTAAACTTCAGCTGTGTTGAAAGACCTGATTTTATGCAGTTTGCATCCTGTAATTCCTGAACTCTTCTCACTATTTTGTCATTTATCTGTTCACGTGATGGAAGATCTTTTTTTTTTGTTTGTCTGTTTCAGTGTGATCCTTTCATGGACGACTTTCACCACAAGAAGGCGCTCATACATTTTCATACAAACTTATACATCTAATCTATTACAACTTTCTTTGTGGTTTATGTCTCAGCCAACCCATAATAAAAGCAAGCTTGACTGAAAGGATGCATATATTTTTTTAAATCGCTGCATAGTTCGCCAAGTCACCAAAGGAATAGGCCATTTCATACAAAAGTCCTTCATCAGCTGTTCAAGTAAAGTTTTTGAGACTGTAGAATGTGAAACGAGAAAGAAAGAATGAAAGACAGAAAGAAAGAAGGATTCTTGCTCACTGAGGTTTATTGAATTTATTGTACAGGTAGCTGTCATACTGAATTAAAAAATATCTCATTTGTGTTTTTAAAAATGGCTGCCGCATGGTCAGGAATGAGAGCGCAGGAGAAGGCGCTGGTTAAAGCGTCTCGCTGGCGGAAAGAAGAAATCCTTCACTTCCACGTCACCAATCTTCATCTGACCAGGTGATCCTGTGCCCACTGTAGCCTCAAAGCCTGTTTTAGCTGCGCTACCTTTGACCTACCTTTGATCTACCTCTACGTTTGACATGTTGTGAGATGCTTTTCTGCTCACCACGATTGTAAAGAGTGCTTATTTTAGTTATAGTAGCCTCCTTTTCAGCTCAAACCAGTCTAAACATTCCCATCTGGCCTGGATGTTTTTTATTTGTTTGGTTTTGGGACCATTCTGTGTTAGAGACTGTTGATGATTATGAAGATTAACCGAAGCTCTTGATGTGTGTCAGCATCATGTTACACATAGCGCTACTGCCACGTGATTGGCTAACAGGATAATTGCATGAATGAGCACGGCTACGGGTGATTCTCCGACAGTGACCATGTCACATCACACGATACTGAAGCAAACACCTATCCCCATTTCCCATTCGCATGACTATCTGCCTCTTTTGTTGACTCACCAATACGAGTCAGCTCTTTCAGCTTTCAATTTTTTTCTAAACCGGACCTAGCCCTTTGGTTTGTCTGCCTTGTTTTTGTTTGCTTGTTTGCTTGCAACTGGAATCCATTCATCAGCTTTCATGAAGCTGTTCTGTTCTGAATTGAGTCACTGTTTTTATTTTTTTTAAAGTCCCTTACTCACCATTCGCAGAGAACAGCATTGACATTGATGAATTTAAGGGCATCATAAAGAATGTGGTGAAGGAGGTGTGTGATTGTAAAGTAATTGATAAACTGATAAAATTGTACAATTATAGTAAATTAAAGTAAAAACAAATGAACATTACTATGTCAGTTGATTTGAACATTGGTTCTGGTATCAAATGTGCTGCTTTTTCAGTTTTGTTTTTTTTTAGGTACATTTATTGTTAGACTCAATGATTCAACAAATCAGTGTATGAGCCTTTAAGTAAAGGAGTCTGAATAGCTCCCGTACTGCTCAGTAAGTCACTCTGAAGCTTGCCTTGAAAAGAAACATATTCCATTTCCTGTTTTTAAGATTCAAAATGGCACAATATCTGACCTAAAGATGGCTGATATGACTGGAAAAATAACCCACCACCGTCTCAGACGCAGATCAGCAAGATAATTTTTTAAAAATCCTGGAAAATATGTGCATCATTAATCAGGATTTGGCAGGGCTGTACAGTACTGTGGAGGAACAGTGAGTTTCTGTTTCTTCTAAATAAAGCATACATGCATTAGACCTCACCGAAAAGTGTTTTAGTCGGAGTGATGAATGAACACTCACTCAGAGCAACTGGCTTATCTTGCTCAAAAACATACAGTTGAGTGCACTCCCTTTGGTTGGATTCTGAGTAAAAAAAATAACTAAATAAATGAATAAATAAATAGAATGTATGTCTATTTTACAGTTCAACAATAAAAGTCCATGACATACATTTAATACTACAGCAACTGTCAGAAGTTTGCTTCAGGAGACTGAAGAAAAACAAAGACATCAAAAACTTCACACATCTATAGACAGGTCAAAATAACTGTATAGCTACTGTATTCCTTATAATACACACCTCATATCAATAAATACATTCCTCAAACTGAGTGGACATGAAAATAAAGTCATTCCAGCCATTCAGCCATGACATAAAGTCAGCCCATTCCAGGTTATTTTTGGTATCTAACAGATCCACATTAGAAACTGTCTAATAAGCAGCTTTCATAGGATCTGACACGTTGGTCCAAATGCTACAAAGGCAACCAGTCCCAAAAACAGCAAGCATTAGAGCATCTGCAATTCATTTATTTATTCATTCATCTTCAGAAAGCGTTTGATCAAGGCTGTAGTAAATCCAGAAGGTGAGAATTCACCCTGAATGAGATGTCAGTCCATCACAAGGAATCATGCACACACATACACTGAAACAATCATTCACGCCTAGGGGCAGTTTAGCATAACTAATCCACACACCAGCATGTTTTTGGGAGGTGGAATGAAACCGGAGAACCTGGAGGAAACTCACACACAAGCAGAGAACGTGCAAAACCCCACATAGAGAGTAACCCAAGCTCAGGAACCGAACCAGGGACCCTGTACCTGTGAGGTAACTACAGGACATTGGCGAAGTCCACTAACTCTTTAAAGTCCCCATGAAACCGCTTCTTAGTTGTGATTTATTTCTGTATGTTGATGTATTTCCTTCTGAATCAGAGTGACATCATACTGATCTGCTTGACTGACCTTCTCAACAGCCAGTAGGGTTCAAGCTATCCCACATCCCCACCATATCTAAACAAACCTGAGAACAGGTTAGTGAGCTAGCTAAATACAGAGATTGCATTCTCGCTCTACATGAGCAAGTAACATATTCCAGCACTGAAGAGCTTCAAGTTGGTAAATCATCTCCAAATTCCTGCCACTTCAAAAAAACTAAACTCCGACCAAAGGGAATAGAGTGAGAAGACGCACAGCCAAAAACAAATCGATGAACAATGTTTGCTGCTGATAAGCTAAGAATCTACTATTTTAGTGCCAGTCTTTCCTCCAGGGATGGACATATATGATTATATAGAGCATTTAATTGGATAATCTAGAGGATCTAGGATGTGCCTAGATATATATAATCAAAAACATTTGACTGAAGTAAATGAACTATAACATTAAAACAAGAAACTGTATCATATTGGGGTCCAAAACATTTAATGAATTGGTACAAAAAATGTCAGGGGCACTTTAAGATAGAAAGATATTCATCTTAGTGACACAAGATCATCTTACCATAAATAGTCATGCCTCATGGTATAACAAATGCACCTCTTATAACTTTCAAACAGCTACCAGTGCTCTGGGGAAATCCGGGGTAGCACTTTATGTGGGTAGTCCACTTTAAACACTCTACAATCTAGCTATAAGCAGTTCCAAAGTGTCTCACCATTCCTGTTATTGATATGAAAAATGAGTCTAACAGTAAAGTACAATCTCCACCAGTCTAAAGAGTGTCTGTCCTGGTGATCTTTTGTATCATACTATATATAAGTACTTGGGCTTTTTTTCTTTGTCTCAACCCTAGCAACTGTCATAACAGGGTCCTAATAGTAAAAGCATAAGTTTCACTTTTAACACTCTCCCTCTCTAATTTTTAAGAAAGTCTTGGAAATTGGAGCTAGGCCTGGGTGAAATTGGTCACAAGACTCCCCAGAGGTAAGTTCCCGTAAAATCAGCTCTGTATGTGCAGGATGAAGTGACTGCCACACAGAGCCTGTAGCTTAGTACCTCACGTAAGTAGGTGCTCTTTTTCCACTCAGCAGATGCCATGTCGAAAGAACTCAGGCTTAGCTCAGTCTCTTAAAAAACCCACAAAATGTCTCCATTCACACCAGGCCAAACAGAGCAAAGCCAAAGATGACACCTTTGCTCCTTTAGCTCCTCCTGAGAGACGTTATTATTTAATGCTGCTGGACTTCAACACCGAGTCCTGTATGTGGAAGTGGCCTGATGTGATGACAGTGTTTGAGCGTTAGTGACCTCAGTGAGATGTTTAGCCAACCAGTGAAAGAAATTTTCCACTTGGGGTTTCTGCACAGACCTCAGTCATAGAGGAACCGTCTCTGTGCAACAGGGTCCTGTTCACGGACATGCTAATGTAGTTAAATGCAGTTATAATAATTTAAGGTTTCTTGCATATACTGACTGTCTGGTTATTCCTTAAGCTTGACCCTGTATGCACCGGAGTTGCACACCCCTGACCACAAACCTGTGACTTGAATTACAGCCAGCAATACTGACCTTCTGACCAATCAGAATCAAGACATCAACAAGACATCTGTGTGGTATAACAGATTGGAAAATTTTCCAGATTAAGAAGATAACAAGAGACTTATTCACTTGTCCAGGATAAACAACCAACAGAATTGGGATTCACATCATCAGTGAGTTCCCCCTTGTTCCTGTTTTAGTAAATATGGATTTCATCACTGTTTCACATTTGGCTGAACCTTCCTTTGCAGAGGCCTCCCTGAGAAACCCCAATGAAGTCCAGGTATATTTCAGTCTGCTGTGTTTAGGAGAGGACACTGACCATTTGGCTTATAATGTTTGTTTATATGTATTGTGAAATGACTCTACACGAAAGTTTGGTCTTGACTAAGGATGAATCTACCAAAACCTAGAATCACAGCCAAAGAATGTCAGCTGCTCTACATATAAGGTTCTTTCCTCAGTGGAGTGTCCAGCTATAGCAAAGACTCATCCAAAAGATTTGGTTCATAAATCAACCTAAATAGTGCTGAGCTGCCAAGTAAAAACTGGCCATGGAGATTCTATATTACACATACACACATGCTGAGAACTGTGTTTACTCTCTGGTGGATAGATAATGAGTTTGCATATGGTGATGTTTTGCCTTTTTGGAGGTCCAGTGATTTAATCTTGATCATGAAGGATTAAAATCATCATTAAACATCAGATTCATAAAATGGGTTTGAGATATGTGCATGCTGTGCTGGAAAACTGTGCTACGCTATTCATGTCAAAGAGACCTGCTGGGATGAATAATAAGCAATTGTTGGCATCTGTCACACTCGCTGTAAAACAAGGCTTACATATCCTGTGTTTCACTCTTTCCCTGTTACAGGCAAGCTTATTTGAAGTCTCTGGAGAAAAAAAAACAGGGTGAATTGGCTCAAACTTTCTCTCCACGCAACCGCCAGCACATTCAAGATGCTCCATCCAGTCAGAAGGATTACAGTTACTTTGTTACTGTACATAACTCTGGCTTGTAAGTATCTGTATTTCCATTCCTTCTGATCCTGGACTTCCAGTACTTCTGGAAGGTATCTTGATATTCTTTAACAAATATCCTGGATCTACTGTAAGATGTGACTGAGTACGGCCATAATATAAATCAGAGCGGCTTCAATACCATTTTTTCAGACAGCGTATGAGTATGAATACATGTTTTTTGGTAAATTAGTGCCTCTTTCAAGGAACAAATGAACATGGAAAAATAATAGCTAAAGCTAACTAGCAACTGCTTTACTCCTCATTTATCAAATGTTAGTTAGCAGGATGAAAACTTTGCCCGCACCAAACTAGCTAAATGCTAATCACTAGCCTAGCCCACAGACTTTCATGGCACTTCATACCCAAAAGACTGCATTCGTCTGAGCTGAGAGACATGACAGAAAGTGATTTACTAGGATTTACAATCAAGTAGCCATCTTTACCAATGCAGTGATACTTAATCCATTTCATAAAGACTTGCCAAGACCAAATCCGTTTATAAGGCTGAACATTCCTTGGTTTTTGGATCTCCTCCGTTTACCCCTCAGTCTCTGGCTTAATGGTTCTTGTTAAACTTGTTGACAAAGCAGGATTTCACAGTGAGCTGGAGAACATCAGCTGAAAATCTAATAGAAATGCCCCTTCTTTTTTTCTCCGATTGCATGGTCTTGACTTTTGGCTTGTTCTGTCATAAATAATGTCACACAATGACAGAATGATTTCCCAGCATTTTAAATGAAAGCAACTAACATATATAGAACTAGAGAGAAATTCTAACATCTGTCTAACATCTGTAGGATATTAAGATTAGTGCATGATTGGCCTGCATTATTTTTTTTCATCAAATGTTTGACAGCTGCAAGGAGTTGATGGTCTTTACCATCTCAGGGGCAATGCTCTCCAGTCTTTTATATTTTACTCATTTGCCTGACACTTTTATCCAAAGCAACTTACAGTTGAGACAGGATACAGCTGAGCAGTTGAGGGTTAAGGGCCTTATTTAAGGGATCAACAGTGGCAGCTCAATGCTGCTGGGATTTGAAATCATGACCTTCTGATCAGTCAAGCAAAGCCTCTAACATCCAACTTAGAGACTTTGATGCTAGAATTGTTACTATTTGGACTCCGTTAACAACTTTATCTCAGAAAACGGCCTAGTAAACAAATCTAGCAATTTTTTTGAGCAGTATGTGGGCACCTGGCCATCATGCCCATATGTGCATTTTGAACATCCCATTCCAGATTTAGTCCCCTCTTTGCTGTTAGCTAATAACCTCCACTCTTCTGGGAAGGCTTTCCACTAGATTTTGAAGCGTGGCCTTGGAGATTTTGCTTATTCAGCTACAAGAACATAAGTGATGTCATGCACTGATGTTGGTGAGGAGGTCTGGGTAGGAGTCAGCATTCCAGTTCATCCCAAAGGTGATCAGAGGGGTTGAGGTCAGGGCCACTAATTCCTCTATCCTTGGCAAACCATGTCTTCATTTACCTCGTACTGTGCACAGGGGCATTGTCATGCTTGAACAGGTTTGGGCCCCTTAGTTCCAGTGAAGGAAATTGTAATGCATACACAGACATTCTACACAATTGTGTGCTTCCAACTTTGTGGCAATGGTTTGGGGAAGAACCATATATGGGTGTAATTTGGGTGTAATTTATCAGGTGTCCACATACATTTGGCCATATAGTGTATATCCTAATTTGTAATATGATATGCAAATATTCATGAAGAATCAGTGAAAATGCAATTTAGCATATGACGACATCTGGCGACTTCTAGGGACTGCTTTCCTCGGAAAAGAGTTGGCAACTCTGGCACCATTTCCCCATAACTCCAATTCACATGGCCCACATTACACCAGCCTAGCAAAACATCAAGTGTTTTATTTCTTACTTATATGTTTGTGTAACCTTTAGGGGGACTAGTATTCTTATAGCGCTTTAAAGCACACGGGATGATGTCCGTTATCTGTTTAAGAAAGCGCAAATCAGACAAGGCCTGCTTCAGATGGAATCCAAGGAAGGCTGCTTACCTTTCAATCACAAGCGATCATCTGGAAAAATCATACAAGACTCTAAGAAACCACGTCAGTCTGAACAAAACCAAGACAGGCCAGTAATACCTGCAGAAACTGGTGCTGAAATTTATCCTTCCAGCTGTCAGTCCACAGCTGGACCACCACCAGTTTGGCCATAAAGCCAGAATAGGAACTGAAGACACTATCATGTTTCTTCCATTCACAATTCCAAAATCCCTCCACCAATCATCCACTGGATACACAGCTTCCTCAGTGACAGGCCACGTACTATAAGGACTGACTCAGCAATATCTTTAGCCATCATTACCAATAGCGGTGTACCCCAAGGGTGTGTCTTTGGCCCCTCAGCTCTACTCTTTGCAATCTTGCTCTACAGTTTTTTGGGTCTTTATTGTAGCAGGAAATATATTCATATCAGAATGGTGTCATTACAAAGTACTGAGAAAACCTTTTAGGATCTTTTTGTTAATTGCATGCTACAATGTTGAACAATGAGTAGTGGGGTGAATAAATCATGATAGTACTCATCATGGCTTTCATTAGATGGAAATTGAAATTATATTTTTGTTTAATAAAAGAACATCATGTTGTAGTTCTTATCCACTTATAGTTACAGTTAATGTTTTGAGACATCCATGAAGCATGTTAGCTCCTGTTTTCACTTACACTGAAGTTAATAAGACAGAAAAATATAAATTTGTATAAAGAAACTCTTCTGTACTGATGATTTTTCTGTGTCTGAACACTTAAATTTAGAGCTTTACCTCAGAATGTTACAAAGGACTGACACTGGAGACTCCTTCTATAAAATGTTACATGTTACAATGTCTCCTTGCTTCACCATACCAACATTTACACGTTTCAACATGGCATCCATTCTGTGGGCGTGGCTAACTCAATGTAATTCTAAATTATAAATGATAAATTCTGTATTTTGATTGACTCTGTTAAGGTCAAAGTAAATTTTCTAAACATAGAGTAATTGCTTTTCCCTGAAACTTTCAGTGAACTGTTTTAAACATGTTTATGTAGCAATAAACCTCTCCATAAAACTGTTTAAAGTTTAAATTGCTGTGTGTGTGACTCAGTTCCCAGCTGTTTTTGTATTAAACTCAGCTACATTTAACATGTGTGGTTTGCAGTCATATTGGTCACTATAAGGTCAGCAACAACATTTCACCATGAAAATTATATTCGGAGCTGATTAAATTTAACCCTTAGTTATGATAAATTACGGAAATGTGAATACGAAAGCTAGAAATTGAAGATCATTTTTAATGAGCACATCTTATATGTGATCTTGACAAACTGTCATGCTGTGCTAGGTATGATGGAACCTTTTCCATTCAAAAAAAAAGAGAAAGAAAATCCATGTTATTTCAAGAGTGTCTAGCAAACACCCCATAAAATCCAAGACTACTAAAATATTTTACCACAGAATGTTCTGCTTCATAGAAGAGCTTTAAATAAAGAAAAAAAAAGTGAGGATCCAGTCCCACATTCTGTCAGCACACAGATATTAGCTGACTCCTTGGTGGTGAGTGATGTGTTTGACAGACCTACAAGTCATGTATGAATAACCTGAATATATTGACATAGCGATCCACCACATTGATCAGTGTCCAAGAGAACTTTATTTTCGTTATCGAAGGTTGGGGCAATATAATACTCCTGACAGCCTAGTTGAGGTCAGGGATGCATAATATTTTGACGCCAGGGTACATTGAAACTACATTTGAGGCTCCTTTAAGTCCTTGCGGTCCATGAAGTGGTCTCCAGGATGGGTTAGACCTCGCTTGTGATTGCCGCCCACAGGGATTTGCGACTCCTGAGATCAAACACAACTTTCACTGTGCTTTCTCCTGGAAAGAATGTAAACGTCTTTGTATTTTAGAGGAGGGTTAAAAAAAAAATAACCTTGAGCAAAGTTCAACTTCACTTCCTTTTTAACCATTCTTCCCCCACCTCCACCAAGTCGCCTCACTTTCCTTATGTTTTTCTCCCAGTTCTGTTTAGGTTTTGAGCAATCTGTTTCTCGTTGTCTGTGCTCTTACCCCTCGGAGGCCCTTTGCTTGGTCTGCAGTTTCCTTTTGCTTTTTTTTCAAATCTCAAAAGACGACCAAAATTAGGCCATAATTCTTTCTTCTTTTTCGACTAGTGTGCCTTTTTTTATATGGTCAAAACATCCAGCACTGGATTTGATTTAAACTAATTGCACAAAGAGGTGTTGTTTTTTTCCACTGTACTCTGACTTCATCAGAGCTTGTTTGGATCTGAATAAACTGTGGCAGTCTAGAGCGCAATGCCAGCCAGCCATAAAGCAGGCTGGGTTGCTAAATGTGAGAAGAACCATGTTAAAATAATATATAAACTGTTACACACCTCACCACTGAAAGTGACATTTATTCAGCAGAGACAGAGTAATCTACACTGAGTACAGACCTGGATAAGCTCTCCAGTCGCTTTGTTGAATGTGACTTGCAGAACTGAAGAATATTTTAAATTATTTAACCTCTTGCAGCTTCCAAATCCCTTTCTGAAGCAGAAGTAGTTGTTATCTAAATATGTGAGAGTGGGATTTATTCAAAGTCTACTCTATCACCACCAATTTGGTTTTATGGTATCCTTATGATGTTCTTTGTCAGATTTGATGCATTTTGGTTCACTGAATGCTACTGCCAGATACAGTCTTTTCTTTAAATCTTTAGATTTCGCAAACATACCACCTGCAAGATGAAGGAAGGGGGTCAGGTGCAATACCAGTCCAAAACACATAGCATGTTGTTTTGGGACATACCCAATTGCTGTGATTACTGTGAACTCACCTGCTTAAGGAACTACACCAAGGGGAAAATATACCAGGAATCAATTCAACCTGCCTAACCACTGCCTATGTGAAAGGACCTTTAGATGGTCTAGGCTGGAAACTGGTTTTGGTAATTTGGAATGTCAGTTTGCTGGTGGTGAAAGAGTCTGAGGAGCCAGTTCAGGGAGTTTTGGCAGCTTACAAGATTCCCACTAGAGCTATATCAGGCATGTCCCACTGTATCAGGCAGACCCAAGACCTGCCGGAAAGATTATTTCACAGTTGGATGGAAACATTTGTGGAGCACCACGGAGGAGCTGGAATCTGTTACCAGGGATACAGATCTAAATCTAAAGCTTTGTGACAATGTCTATTGTTTAAAGTGAAGTGAAGTGACATGTGGCCAAGTGTGGTGACCCATACTCGGAATTTGTGCTCTGCATTTAACCCATCCAAGTGCACACACACAGTAGTGAACACACACCCAGAACAGTGGACAGTCTTTTTTGCTGTGGCACCAGGGGAGTAGTTGGGGTTCGGCGCCTTGCTCCAGGTTCTCACCTCAGTCGTGGTATTGAGGATGGAAGAGAGCACTAGTCATTCACTCCCCCCACCTACAATCCCTGCTGGACATGAGACTCAAACCCATGACCTTCAGGTTCACCTTCGGGTTACAAGTCCAACTCTCTAACCATTAGGTCATGACTGCCTCCAAGTGCTGTGAAAAAAAAGGGAATTGAATTTAGAAATCTGAGCTGACCTCTCGGGTTGTTGTGACCACAACCCCCAGCTGGAAAAGTGGAAGGATAATTAAAGAAAAAATATGAATGAATGATTTCACAAATAAGCTCTAAACTAACCACAATGGTATTTTAACAATATCCCCCATGGAGAAATGTAAGCATAAAACTGCATGTACTTTTGATTTATTGTCTAATCATGATGCAGTTTGTATAAAGGCCTTGCGTGCAGGGGAACCTCCAAAAACCTGGGCTCGTAAAGCTGATAAAGTTGGCCATTTTAGCTACTTGAAAGTGGAATTGAGAATTCTCTCCCAGCTCTAAAGATCCAGTTTTGCCACTGCGTATGGAGGTGTTAAACTATGTTCAGGTTTTGGCTTTGTTTTTGCTTCAGTCAATAGGACTGATCATCATGCGCACAGATTTCATGGAGTAGAAGCCTCCTCCATAGTCCGCCCAGAAGATGCCGTCTTGGAACTTGTTGCGATACACGCCGCCAGAGTACCACACACCGTTGAGATTGGTCTGGCCACATGCATTGTACCACCAGCCACCTTTATGGAAGTGAGCACAGTTTCCTGTAGTGAAGTTAGACAGGACAAGGAGAGGAAGAAATGAGTAAGACAGTTTGTACTTTGTACTGGAATATTGCAGTTTTGCACAATGACAGGAGACACCTATAACAAACAGTACACCAGAGGCGGCTGGGATAAGACGGGATGGTGTTGGAAGTGATCTTGTCTGTTTAAAACTTTTGATTTTTCCAAGGAAACATTGCATGAAGGCAGTAGAGCATTACATACTTGAAAAATGTTGTTAAGTGTTTGTGTGCAATAGTGTGCCCCAAATCATTCTTTTATTATGCAATTGATGAGACCTTGTGATATAATGCATTGCTAAACACTAATAGTTATTGATATATATTAGATTTCAGCCTCCTATCTAATGTCATGACCAGCCATCACTGAAGCACTCATATATCTGAATTTAATAATAACCTGAGAAGGCATCCTTGTCCCGATCAAGCGTGGTGAACTGTTTGCCATTATGGCTGGTTAAAGAATCCCCAGCATTGCCTTGGTAAGTGCCCAGACGCAGGCGGTACGATTCGCTCTCAGGCTCCAGATGGAAGCTGCTGTAGGCTGCGTAAACCTTCTTTTCCATCCAGTCCTGAAGCTCCACCAGCAACTTGTAATCTCCCTGCTTGCCTAAGTTGTAAATATTCTCCAGACCCAGCCAGTGCTCACCATCGATGTTGCCAAAACCTTGCTGGAGTGGAAAGAAAAGAAATTTTATTTGGAGTGGTGCTTTACTACTTTGGTTCAAAACGGAAAGGGAAGCTTGTTACTGTTTAAGAGGCCTGAGTAACTTTTCATTAACCTGCTGTAAACAAAGAAATTGGTAAAATCTTGAATTACTTGAGTGCAACTGCACTCAAAAACCGGACCTCTGGAGTTCCATGAATTTGATTCCTTTAAAGCAAAACTTGATATGAAAAATGTTGATATCTCAATCTGCTTGAATTGCATTTAACCACATACAAATATTGGACATTGACTATGTCATTTGTGTTCGTTTTACGCAAGTGAGCGCAATTTGTGGCCAAATGTATTTCCTGAAGAGAGTGAAGTAACATAAACCTATTGGTTCAGAACGAGGTTTTCCATTAGCACCTGGAATCATGACAAATGTCTTGAGGTTTCGAGAGTCATCTTTCACTTGCATGTGTGGATGGGGAAACAGGAGAGAAGTGTGCTAAGAGACAGTGTTAGTTAGAAATAATGGGGCATCACATTTCTGGCAAAGTTGAACAGTACCCTCAATCAGCCATGACAGCCTAGATAGCATGGATCTATTCCTTAGAGACTTCTGTGCAAAAGAACCCACACTCTGGAAAGAATATAAAGAGGTTTGGCACAGATTGTGCCTTCCTGCTTTGCTGCCTTCTGTTTCTTGGCATTTTGTGAAAATGAAGGTACTTTGCGTTAGGATACAGGGATGTGGAAGAATATTGGAGCCAGGGGTGGAAAATATTTGAGTAATTGATGAAACGATGATATGATAAAACCGTATAAATATGAAAAGGAACTCATAATAACTTTTACTTACACATGAGAATGAATTACAATTACAATTCCAAGAAAAAAAATTTTTACTTCTTACATTTTTATTCAGACCTTCAGTTACAAATATTACAAATTATGAAGGTCACTTCTGTCATCCACCCAATGACTGTATGCTATACATCGATTGAATGGACTCAGTTTAGCAACCAATCACTTCAGTTTAGGAAGTTTATCAAAATGGCATAGTTGATTTAAAATAAAAAATCATCTTCTAAAAACTAAAAACCTGGCATTAACTGCTATTAATTTCTTTACTTAGAAACATTTACTATTTACTTTTTAATACTTGAACACTTTTTTTTAAGTAGCAACTCTTTGACTTTCACGTGAGTGTGTTTTTGGCTGGATACTTCCACTTATATATACTCTTTCTAAAAGCTCTTTCTATTTCTTTAACAGAAATGACTAAATGTGGAAATAGAGATGAGCATTGCTCGATATGAAGTGGAATATTGAGAGGGTCAAAGACTTTTTCAATTGTCTAGGTAGGAAAGAAGAGACCTACTACCACCAACCTCCATTGTCCACACCTTGCTCACACCACGCTTGTACCGGCCTGTCAGTCCCATCTGGTTTAAGAAGGTACATTCCACTAGTGGTATGTCCAGCCTGCATAGCATGAAGGCAGTCGCGGAAAGGACCTCAAAATCAAGAAGGGTGAAACAACAAATAAACGCCCAGATCAATATATTTATTATATAGTTCCCATGAAGATACCCTACAGATTGCACTTCCCAAAGCTAGTTCACCCTTGCTTCAGTGGATAAGCTCATCGGGATACTGTAGTACCTAAGAACTGCTGTTGTAATCATAAAGACTATGATTTTCATAAGAAACATCCTTTCAACATACTAGTACTGCTTGACTTTATAGTGTATCATTGTACTAGGCTAATATCTTATAATCACACTAGAAGATGATGGGTTGCCTTCTGAGTCTGGTTCCCCTCAAGGTTTCTTCCTCATGTCGTCTCAGCATGTTTTTCCTCACCACTGTTGCCTCTGACGTGCTCATTAGGAATACAGTTATATATCTACATTCTGATTTCGGTAAAGCTGCTTTGTGACAGTGTTGAAAATCTTTAAAATGAGTTTCTCATAAGGCAATTTCAACCTAGGCAATTACATTTCTTAAAGTTAAATTCAGAGGGTGAACAGAAGACAGGTAGGGAGTAAAAACAAACATGGACACTTCCTACTTGTGGTTTTGGCGTATTCAAAATTGTGCTGACTGGTTGGTAAAATATCTTGCAAGCTGAAGTAGCATGGCTGTCACATACTTTGTGGTCTGTTGGACTTAAAGAAAGCAGAGACCTTAAAATATGTCTAAAAATGTATAAAGTCTGATTTTCAGGCCAAGAAACTGACATTTGTATGGACTCTAATTTCATGATTGGAACTGCAAAAGGTGTGCAAAAGATCTGCACTGTTTTTGTAATCCCACTTCTACCCTATCCCAAAGAAATTCTGACCATTACTATCCCCTTCCCATCCACAGACACTTTTTACCGATACAGATCAATTTTTGCAGAAAAAAATCCACCCACTTTCACAATTATTTTTGTTCATTTTGTTTGTTTGTNCATGCATTAGAGTATAAATGCACACATCTAGTGTACAGACTTACAATATAGGTTCCAGCTTTTTAAAGGTAGAACCCTCTTTCCTTTTTAGACAAAGTAGACCCTCTTGAGGGTACTAGAATGCTCAACCATCCAAAGAACCCTTGAGTCACCATTTTTTCTAAGACTAGGTATTGTCTGCTTATGATTGATTATCTGTTAGAGACTGATTCTCATTTACCTTCTGAGCTGAAGTTGCCAGTAGGTGGTCGTTTGAGTTCCAGGGTACTTTCAGTGGGTTCTGGTCCTGCTCTGGATCCTCTCTCCCTGGGGAAAGCCCGGCTGTGGACCCTGTTGATCTCATTGGAAAAACGGGGCACATGCACTGGAATGTTCTCTGGAACCACCTGAACAAGCGGCGGGGGAAGCGGCTCTTGCCTGTGATTGCCATACACCTGCAGGCATCTCTCTTCCAGAGCACCAATCAGAACTGACTGGTTATTGACCACAGCAGCAAGAGTGGAGAATCGGGCCTCAAGATCCCTGTAGCGGGCTGAGAGCCGCAATGCCTCTGCTGTGGCATTGAGGATGCGGCCTTCAAGTTGTGCGAGTTCCAGCGAATTATCCCTCTTGCGAATGATCTCATGCAGAAGCTGCATGTAGAGCTGCGTGACACGGGAATTCATGTTACGAGACTCCTTCCGCAGCAGTTTCATCTCATTCACCATGTTGCCGTCCACATCCACCACCATCCGCAAGGTGTCTATCTCACGTCGCTGCTTGGACATCAGCTCACGGACATCTGCTATGTCTATCCTGGTTACGCGGTCTTTGTCTGGAAGTGAGGTTCCACGACTTGCACAGATAGGCCCTGTGATCTTCTGCTCAGGGACCAGGAAGGTGTATGAGCACTTTTTAGGGCCATCTTCTCCCTTTTCCTCCCAGGCCCTCCGTCTCCGCAACGCACCCATACTTTGTCCCCATGTCCAAGCACAGAAGAGGACACAAAGGCTCCAGGAAATGGGTCCCATAATGATGTCCTAAATGATGTCCAGCTCTTGCACAAACACTGTCACCTTAAACAAAAAAGAGACTCATCTCAGATTGTCTTCCCTGGCATTTTTGAGCAGTTATAATGTTTGTTTCCCACATGTGTTTATCTACAGAGACAGAGCTGTAAGCTGCCATATGGTGCCAAGAACATTTCATCATATCCTGGAGTTACACAACCCCTTTCCAAAATGAAGAAAACCCATCTCAGGATGTAGGACCTCAGGCCAGAGACTGTGGTTTGGTCTGGCGTCACTGTTATAAGAACCCAGCATCCTGTCACACAAGGTGTGGAGCTTTTCAGTAAGTTCATACTGTACTGTCTGCTTTAAGCCATTTTATGATGGATCAAATACACAAATGTAGACTAAACTTCATCCAGATGAAAAACTGTTGTTCCAGGAAACCTTCTGTTGTACATAGTTACATAGAAACTCAAAGGCATAAGTTGACCTAAGATGCAGATGGGGTCACAGGAGATTTTTACCAACCATTATTTATAATGTAGTTCAGTGCACCTGAAATAGATTTATGGAATATTTATAATAATTAAATGATTATTATTATTATTACAGTTTCATTAACTAAAACATTAAATTCACTACGTAAGTCTCTATAGATCTGTTAAATGCCATAAATGTAAACGTCCAATATATTAGTCCGTTTTACACCCGACTGTGGAGACGTATCTTGTATTGTTTAGAATATTTACAAATATTAGCATGTAATAGTTAGCAACCTAGTGCAAGAAAGCACAGAAATTAATGCTCCAAGCCCCCAAGATGTCCAAGGCAGCAATGTTTTGGTGTAAAATGAGCTTTATTCTCATGAAAATATTATGTGAAATGCAATATGTGAACTTGGCTTGGTGAAATTGACAAACCAACCATTTGTTAACACTTATTTATGGGGTGCAGCATTCAGTGCCCTTGTGTGTATCAAATCAAAGTAGTGCTCTAGGTTGGATGTAACAGGCAAGATGAGATGCATGCTTTGGACTACATCTCCAGACTTTGATAAGCTGCAGTGCGACGCACAAGCCCAGTCCTCTCATTAGGTGTGAGTATAGAGCGCCTACAGTTGGGCACTGATTCATAAAGACATTGTTAAATGTGTAAATATAAAGTATGTTAAGTATGAGTAAATATATGTCTTATGCACTCCACCAGTAAATAATGGAGGGAGGGGGTTATGTTGCAAGAATTCTGACTCTTAATTTGGGGTCACTGGTCAAAAAAGTATGAGAACCCCTTCCTAAAAGGTACTACGAGTGAATGTACAAGTTCTGTTTTAGGACCTGGATCATATATCAATATAATTAGCCTTGAATGTAAAAAAAAACACCGGTGTTATATGTGAAAAAGCAAGCCAGGGTACACTGTCTCATTTTCCAGCAGAATGCCTGTCAGTGCCACTGACTGTGCTTCCTTAAAGCCCAAGCCAAGCATAACTGGCCAGATCCATATTTGGTTTTAGGGTGGGAAAATTGCTGTAATTGTAAGTACTTGACTGAAACAGAGTATTGCCAGCTGTGTGAAAAAAACTAGACATCCCAAGACCCCACTTTAGTTTCAAATGCACACTGAAACCTAAAGCTAAACCAAAGTCTTATCCTTATAAACAATGTGACAGGAAAAAAGTGCAGTCATGATTTAAGTGTTTTTGTGAAGATACCCAGGCCTTTCAAGCTGCCTGAAATGTTACAATGAGAGATTCCTGGATTATTTCCCAGCGCAAAAGTGCTGCAGTCATGAAACTCCCTTCTTAACTGTTGTCAAAAAACAAACTCAGTCTGATAGCACTGGAAGTTAAGTAATATAAATTAGTACATTGCCTCCCAGCTAATGTTTTTTGTAAGCAATGAATCAACAATTCACCTTCAACCCTGTGTAATGGTTTTAAAATGAGGGTTTATAGACGCACTCCATGTTTCTACTCACCTGGAATGAACTTCATAAACAATTCAATTACAAATTGGTGGAAAAAAAAATAAAAGACTCAGTTAGAGATATTTACTAGAAAAATTAGAAAAAAAATAAGTCAGCGTGATTTAACACTTGCAAGTTTATCGCCCTGAGGATTCATCAATACAGATACTGAGATCCGGTCTCAGTCCAAAAAACATGCTTATTTACTAATACTCATATGATATAATCATAATATTACTAATATTCTATGATTAATAATTAGTTGAAGCAAAGAAGACTGCAAACTCTGCTTTGTGAAAATATTAATAGGAGGAACTACAGCAGCTTCCTACACTACAAGTAGGCTGAATGGTTAAAATGACGTGAAGTGAAGTGACTCTGTGGCCAAGTGTGGTGACCTATACTTGGAAATTGTGCTCTGCATTTAACCCATACAAGTGCACACACACAGTAGTGAACACACACACACACCCGTGAACACACACCCGGAGCAGTGGGCAGCCATTTTAGCNATTAGGCCACGACTCCAAGAAACTCTACTGCTTAGGCCACGACTGTCCCCAGCTCTGGGTTACTGGCTGGAAGGTTGGGGGTTCAAGCCCCAGCACTGTCAAGCTGCTGCTGTTGGGCCCTTGAGCAAGGCCCTTGACCCTGTTTACTCCAGGGGTGCCATATCATGGCTGACCCTTGTGCTCTGACTCGAGCTTCCTAGCAAGCTGGGATATGTGAAAAACTGCATTTCATTGGCTCTGTACTCATGCTCTGCACAGTGACAATAAAGTTGAATCTCAAGTAATCTAAAAAAAAAATAGTAAGACATTTTAAACCAAAACACCCAAGACAGCCTCGGTGAGAGAAAAAAATGTCTACAGACAATGCTAGGTGAGTAAAAATAACAGCTCTTACCCAGTATGTTCTTGACAGTGAGGGATTCAGATGAAATGAAGACAAAAAAAACTTTACTTACTGACAGATGTAGAGAAGTACTTTTCTCCAACTTTTCTCCAATACAAGCTAATGTAGCTAGCTAATGCACTTCATTTAAAATAACCCAGCTAAAGTTATAAAGAACGAGCCACTATTTAAACCCGGGGAAATAGAAATAATTGTTCCCTGACTGATTAATACTAATTAGGTTACACATTTTGATGTCAGAATCAGTACTCAAGAAGCATCAAGGAGTTCTGAAGGTTAGGTTAATAGATTCTGTCCAATTTTCCTGCAGAACTGAGGAGAAACATATACTGCCTCACACATCATAGGTAAGAGAAGAAGGTAATAAATTATGCCCAGTCACAATTCTGTGGTTATTTGCTTCCCATGAAGGAAATTGCTGGCTCATGTTTAAAATATTTCTGTGTTTTCTTTTTGGAAAGTGTGCCTAAGTTACCTCAGGGAGTTTCACATTCATTTCAGGATGACTCCTGGTCAATCTCAGTGGATTAACTTATGATAGTGATGGAATGTTACATGGAATAAAATATATAGGAAAATATGTTTTAGGAAAATAATCAGTGACAGATTGGTGTGATGAAGTGAAGTTACTGCACTGAACTTGATTATTACATAGCAAAAAAAAGTTTGGAAACCCGTCTTCCAGTCCAAAATTGTTTGTATTTGGATTGGCCTTTTGTCAGTCATTTTATAGACACACCCCCAATACACCTTCACATCCTCATCATCCTCATTAATAATTAGTTGCAGGTTTAAAGAGTAGTAACTTGGCTTTCAACAGCTGAATGTCAGAGTGCGCTTGACTGATGTCATGACAGTCCTTGCTAATAGTAACTCTAGTTGGACCACCATAAGTCTTGGGGGCGGAGCTTTGTGTACATGGTTGGAGATGGAGGCGGGCTCAGTGAGTAAAAAAAAAAGTCAAATCTTATTCAACTCGATCCATTTAAACATTAGACCTATTTTGTACCTCTGACTGCTACAAAGCATTGACACTGGAGACTCCTTCCATAAATGTCTTCCATAAATACTCATCTCCTGCCAGAAAACTTCACCATATCAACAACTACACGTTTCTACAGCGTCTGCTATACAAGTCCTTGTGTTACTATAGAAACGATAATGTATTAGAATTAGAGTTGCGTTAATATAAACCTGTGATGTGCAGCTGCACTACTGTCAGAGCTGCTGTTAGAGAAAATGAATCAACACCTTCTGACCAATCAGAATCCAGAATTCAGCCGTGCTGTTTATAGAAATAGGTAAAGTTGTATAGCGGAAATGTGATTGGTGTTAATGAGAGGAAAATATTTCACACTGTAAAACAAAATGCATTTGTAATTTTACAAGACGACCAAATTACAGAACTGCTTTTGGAGCTTACTGAACAACTGTAGAATGAAACTCAGTGAGAATTGGCAGTACACCACTCACAGCATTCCAAGAAGCTTTATTTTTTTATTTTTGCGTTCTTTTATGGCAAGAAGAACTATTTCTTAAATAAGAAGCTGTAGCTGTTTTGTGGTTTCATCTGCAACCAGTTGAGCGACCATTGTTTTCTGTCTGTAATTATTCTCCGTCTCTCAATTATTCTAAACAGAGGTGTGGTGGGAAATAACAAGAGAAAGAAGAAGAGGGAGTAGAATAAAGGTGGACATTCATCATAGGTGATTGATGCTCATCTACCTTTCCTTTAACCCCAATTCTGAAGAAATCGCTAGGAAGACCCTACTACGAATTTCCATACTACTAAAAAACTACTAAAAAGTTTTCCACATGCAAGTACCAAGACAGGTTCTAGATATTAAGAAGAAAATACTGACCAATGATTTGGAGTTTGTACCACAAACTTACAGTCCAGTTTGGGGGCTGTGGAGATGGTTTGGGGATCATATATGGGGAGCTGTACTGTAATGGCTTGGGACTGCGATTGCTGTAGT
>CM074948.1:3079317-3090248 GCA_037577455.1 Pangasius macronema | reverse complement strand
GTTTACTGTTCTCTACTGTACTCTACTGCTGTGTGCTGTTCTCTACTGACGTTTACTGTTCTCTACTGTACTCTACTGCTGTGTGCTGTTCTTTACTGTTCTCCACTAATCTTTACTGTTCTGTACTGTTCTCCACTAATCTTTACAGTTCTGTGCTGTTCTCCATTAATCTTTACTGTTCTGTGCTGATCTCTATTAATCTTTACTGTTCTGTACTGTTCTCTATTAATCTTTACAGTTCTGTGTTGTTCTCTATTAATCTTTTCTGTTCTGTGCTGATCTCTATTAATCTTTACAGTTCTGTGTTGTTCTCTATTAATCTTTTCTGTTCTGTACTGTTCTCTACTAATCTTTACTCTTCTGTGCTGTTCTCCACTAATCTTTACAGTTCTGTGCTGTTCTCCACTAATCTTTACAGTTCTGTGCTGTTCTCTATTAATCTTTACAGTTCTGTGCTGTTCTTTATTAATCTTTTCTGTTCTGTACTGTTCTCTAATAATCTTTACAGTTCTGTACTGTTCTCTACTAATCTTTACAGTTCTGTGCTGTTCTTTATTAATCTTTACTGTTCTGTGCTGTTCTCTACTAATCTTTACAGTTCTGTTCTGTTCTCCACTAATCTTTACAGTTCTGTACTGTTCTCTAATAATCTTTACAGTTCTGTACTGTTCTCTACTAATCTTTACTGTTCTGTATTGTTCTCTATTAATCTTTGATGTTCTGGACTGCTCTCTACTTGTCTTTACTGTTTGTTTCTGACCGCTACTCTTCTTTACTGATCTCTGCAGTTCTTCAGGAGCAGCGTGAGCTTAGATGTATCACAGCTGTCCTCTCCTGTTCTCTGCTGTTCATTTCTGCTCAGTGCTGTTCTTCAATGCTCTCTACTGTTCTCTGCTCATCTTTATTGTTTGTTTCTGATCTCTGCTCTTCTTTATTCTTCCTGTTTGTTACGGTTTTCTAATGTTCTTTACACTTATTTACTATTATATACTGCTCCTTACAGTTATTTACTGTTCTCTACTCTCTCTATTTTTACTCTTCTTTACAGTTCTCTACAGTTTTCCCACAGCAGAATGAGCTGTGTGTGTCACAGCTTGTTTGTTTCTCCTGTTCAGCCTCCAGTCCAAGTCTGACTAATCAGTTAGAAACTGAATACGGACTGTGATTCTTTTGAAGTTCCAGATATTGTTATAAAAATTGCCCAGTTTGAGCCATATGCTGAGGTAAGTATTATTCACCCATGCGATCTCAGTGCCTTGGAATGAGATCTGACTTCAATCATCTTTGCCATGCTGCCATCGGAACCTGGGATATAATGAGAAGAGAAACAGGGCCAGTGATCCGGTGGGACCTCAGCTGTCATGCGTCATACGGCGCAACCCAACTCACTCAATCCTCCTTATATATTCACTCCGTGCTCACAGACTGCTGGTGGCTGGCTGGAACAAACACAAAGCCAGGAAACCAGCATGGCAGAATTGATGAATTATCCTTCTTTGTGTCTCCGTCGTTCATCTATCCCATTCATTCTCTCTGGAAAAATATACAAGCACACCATTTATTATCCCTAAATCCCTAAATCAAGTACTTCTGCCATAATCCTTGAAACTGTATCTATGCTGTTAATTCCAAACAGCAGAGTTTCTTCATAAACAAATCAGATTTGTTGAGTAATAAATAAACATAGCTGTCCTGTTAATCAACTTCTGTGGTGCAGATTTTCCTGGTGAGCATCTGCCTTCCATTTGGAGTTTTATGGATTTTTTTTTTTACTCAACCATTTAAGAAGAACCGACTGCCAAACATCTGGGTCACTCTTAAAAGTGCTACAAGGCTTCAATGCTGTTTTGGAACATAAGATACCACAAAAAAAAAAAAAATAAAAAATGCCACTCCATATTTTTTTAACCTGTTTGTGCAGTATAATATATGGGGAATGAATTGACTTTGTTGACAGTCTGGTTTTATAGTGAAGGTGCTTGGTTTAGTATTTTGGATGACAAAATTATTATTAAAATCCCCCCTCCAAAAAAGCACAAAGAACAAGAGTAGAGGAAAAAACTACTAAGAGACTAAGGTTGATGTTACTGAGGTTAGAGGTTTAATGTCATTTTGAATAGATGATTGTCAGTGTTATGTACAAGATATTAAACTGAATATAGAGAGCAATATCTAAAGACATATTTAAGGATCAATAACAGCATTTTTTTAAATCTATATATATAAAATCTACGTCAGTAATGGATGTCCGAGCACATCTGTGGCCAGTCAGTGCTCACAGTGGGACAATTTAACGAGTAATTATCAAACTATGAAAATATGCAGCTTTTTTTAATGTGATGCCTTGCTTTAAATGAGAAAATGCTTTGGATCACTGTGAATGAACACAAGAAAGTGAAGAAAAACACACACACACACACACACACACACACACTCAAATTGTAATTGAAAATCACACAAACCTATTCTGCCCTCTGCTGGCAGAGAGAGAGAGAGAGAGAGAGAGAGAGAGAGAGAGAGAGAGAGAGAGAGAGAGAGAGAGAGTGAGCACTGACTGACCACAGTCCAAGGACATCCATTACTAACTTAAGATTGGATATGAGACAGCGAAGGAGAGAGAAAACAGAGAGAGAGAAAGAGACAAAGCAGACAGAAAGATATCAAGATATCAAGATAGATAGATAGATAGATAGATAGATAGATAGATAGGTGCAACTTTATTGTCACTGTCAGAGTATGAGTACAGAGACAATGAAATGCAGTTAGCATCCAACCAGTGATGCAAATAGATAGATAGATAGATAGATAGATAGATAGATAGATAGATAGATAGATAGAGTGTGATTAAATCATAAATTGTGTGAAGAAGGTTAACAGAGAGATGCTGCTTTGTGAAAAAGCTCATCGCCAAATGGCAATAAACAAACAAACAAACAAATAAATAAATAAATAAATAAATAAACAAACAAACAGAGATAAATTTACTACAGTTGAATGATTGCTTGCTTCTGATGCATATAATACCCAATTAAATCCATTTTCAAAGGCATGTAGCATTGATGCAAACCGTATTAGCACCTGGTTTAATATGAAGACACTGAGGTTGTTTAAATGTCATATAATTTTTACTGTTTTATTCATTGGCTGTATTAAATGGTCCGGTGCTTTGAGTAGTTTTGGGGGATGATTTGGGTGTTTTAAATAAAAAATATGAACTTCACCACTGAGTACTTTGTGTATGGGCTACATTCAAAATATTAAAACAAACAAACAAACAACAGTAATACTTAATTAAGTTTTCCCCCGAAGCTGTGTGATACATTCATGTTACTGCATGGACAGCCCACAGGGAAATATAGATTTATCTCCACACAGCCATCTATAGTTAGTAGACAGTTTAGAAGAAGAAGAAGAAGAAGAAGAAGAAGAAGAAGAAGAAGAAGAAGAAGAAGAAGAACTAATAAGAAGAATAGGAATATATTTATTTATTTATACTGCACTTTCTTTTGAGGTGATGTTTACATGCTCTAAAACATTTTAAAATATTTATCATGGCAAAGGAAACCACTAAAACTATTTTAATCACTTTATGAAAATGTATTATTTAAGTCAGGGAGGGAAAAAACAAATATAATAATAATAATAATAATAATAATAATAATAATAATAATAATAATAGAAATATTAATGAGATATTCATGACATGAGAAATATTTTAAAATAAAACATTTAAAAATATTTCTCAAGACAAAGCAAATCACTAAAACTATTTTAATTACTTTATGAAAATTATTATTATTATTATTATTATTATTATTATTATTGAGTAGCTATTACTTTATATAGATACTTTCTCAATACTCATGGTCACGTTATCTTTTTAAGAAACATTATTATTATTATTATTATTATTATTATTATTATTATTATTATTATTATAAATTTGTATATTGGTTTAAAGTGGATCACGTGCGAGCTGCCGGTCTGAGAAGTGTTGAGCTGTACCACTCCTGAACAGCAGGGGGCGGTGGACTTTTTCAGAGATGTAAAAGAAGCCTAAATCTCCCGGTGTGGCATACAGCGCTATCACACTGTCACACTCGCAATGTTTGGTGATATCGTGATCTACTTATCATAACTCATGCGAGATTTCCGGGATATTGGTTTTGTCTGAAGATCCGCGTTATTCTAAGGCCACCCCTGTGTGTAGCTCGATGGTTGGCGCCGATGCCGCTATGGCAGCTCACGCGAGCGAACTGGAGGTGGCGAAGAAGAACTTAACGGACGCCATTGGGGACAATATAAAACAGTGAGCCTTCATAAAGTGATGTTTATAATTCACAAATAAACAAACAAATTAATTAATTCAGAAGGTTTCTTAATGCGAAAGTGCATCTGTCTGAGTGGGATATGTGTTCAATGAGCTAGCTAGCGCAGTTTAGCTAAGACAGCTAATTAGCCGGCTAGTAATAATAATAAAAATAAATAAATAAATAAACAAACACCAAAACAAAAACAAATAACTTTCCTAAAATGAATATAAACTTATTCCTGTAGTTACATACACACCAGGTGACATTATGGAGATACTTCTGACTTCTGAATTTTATTTGCTTACTGTCTAATGCACTGTATTTTAATTGTTTGTTTGTTTGTTTGTTTGTTTGTTTGTTTATTAGTTACTGGGCGAATTTGAAGCTGTGGTTCAAGCAGAAAATCAGTAAAGAGGAGTTTGATGTTGAGGCCCGTCGCCTTCTGGGACACGATAATGGTGAGATTTTATTCTCTAAAATTATCTCATATGCAATTACTGACCATTACTGTGTGTGTGTGTGTGTGTGTGTGTGTGTGTGTGTCGCTAGTGTAAACACACTCCGTGTCATGCTGTTGTAGGAAATTAATCAGCGAAGGGGTGATGTTCAGTAGCTTGGCGCCATGACCTCCTCAAACCCCAGAGCCAGCCAGCTGATTAATTTCCTGTGAAGTGTTTTATTCCTCTTACGCCACAGCAACACGTCTTTAATACTTTAAAACACATCTGATACTTTTTATCCATTTATAGTTACGTTGTGGAACGTCCACGAATCGAGTTAGCACCTGTTCTTGTTCACATGAACGTCGTTTCCTCGCTCTCGACGTGTAAACGTCGCCTGAGAAAGCGCAGAGTGTGACGATGTCGCAAAACTTCGGCTTATAGCTTTACCTCTGACGCTGGAGACTCCTTCCGTAAACGTTACATAAACGTCTCCTAACAGAAAACGTCACCACGATCGTACGTTTTCGCTGAATCACAACGTTATGTCCATGTGAATGAGTTGTTACTATAGCAACGACGGTGTATTAGAACAAATGCTTTAAAGGCTCCTTGTTCCCGCCCATGTTCACGAAGCTCCGCCTCCAGGGTCATACATGGCCTGTAGAGCACCGAGTCTTTAAAAATGATTGACAGGAGGTTCATCCAAACACAACCAACCACCAGAAGTCACTTTTCCAAACTGGTTTTCTCTGACCAATCAGAGTTTAGACTTCACCAGGATGAACTGATGATATGAAACATGACCTACACACCGTCATGGTAAAGATGATGGCCAATGGATACAGGGACGTGGTTTGATTGATTGATTGATTGATTGATTGATTGATTGCGTTTCAGACATGATCATGTTTTTCTCTTTCGCAGTTCACATCCACAATGACTTCCTGCTGGCCATCCTTACACGCTGCCAGATTATCGTATCCACACCAGGTACGATTCAGCCCCAGCTGCTATAAAGGAAATACTTAGAGACTTTACCTTTCAGATTCGCTTTGTGTTTTACTGATCACTTAAGCCAAAAAAAAAAAAAAACGTGCGTCCATTTTGCTCATGTCTATTCATCATATCATTGCTTATCTCCAGCAGAGGGTCCCGGGTCACTGCAGTGGTCCGGTGGTTCAGCCTCGAAGCCCGCCAAGCCGAAAGGCAAAAAGAAGTTTTCATCCGTGCGCCAGAAATTCGACGTAAGTCCTTTTCCGACTCTCGTGCCATGAGCTGTTTTTTTTGTTGTTGTTGCGCTCATTAAGATGGCGTGTATGTGGCGTCCACTGATCTTCTTCTCCGTTTGTCTCTGTCCAGCATCGCTTCCAGCCCCAGAACCCGCTGAGTGGAGCTCAGACGTTCAGCCCTCGCGAGGCCGGAGCGGAGGAGGAGGAGATGAAGCTCAGTGCTCACACACTCTTACTGCCCACACGGGGGCAGCTGGAGGCCCGCATGATGGTGACCGCCTTCGAGATGGGCCTTGACAACGTCACCGAGGACGCCGTGAGCACTGTCGTGTGCGCTCTCGAGGTGAGTGAGTGAGTGAGTGAGTGAGTGAGTGAGTGAGTGAGTGAGTGAGATCACCAATAGGTTCTGGTTTTATTCCTTATCTCTGGTTTGGAACAAGCCAGCCAGCTGTGATATGTTTGTCATAGTCTCTGAATAAAGATACAGTAGTGTTTTTATTATTATTATTATTATTATTATTATTTGTTGTAACTATCCATCCTGTTGTTCAGGCGCATTTAAAAGACCTGATCACTGCAGTGGTGTCTCGGAGAAAAGCCTACCGTCTGAGAGAGGGACACTTCCAGTACGCCTTCGGCAGTGACGTCGCACCACAGCCGTACCTCAAGAACAGCCTGGCTGCGTACCACACCGTCACAGAGTAGTGAGTCACTTCGCCATCTTTAGCTTTCAGTGTCCTGAAAGCTTCATATTCTGCACATCCACAGCCATAAATATATTAAAATTGAACGTTCTGCTTTGAGGTGTCCACGTAGTCTAGATTTCCTCAGATACAAAGCAGTAGAGTTTCTTGGAGTCGTGGCCTAATGGTCTGAGAGTCGGACTTGTAACCCGAAGGTGAACCTGAAGGTCGTGGGTTCGAGTCTCGGGNGCGCTCTCTGCCACCCTCAATACCACCACTGAGGTGAGACCCTTGAGCAAGGCACCGATCCCCCAACTGCTCCCCAGATAAAATGGCTGCCCACTGCTCCAGGTGTGTGTTCACGGGTGTGTGTGTGTTCACTACTGTGTGTGTGTGCACTTGGATGGGTTAAATGCAGACCACAAATTCCTAGTATGGGTCGCCACACTTGGCCACAAAGTCACTTCACTTCACTTTTTTTCAGCGTTGTTGTCATGGTTACAGTATGCACATCTCTTTGCGTAAACATGTTTTATTTTCACATTGTCTATATATTTATATACATTTTCCTAGAACAGACATGTATTGGAGTTCCTAAATTGATTGAACCTGAAATGACATTTTATTTTATATATATGTGAGCATGTATAGTAAACAGGACTTGCTTGTGCAGCGAGTTGACAGTCGCGTGTCCGTTTCCCTGCAGCCCCCCTCCCAGTGCCTCGCTGCCGGCTGCTCCGCCCCCTCAGGTGTCTCCGGACGATGCAGAACAGCAGGCCGCTTTCCTATTGGCCTGCTCCGGCTCCAGTGCCCCCGCCCCTCTGCCTCCCATCAGCATGTTCGATCTCCTGGAGGCTCTACAGGTGACCTCTGAACCTCTCTTCAGCCCTCTGTTCTTACCACACTATCAGTCTATTCAGGCAGGAGTCTCTCAAGTGAAAATATAATCACAGCCAATCGATCAAATATTCACATCACGACCTTTTATGTACTCATGTACATTTTATCAATGATACTTTTGATGTATCGTCATTCCCTAACGCCTTAGGCTATATTCAGATAATATTTCTAACAGAATAGAGTCTAATTAGTTATATGAGAAATGTGTTTATGTAGCATTTATGGAAGGAGTCTCCAGTGTCAGCGAGGTCAAGCTGTAACTAAGTTTTCTGACATCTTCAGGACAGAGCAATTGTTTGCTTGTTTTTGTCTTCAACATAAAGAGAGAGAGGGGAAGACTATTTATAGCTGCTGTAAAGTAAGTGATAATAGGAACTCAGTATGTGAACCTTCCACAAAATTAAATGTAACTACAAACGGATAAAAGTAGGATGCATCATTCTGTAACGAATAACAAAATGTAGTCATTGGCAAATTGGGGTATGTGCTTTCATAGGAAAATAACAGCACAGGTACTTCCAGCATTAACATGAACGAAAGGTTAATATTAATACGCTCGTAATACGTTATTGTTTCTATAGTAACAGCTCATACACAGGGACTTCTAAGGCAGATGCTCCACATAATCTAAAACCAGTAATAAACAGATTTTTAAAAATATAGCATTATTTAAAAGATTAAAACCATATAATTGTTGCCGTGGTGCTATTTTCTGTTAGGAGAAATCGAACATTTCTGGAAGGAGCTTCAGTTGGAAGTGCTTTTAAACAGTTACGGTGCTTTGTACAGTTTCAAAATCAGCTCAGGAACGTCGTCAGGACAGAGGAGTTTTTGGTTTCTCAGGAAAATGACAAGCTGCGGTTTTTTGAAGAGAGTGTGAGAGTGTGAGAGTGAGTGAGTGAGTGAGTGAGTGAGTGAGTGAGTGAGTGAGTGAGTGAGTGAGAGAGTGAGTGAGAGATCCGATCGCCGCTATAACATAAGCGAGAACAGGAAATGACTTGTCTCTTGCGTGATCCACAACGTTAAATCTAACTGTAAACTGTTAAAATGTCCAACGTTTCATACATCAATAAATTAAAGATTGTAATCTTTGGAAATTCACTGTGGTATAAGCGGAATAACACACTCCCGACCTCTGCTGTTACGTGTTGTATGAAAGTAATACATTTTGAGGAGGGGGGGAGCGGCACTCTGCTTGCGCGTTGTTCCGCATCACACCACCCGGACCTGCATCATTTTCATATAACAGCACGTTCTGTCGTGTGTCATTTCTTACTTATCGTATCTCACATCCTTAACTTGCGATACACGTTTGGTGGTGAGCGTTTTATGGAGACGTAAACAGGCGTTCTTTTAAAAAAAGTAGGAATAAACTGTAGACGTGTGCGAGTTTGTTTCAATCTTACTCACCCACCCGACTAGCGACTTCACTCAGTAACCTAAGGCACTTTGTCCTTCATAGTGTGTAATAATGCTTCTTTTCATAAAATGAAAGTGTGATGTTAAGGAACACTCGCAGAGCGCTCTCCTCTCTAGAATGTCTAAACAAAGTGCATGGGCTGGGTTTATTTGCTTAATGTTGACCTTTTGCAAATTTTAGGTAGATTCCACTCAAAGCTCCGGTGGAGAAGCCACAAGGCATTCTGGTAGCAGAGAACTGAAACGGTCATGTGCAGAATAACGTTCAGGAACACGTCGCACTCGTGTCCGTCCTCCCCAGAACTGATTTTAACCCAAACTGTGTGTGTGTGTGTGTGTGTGTGGTCAGGTGCACCGCAGGGTGATGCCTTCTCACACCGTGTACGCTCTGAACATGGAGCGCATCCTCGCCCGGCTCTGGCACCCGAGTCACGAGGAGCTAGAGCAGGACAACATCCACAGGCAGCGGCTGGCCGCCAAGGAGGGTCTGTCACTCTGCTGAGGCGCCGTCCGTGTCCTCCAGTCACCCCTTCAGCACAGCCTCCTGCCTCCTGCCTCCTGTTTCAGCACAAGGAGGACAACTGGACCGCATACGATCGTTATTATGGACAGATCCTCGTTTTAGAACTAATAGTTTATTTAAATGGTTTACAGAAATTTGAACGGTCGCGTCCGCGTCGCACATAACAGCGTAATTAACTCCAGCGACTCAGATGGGGAAATTGATTTTTATAGACCATTTAATGAAACGAATTTGATCACACTGAAGTCGAAATCTTCACTGCCCAGAATTGTTACTCATGGACCAGTTATGGTTTTACATAGCTAGCGTCCATGCTAGCATTCTGGACCGAAAGATTATAGGCCGACACAAAACCAGGAACATCACACAAACCTTTATGTGCAAACATTTATAAACCAATACTTCATATTTTGCTACACACGTACCTTTTCATTATAAAGGTCTGCAAATACAGGAAATAAAGCTCATCTCATGTTCATTTTTTTCCCTCCTTATTTAATCCCGCCCACCACTAATCAAATATTACACAACAGCAGCCAGTGGGAGAGCGAAGGTTAAGACGAGACGCGCTTCCTCCAAGAGAACTGCTGCGTTACAGGGAGGCGTAACGCACGCGGAGGAAAGCGCCGTCTGCCGCATACACGACCTCACAGACGCCTGTGATTGGCTAGGGCTAGTGCTAGTGCTGTGATTGACAGAGAGAGAGAGAGAGTAATGCCATCCCTTCCACCTACACAGCACGGTCACTTTAGCTCTCTTGGACTCCTGGTGGCATTGTCGTGATTCAGACGATACAGGGCGAGCACTCTTCTGTCACGCCACTCAGGAGCCTGTATTCTGATTACTGTCCGCAAAAGAAATAAATACATCATTTCTTTAATCTGGCGTTTCCTGCTGGCCGATTCAAAGGCAGGCGTGATTATATTTTGGTCCAAGTGACTTCCTTTCCAGCAAATCACCAGCCAGAATTCAGTCTCATTGCTTATGTCATTTCCCCCTTTTTTTTTTTTTTACCCCAACCACAGAAACAAGTGACGACTTTCCTGCTCTCTCACACTGCATCAGCTTAGAGCTGTAGCATTTTATACACACTGTCTCGGTGCAGTTTTGTGCTTATGTTTAGTTTTTTTTTTTCTTACGGTGAAAGGAATAAGAATTAGCAAGATGTCTGCACTATGATTGACTGCTATAATCATGATTGCTATGATCAGAAAAGACAGGCGAGTTTATTATGACTTGCATGTGAGCACAAAATCCTCAACTTCATCTGTTCCACTTTCTGCTAGAAATATTCACCAGCACATCACACGGCGTTGGGGGTGAGGAGAAAGGAGCTGGAGCCGTAATGTTTGTGTGTCAGTAAAGAAAGCAGCAGATTCCATAAGAGACACTTTTCAGATAAAAACAGAATGAAGGCTGCT
>CM074948.1:3067884-3079217 GCA_037577455.1 Pangasius macronema | reverse complement strand
TCTCTCACACTGCATCAGCTTAGAGCTGTAGCATTTTATACACACTGTCTCGGTGCAGTTTTGTGCTTATGTTTAGTAGTTCTACCTCACTTTTCTTTTTTTTCTTACGGTGAAAGGAATAAGAATTAGCAAGATGTCTCCACTATGATTGATTGCTATCATCATGATCTATACCTAATACTGTAAAAAAAAAAAAGACAGGCGAGTTGTATTATGACTTGCATGTGAGCACAAAATCCTCAACTTTATCGAGTTGAGATTCCATAAGAGTCACTTTTCAGATAAAAACAGAATGAAGGCTTTTGGTTTCGCTGCAGAAATAAGAAGCGAGTCGACAGTCGAAGTCTCNTTCTGCAAGATGCTCAGTAACACTTACAGCTCATTTCCTTATAAACCTGCACACACTGCACCTGAGACACTGATTATATTTTTAAAAAAGCGAAGAATCGTCACACCAAATATTGACTTTATTTCATTTATTACTGTTTACTGCTCTTTATAGTATTTTTTTAAAATGTAGAAACATTTAATTTCTTTATTTCTGAAGGCGTCTTTGCTCTACAGCATTTCTTTACATGTGCCTAAGACTTTTGCACAGTACTGTATGTGTGTGTGTGTGTGTGTGTGTGTGTGTGTGTGTGTGTGTATATATATATATATATATACACTTTCCATAGTTCAGATTTAAGAAGACATTCCCAGAGTGTCATTTAATCTGCCTTCAAACCTAAAGAAATCTAACAATTACAAAATGTGTCTGGGAAAAAAACAAAAAAAACAACATACAAGCCTTTTTTTTTCACCCCCCAACTCTCCTGTGAGTCACATGCATGCTCGTAAACTGTCTCGTCTTAAAATTCTCCAGCGTTTACATATTCACAATCATTTGAAATGTTATATACGCAAGTACGTTCTCATTCCTTTTTAAGAAGCTCTGTTTATTTAATTGCACTGAAAGTGTGTAACAGTTGCTTTTGTACGTGGAGCATCATGTCACTGTTTAATCGTCATACAGGAAGTGACCTGGGCAAAAACAACCCCTCGTCCAGGCTGCTTGATCATATAAAATGTTTACACATCATTTTTTTTTTGTACAATGTAGGACAAATATTGTAGAAAACCTAAAAACAGTGCAAAACTCTATATTAGTAAAAAGATAAGTGGAGGAAAAAAAGATGACATCACATGTTAATATGAAATCCATTCATTTATATTCAGTAAGTGCTTAATAGAGGTCAGGGTTGTGGTGAATCCGGAGTCTATCCCGGGAAAACCAGGCCTGAGGCGGGAATACACCCTGGATTGGACACCACACACACACACACACACACACACACANTCACCAGCATATTTCTGTGAGGAAACTGGAAAAGCCAGAGGAAACCCGAGCTCAGGATCCGATCCTGGACCCTGTGATGCGCCGACGATTCCCTCAGCGCCACCTATGAAACAGTCTAGCACAAACAACTTCCTTTACACACCGGAAGACCAGATTTTATAATAATTAAAAAAAGAAATCCACAGTGCAGTCTGATTGAAGGATTAAAGGAGCTGTATGTCATCTTAGACACCTCTGATGTCCGTGAGGGAAAATGTTGGCGTCTGAGCCAACACGCTGTGGAGAAATACAGTACATGTGCAGAGTAAGGTGCGTTATAGGAAAGAAAAAAATAGCTCTGATCCAGCCGGGGGTGGAGCTAATTTCTGGGCCAGAAAGACATGTAAAAAATAAAAATGTAAACAGAAGTCTGAAATGAAATGAAAGAACAGAACTAGCATGGCAGGGTTTTTTTTTATGCAGTCTTAAGGTATTTTTGAAATCCTTACAGGTGTTGAAGCACATAAAAAAAGACGAACCGCACCTTTAAAACTCTTTGACAGTCTGCAGTTGCTGGCTGAGGAGTTTGCAGCCGCTCTTGATGTGATCCAGGAGCTGGTGTCTGAGCTGCGCGACTTGGTCTCTGAGCGTCTCGGCGGCGCCGCGCAGTTCTCCGTTCTCCCCCGTTAACCGACTCACCCTCTCCTCCAGCCGCGCGAGCCGCTCCAGCTTCCGCTTCCGGCACTTGGAGGCGGCCACGCGGTTTCTCATGCGCTTCCTCTCGGCTTTGATCCTCTCCTGGTCCTCCATGTCGATGGGAGACAGCGGCGGCGTCTCGGGGACTTTCTGCGGCTCGTCCTTGAACGCCGGCGCGCAGCCGAACTGCGGAGGAGCGCACGGCGGCGCGTCGGCGTACGCGTCCCACGTGGGGTTCAGATGCTCTGCGAACCCGGCGCAGGCGTGAGACGATCCCGTAGCTACAGGTGGGACATCGTCGGGGTTACTGGACATCCTCTGGTGGCACTGAAACTCCGCCAGGGCGAAGGCATTGTGCTCGTCCGCGGCGTGTTTTGGAGCGGGGAAAGCGCGCGCCGGACCGGAAGCCGGGGCAGTCGGAGCTAAGCCGTTGCAGGACTGGATGATGAGTCGCTCGAGCTCGGGGGACGTGAGTTTGAGTAAGTGGAGGTCTGGGGACGTGAGCGTGAGCGCGTCGGGCGCGTCGGCGAGGTTCAGGCTCATGTTGCGCGTCAGGGTTTCGTATCCGTTCCCTCCAGCCTCGCCGTGATGATGATGATGATTATGATGAAGATGATGATGATTATGGTTTAAAACACCATCCAGAGCCTCATTATAAAACAAACCATCCATTTTTGAAAAGTTCAAAACGTGTAAAGTTTCTGCAGCGCGCGCGGGGAGACGTGATGCGACGTGACGTGACGTGATGTTCTGCGCGTAAACACAAAACCAAACCCCAAAAGCCGCGCGCCTTAAAAAGTTCAAACGTTCAACCTTCAAACTGCATCCGATCATTAAAACGACAACAACAACAGCAGCAGCAGCAGCAACTTTCCCTGGAAACTTTCCCTCCGTTTCGAACAAGATCCTGAAACATCTTCTCACTTCCGACGTGCAAACAAAGTTTTTTGGTGCCTTGTTTTTTTTTTTGTTTTTTTTTTTTTCCGGAGGCACGGCGCAGCTCGCGCACTGAAAATAAAGATGATGTCATGTCAAACAACACTCACTGGTCCACACGAGCGCGGTGGGCGGGGCTCCAGCACTCAAAAACCACCGCCCACCGCAATGCATCATGGGATTAGGTAATGCGCTTATTCATTGAGCGGTGCACCTTGGGATTACGTATTGCACTGGAGGATCTGATTACTCGAGCTACTCGAGATGCGGTGGAGGGAGACGTGTTTGCATGAGACGTGGTATAAATAAATATAAAAATAATCGTAGGATAAATAGTAGAGACACACAGCGTCTGTCTGAGAAATGAGCTACAGATGGAAGTGTAAAGAGTTGAGTGAGAAGTTTGTGGAAGGTTAGAGTAAAGCAGTAGTGGTGAAGTCTGAGGAACACCACAGAGACACGGGTACAGAGTGTAGCGAGTCAAAAGTAGGGTTAAAGCGGACGTGAGAAAGACACGACACAGCACATTGTTGCTTATCGTCGTGTCCTGAGGACTGGATTGTGTAAGGAGCTTTAATCCGTGTGTTTGGTCTGCTCCTACGACCCGCCGTGTGGCACGAACACTTCAGCAGTTGCCTCGGCTGCACGTCAACAAACACATGGAGGTATTTGGCACGTTGAGGAGAAATCTCAGCCTGGAACATCTGAGCCAGGCTCACTCCTCTCGCTTACGGATCCCGTGTGAGATGCGATCACAGCTCCTGCGTCATCCCGAGCTCAGGTTAAACGTCTGCGCTGTCTCGAGTTTCACACTGTCTGGGTTTGCTCCGGGATCTCCGGTTTCCTCCCGACTCCAAAAGCCTCGTAGGTGCGCTGGCGAATCTCATCCAGACAGTACTCCTACCTCACGCTCAGATTTCCCAGGACACGCTGAAGATACACCGCAAGGATGTACCGAGGATGACCGGATGACGAATGATGAATTACAAAAACATGCAAAGCTGCATTTCATCACGTTGTGCCTCCGAAACTGGACACGTAAACGCACAGGATCACGCGGATAACACATGAGCGTGTGCGAAAGAAATATCCATGCGAGAAAAATCATGGAAATCCTGTAACGATCATGTGTGAAATAAATCATTAAAAAGTGAGACACTCAACCAAAAAAGAAATAAATCCCGCAAAGAAATCACACGTGAAGATAAATTCGTCGTGTAAAAAAAAAAGGTGACAATAAATTAATTGTGAAAAATTGCATGTAAAAATAAATAACTCAGAAATACATGTATTAATGAATCTTGTGCGAAAACAAACGAGTCACGTGAAAAACTCACCTGTAAATAAATGAATCACATGAAAACGAATGAAAACACATTACCCACGTGACAATATGTGTAAAACACGTGAAAAATTAATGAATCACTGAGATACACACAGCAATACACACTGAGAGACACAGGGATACACACAGGGATACACACTGAGATACACACAGAGCTACACACTGAGCTACACACAGAGATACACACTGGGATACACACTGAGATACACACTGAGATACACACCGGGATACACACAGGGTTACACACTGAGATACACATAGAGCTACACACTGAGATACACACAGAGACACACACAGGGATACACACTGAGATACACACCGGGATACACACAGAGCTACACACTGAGATACACACAGAGACACACACAGGGATACACAAAGAGCTACACACTGAGATACACACAGGGATACACACAGAGCTACACTGAGATACACACAGAGACACACACAGGGATACACACTGAGATACACATAGAGCTACACACTGAGATACACACAGGGGTACACACTGAGATACACACCGGGATACACACAGAGCTACACACTGAGATACACACAGGGATACACATAGAGCTACACACTGAGATACACACCGGGATACACACAGAGCTACACACAGAGACACACACAGGGATACACATAGAGCTACACACTGAGATACACACAGAGCTACACACTGAGATACACAGAGCTACACACTGAGATACACTCAGGGATACACACTGAGCTACACACAGGGATACACACAGAGCTACACACTGAGACACACACACTTTCTCACCGCTGACACTCCTACACTACAGGCTGCTCCAGCGACTCCGGGCTGTCTGACTGCCCGTCTGTGATGAATCACTCGGATGAGTCACTGATGAATCACTGAGGCGACTCGGCTGTTCATAAACACACATGATTTCATGTGCTGGCAGGTTTTATGAGATTCTGTCGATCAGAGCGTCCATGAAATGAGTAAATGTAAAGAGCACGTCCTCTTCACGTGTAAAACACGTACTTCAACACCTCAGGATAAACATCTGGCTGTTCGCTGGTTGATTTAAAATATCTGAAAGTAATTAGATTATAATAACGGTCCTGTGATTCAGTCTGAAACTGAATCACACAGAGATAGACATGGTGATACACACAGAGATACACACTGCAATACACACAGTGATACACACAGTGATAGACATGGTGATACACACAGAGATACACACAGAGATACACACTGCAATGCACACAGAGATAGACATGGTGATACACACAGTGATACACACAGAGATAGACATGGTGATACACACAGAGATAGACACTGCAATACACACAGATACACACAGAGATACACACTGCAATACACACAGTGATAGACATGGTGATACACACAGAGATAGACACTGCAATACACACAGTGATACACACAGAGATAGACATGGTGATACACACAGAGATNACTGAGATACACAGAGATACACACAGATACACACTGAGATACACACAGAGACACACTGAGATACACACTGTGATACAGAGACACACTGAGATACACACTGAGATACACACTGTGATACACACAGAGATACACACTGAGATACACAGAGATACACACAGATACACACTGAGATACACACAGAGACACACTGAGATACACACTGTGATACACACTGAGATACACACAGAGACACACTTTTTCTTCTTCTTCTTGCGCTTATTATTATCATTAGTAGTAGTATTGTTGAACATTAATGTACATATTTGTTTATATGTATACTTTTTCAAGTAACAATAATACTAATAATGCGCAATTACTCACTGATTTGTTTGTGTCTATCTATTTATTTATTTATTTATTTATTGTGTGTGTGTGTGTGTGTTTACTTGTTGTTTTAATGTTTACTTGTTATTATAACTTGTTGTTTTAATCTCTTTTTAATCATTCCCCCTGGCCGGGGCCCAGTGACGTCACCGCGTTGCGTTTTCCTGCTTCGCGGTTTGATCCGTCTCTCTCGCCGTAGCTCGAAGTCTATACACTTTACTGTGTTTGGGTTTTGTGTTTTGAAATCAGCGCGTCTCATTTACAGGTAAAACAATAACCATTTTACTGAATCACTCTGATATAACGCTTTTATTAGAGCATGTGTATAAACATGTAGAGATGCTAACAGCTTCACTGTGCTTTAGTTCCCTGTGTTTATCTCATCCTGTGAGCTACATTCCGCTATTTTTACTCTAATTAGAGAGCTTTCTGGGATTTCTAACCTTAGGAATGAAATGTGTAGAGTTGCAGTGCAGCTGAAAAGAAAATAACTTTGTTTCAGGTGTCAGTGTTAATGTTGTTCTTCCTGAAGGTGCATGATGAACGAAGTGACTTTGGTCACGTGACCAGCTGGGCTTCCTTCTGAAAATAAATATTAAAATAAAATAAAATAAAATAAATATTCTGAATTAATATCAGATTTAAAAAAAATAATAATAAAAAAATACTCTTTTAAAGCTTTACAAACTCTAGTCTGGTCTGGTTTGTTCATATATATATATATATAGTATTTATAATATTTAATATTTTATATGTTTAAAAATATATAAATATGTATATATTATATAATATAAAATCTGTATAATTTATAAAAGCTGTCTCTTTGTTTTATAAATTGTGTTGTTTAAGGCTAGATCAATTAAATATCTGAGAAAAAAAAATTTGAAAGCTCCAGACTTTGTCATTGGGTCATTTTATATTAATTATTTATTAAAAAAAAAAAAAAAGAAAAGAAAAAGAAAAGAATTAACAGACAGAAACTGTATGTGCTTTCATTATGAACAACTGAGTGGTGTAATAATTCAGTTCATAATTTAATGTTACTCGATATAATTTAAAATATGCTTTATTTCAGTTTATTAAAGAACGGCACGTTTTCTTTATCCGTTTATGGTTACATGGTTAACGTTGTGGAACACCTGCACAGCAGGTTAGCTCCTGTTAGCTCCTCATTTACCTTATAGCAGCTGTAAACAGTAATCCCTCGCCCACCTCGCTCTTATCTTCTCTCTCACGACGTCAGAAACAGCTTGTCATGTTACTGCGAAAGAGCAAACGCCTCCATCCGGACTGTTACACAACCCTGACACTGGAGACTCCTTCCATAAGTGTTTTTATCTGCCCAGTCCCTGTCTAAGGTGTTACTAAAGAAAGGAAAACGAATCAACGCCTCCTGACCAATCAGAATCGAGCGCTCAATCATTCCATTAAAGGATTACGACAGCGCATTAGACACACAGTAAGACCATTAGGGTGAGGTTTTGGAGCATGGTCAGATCTTTCGCCTCGGGTCATGAAGTAAGCCCTCTGCGTGTGTCTGTCTGATGACACACGTGTGTGTGTGTGTGTTTATACGCAGACAGTTCAATGACAAGCTCTTCGTCCGTAGACGATTGGTGCTACGTGGGCGTGGATGTGGGCAGCGGCAGCGTCCGAGCCGCGCTGGTTTCCCGCAGCGGCCATGTCACAGCCACAGCCGAGGAGCCCATACACATCTGGCAACCTCAGAAGGACTATTACGAACAGTCTTCAGATGACATCTGGAGGAAATGCTGCAGCACAGTGAAGGTAAAAAGGGGTGTGTCCTCTGTAACTCCGCCCCCAAGTGCTTTATTCCCTACATAAACCTCAGGATATACAACTTACCCTTAACCTTCATGTGGTCTGGATTAAGTGTCTGATTGTAAATGTGTGTAATCTCTCTCTCTCTCTCTCTCTCTCTCTCTCTCTCTCTGTAGAAAGTGACTGAAGGCATCATGAAGGAGCGTGTGAGAGGGATCGGGTTTGATGCCACGTGCTCGCTGGTGGTTCTGGACCAGAACTTTCAGCCCGTAGCCGTGAATAAAGATGGTGAGTAGCTCAGGACGTGCGCGAGCGCTCGAGTCCTTCATCCAGAAATGTTCACGATCTGCTAGGCATCGTTTAGGAGAAGTCTTATAATTATCGCTATTGAAACAACTACAGCTGGAGGCGTGGCCCGACAAAAGATCTGGTAGGATCTCTGAATATACAGACCGCTCCGGAATTATTGGCACCCTCGGTTAAAAACACGTAGGAAAAACTCTCCAAGACTGTGAGAGAAATGTAAGCTTTAAATCAAAGTAAAATTAATTGAAGGAAGAGAAGTGATAGGTGTTTTTCATGACGTGAAGCGATACGATAAACAATTGTACCACGACGAACAGTTCTTCTGTAATGTGTTCACAATAAAGTTTAACATAACAGACAAAGCTGAGTGTATTCTATGGACAGAAAATGGCTTTTTAAAACCTGGTGCTTTTATACAGATTCAGTAATCTTTAAATTTACTGTTAAATACAGTCATGATGAATGATTTAGTCGTCCAGAGCTCTGAAACAAAACAGGAAAATGAGCATTTCCTCCATTTCAGGTTTAAGGAGAGTAACGGAGGGTGTAATAGTCTTTCCAGCTGCTCAGTCAGGAACTGCGACACACACCGCGTAAAGAATGGCAGGGCCGGGAATGTCATGTCACAGGACATCATGGCAACGTAAGCTCACGTAGGGACGACAATCATTATATCACCCAAGCCTCCTCGTGCGTGCAGTGCTGTGCACAATCTCTCTGCTCCTGTAACGCCTGATGAGATCAGGAGAACACTGAGCAAGCACTCAGGCCATCTTTAGCAAGGGTGCCAATTATTCTGTAGCTGACTGTTATTAACATATACAGGAAAGAACGTCACGTGCACAATCGTATACGGTTACTAACTCAAGCGGAATTATATCCTCGTCCACGTCACTTCCACCTTCTTCCCTCCTCCTGTCAGGTGTCAAGGAGAGGAACGTGGTGATGTGGATGGACCACAGAGCAGCGGAGCAAGCGGCTCGCATCACAGCCACGGCTCACCGAGTCCTGAGCGCCGTCGGCGGCGTGATGTCCCCCGAGATGCAGCCGCCCAAGTTACTGTGGCTGAAAGAGGTGCGCTCCGTTCACCTTTATCTAATAAACACCACTGTAACTGCGCTAGCAAGGACAGCGGCGTGACGTCACAGCCACACACAGCTGCTGAGCTCTCACAGGAATACTTTATTTCATTAATGGTGCTTATGTCCAAAAGTCGAGAAGTAACACACCTTAAATACTGTGGACATTATTAGATATGGATATCAGTCACGTCACACACCGAGAGTCTACATCTGAGAGTCTGAATACCCCTTTATATAACACTGTGACCTTAGCAGAATGGAGAAGGTTTTGGGGGAAAATACATCTTGAAAATTTCCCAGGAAGAAAGCACAAGAACTCTGGATGAGTGTTTTTTTGTTTTGTTTTTGTTTTTTTGTTTTATTTGGTATTTTTTGTTAGAATCTGAGGAAAAGCTGCTGGAAGGAAGCCGCACACTTCTTCGACCTGCCAGACTTTTTGTCCTGGAAGGCAACAGGTTCGTTAGTAAGGTGTGTTGTTCTTCACACACACACACACACACACACACACACTCTGAACCTGTCGAGATCTGCAGTGTGTGTATTGGTCTTTCAGTATTTGATATCGTTAATGACGTCTCTTAGGCTTCATGGAATAACACTGATTTTCCGCTTTTTGTGTGTGTGTATGTGTGTGTATCCTTTCTCATGTATGATCCAATCCAGTGTAGCTACTTTTCATATCTGATTAGAAAAGATCAGATTTTTGTGTCCACACAGTCCTGAAAAAAATCAGATGTGTCACATTGAGCTCGTGAACGTAGCCTTGCTGGATGAGGAAGAGAAACGCTTATGATATTATGACTTAGCGGCATTGTTCACACACTCAGGTGCAAATGACAAACCGCTGCTTTAAGGTCTTGGATAGCTTAGCGCTTTATTACTGGAGTGTTACTCTGTGTTAGGAGTCAAATCATGGACTGACTGTTGAGTATCTCTGTCATTACACGTCTCTGCCGTGTCCTAGATCACTGTGCACCGTGGTGTGTAAGTGGACTTATTCTCCGCTAGATGGCTGGGACGACAGTTTCTGGACCACCGTCGGTCTCGAGGACTTGATCGAGGACAATCATTCAAAAATCGGTAAGCCATGTTTTAAAAAAAAAACGTGTTATATAAACCGTACCAATGGTCCACACCTGGATCCACATCTGGCTCTGATCATGGTCTGATGTTTTTTTTTCTTCAGTTTATTAAAGAATAGCACATCGTAGTTTTTATCCATTTCTAATTACATTTAATGATGTGGGGCATCTGCGAGGCAAGTTACTTCCTGTTCTCACTTACGTCATAGCAGCTATAAATTGTTGTTCCCTCACCAGCCTCTCTCTCTCTCTCTTTTTTTTCCTCTCTTCATGTTAATAAGACAAAAAGAGCAGCTCGTCACGTTACCGAGAAACCGCAAAAAGAAGCGTAAAGTGCTCTGTCCTGAAGATGTCAGAAAGCTTAAATCCGGCTAACACTGGAGACTCCTTCCATAAATGTTCGATAAATCTCCTCGTTAGCATGATGGCATTATGATTTCTGTCTGTCTGTTGTGTTCTTAATTAATTAAGAAGCATAAAACACATTTAAGGTGTTAGTAGAATAATGTAATGTGAAGCCATGCTTTAAAAAAATGCTTTTTTTTAAAAAAAAATAGACAAATTTTTCTATTGTACATATCAGAGTTTTTTTGTTTTAATTATTTATGGAAGATCATAACCCTGTAATTCAAATGTTCGCCTGGTTACAGTACTATACCATACTGATCTAACAGAAGAGAATAGAAAAAAGATCTGCATTAGCACTGTTTAACTCCACCCACTAGCCTGTGCTATCTGCCCTCTTACGCATACTTGAACTCACAGATGCTCCTGATTGGCTAATGTCGCTGTGATTGATAGAAGAGAGAGAGAGAGAGAGAGAGAGAGAGAATGCCCTCTTTGCCGTTCAGGGAGCACGGACCAATTTGGCTCCCTCTTCCGCCACTCGGGAGCCAGCAGGGTTTAACTCTTTATCCTGTATTCCTGCACGTCTCACACGTTTCCGCGTGTTGTGTGCAGGAGAGCGGACGTGTTG
>CM074948.1:3011628-3023731 GCA_037577455.1 Pangasius macronema | reverse complement strand
TACATTCTGACTTTATGTTATTAAAATGTGTCCGAATGCCACTTCGTTTGCGATTGTCACGCATCTTGTTATCTGAGCCAAAATTAAGGATGATCTTTTCGCCATATTGCTCGGCCACGTGCTCTCCATGCAGGAGCGAAGCATCAGCACGATCGTCTGCACGCTTTCCTTCTTGGCGATCGACTGTGACTGACGTCACTTCCAATTCCAAATACGCCTCATAGTATTCACATGCAGTACTGATCGACAATGCGAATGCAAAGAGAATTGCGATTGCATTTGAATTTTGGGTCCATACGTGACGCCGAGGGAGTGAAATAGCAAACTTGTATTGCTATTTGGATATGACAGAGTCGTAACTCATAAGACATGAGAAATGCAATTGCAAATGGACTTTGCTTTTACATTTGAAATTTGGCAGACATGATACGTTCACGTAAACGTAAACGAAAATGCGAACAGTAATACGTGATTTGCATTTGCATTATCTCACAATTTACGTGTGCACAGATAGAAAACCAAACTGCACATGCTTTTGACATTTGTTGACAAAATACTTTCATACTTTGCTGTGAAACAGTGAATAAATGAATAAGTATAAAAGGTGAGATTGACAAGTTTGGATCCGAGTGAGTGTGACTGAGGTGTGAACACTGACATCTAATGGCGAGGTGGAGTTACTACACCAGGGACACTTTCTTTAAGTTCAAAGTTCAAGTTCAAAGCGTTTATTGTCATGTGCACAGTGAGGAAAAACAAGCTTTCCTGTACAATGAAATTCTTTTTTTGCTGTCCACATTGTCTGCTAAGACAAGTGCAAACTGTAAAATAAAACTGCAGAAGTAGAGAAACAGACTGTGTACATCTGTGTGTGTGAGTGTGCAATATCGACTTGTGCAAAACAGTAGTATAGTAACAATAATTAATTAACAATTAAAGACAATTAATTATTAATTAAATAAAATTTATTAAATTAATGAATAGTTTAATTGACTCTAGTTGTGATTTAAACAAGTTCCTTCATTATATTAATACTTTCTATGTTTTAATGCACATGATTTAACATGAAAGAGAGAAAAATCAGGTCTTGACATGGGAAAGATTTTTGACCAGGATTTGAGTAATATGTGGGAAAGCATGTGAAGGTTTCGCCATGTTGTGCTTTAAACTCACATGTTCTCCACTATAAGGGCAGCCTAGAGGGCACTTTATTACATTTAATCTGCAGTAGTAACACCGTAGAGCACATCTTACTACATTTTATCTACAGTAGGAGCACCCTAGAGGGCACTTTACCACATTTTATCTATTTAGGAGAACCGTAGAGGGCACTTTATCACATTTCTGTCACTGTGAGGGCACCCTAAAGGGCACTTTATCTATTAGGAGCACCCTAGAGGGCACTTTACCACATTTTATCTATTTAGGAGAACTGTAGAGGGCACTTTGTCACATTTCTGTCACTGTGAGGGCACCCTAAAGGGCACTTTATCTATTAGGAGCACCCTAGAGGGCACTTTACCACATTTTATCTATTTAGGAGAACCCTAGAGGGCACTTTATCTATTTAGGAGCACCCTAAAGGGCACTTTATCTATTTAGGAGCACTCTAAAGGGCACTTTATCTATTAGGAGCACCCTAGAGGGCACTTTATCTATTAGGAGCACCCTAGAGGGCACTTTATCTATTAGGAGCACCGTAAAGGGCACGTTATCTATTAGAAGCACCCTAGAGGGCACTTTATCTATTAGGAGCACCTTAGAGGGCACTTTATCACATTTTCTTCACTGTAAGGGCAACATAGAAGGCATTTTGATCACATTTTGTCTAAAGCAGGTTCACCCCTGAGGGCATTTGATCACATTTTATTTACAGGGCACTTTATCACCTTTTTTTCATGGGAAGGGAACCCTAGAAGGCACTTTATCTCGTTTTATCTATTAAAAGCACCCTAGAGGGAACTTCATCGCATTTTATATAGTGAGGCACCCTATAAGGACATTGGAAGGAAGAGGAGTGGCGATTGTAAACCCCGCCCCCGCCCCCCTTAACCCCGCCCCCACTGAGATCAGCTGCCTAATCATGAATCATGAGCATTAATTTGGACATCAGTAAGAGGGGCCTCTTTATTATAGACCAATAATTCTTTAACAGGAAAAAATGATGCATTATTGTTTGTTTCATTCTTCAAATCCAAGCTACTACAGCCATGAGTGTGTATAATATATCATATAATAATAATATATTAGTAATTTTGTCCTCACCCAGGCCGAGCTGCGCGTCGTGCGCGACCCCCGCGATGGGCACGAAGCGACGCTCACGACCGAGACGCAGGCGGCGGAAGAAGGGGGTGGGTTTGTTTTTCCTCACGCTTCAGCCTATAGGATCGCTCAGAAAGGCTCTCGTGCTGTGTCATTGGTCAGGCTGTGTGTCGGTCACCGCACAGCGTCATGCGTCATCAGTGCGGCTGCGTTAAAGGGGCGATTAATCTGTCATTGGAGAATTACATAGGCTCAGGTTTGGGACGAGATGTCCCTCTGACGCGCAGATGCGTCCGCGGTTTAACCCGTTCCAAACAAACCCAGGGACAGGCCTTGAGCAAATCACACTGTAGCTGCACATCTGCATTGTGCCTCAGTCTGGAAACAGGATTAGTCTTTGGGAATTAAAGGTCTGCGGTGTTGTTCTGAAGCTGGGATAACGGTAAGGGTTTGTTTTTTTCCCCTTGGATGTGGGATTATCAGTTCTGTAGATCTGTGTGCGCTCGGGCATCATTTGGCAATCAATTCGCAGTTATATCACATGATATTTGTTTAAACCTTAACATATTTTTAGTGCTAAGCAATTAAGCAGTGGTTGGCATTAGAAGTATCGCGTAATGCACGTACTCCCTGATCCTGATTTCCCTTCAATGCCCTTGAAAAAGGACCAGTGTGAACCGACTGCGCAGTTACATCCTTCTGCGTCTTTCTCCTCCTCAGAGGAATCGACGCTTATTGGCCTCTTGATGCGCAAAGGTCAGCATCAGCATCCTCGCTAGCTCATCATCCCTGCATCCCCAAATCTCTCTCTCTCTCTCTCTCTCTCTCTCTCTCTCTGTTCCTCCTGTGGGTGCCATGGGGAACCGAGGCATGGAGGAGTTGATCCCGCTGGTGAACCGATTGCAGGACGCCTTCAGCAGCATCGGGCAAAGCTGTAACCTCGACCTGCCCCAGATCGCCGTGGTGGGAGGCCAGAGTGCAGGAAAGAGCTCCGTGCTGGAGAACTTCGTGGGAAAGTAAGCTGTAGAGAGCTAGATTTATTGCTGAGATGATTTCTGTCCAGTCTATAAATAATCCTTTGAAAAAAATGTTGCAAGAGCATCCTGTGAAGATCATAGAAACTCTTCACTAGAAAAAAAAAAAGTACTAAGCTCTATCTTTGCTTGTTACAGGGGTGGGGATCTTTACTGTTTATCTTTCACCTTTTAAAAGATAATTAAATCTACTTTATTTATTTAATCCTTAATTAGACCTTTATTTCAGAGAGATAAAGAGTGTAGGTTACTCTGTATTTACTCTGTATGTCTTATCCAGAGCGACTCACGAAACCGTTGAAGGTTAAAGGAGAAAAATTAGTTACAGAAAATGTAGCCTGAAGAGCTGGCCATTAAGAGAAAGTGCCATTTAGCGCCTCTTTACTTGGGTTCGTCACACCGGTCAACATCTAAAAGGTTCTTTGTAGAGCTACCCGAAAGACGCTTCTCTTCGCTTGCAGAAAAGTCACAAGAACTTCACACGTGCGCTTTCTCGATACGTCACGTTTTGGTTTTTCGATATGTCACAAGTCGCTGTGTGAGTTTTTGCTACAAACGTGATAAGCTATCAGAACGAGCGCATTAATATAATGTAGAAAATTAAGAAGTCAAGAAGTCAAGAACAGCGCTGTGATGTAATACATTCAGCGCTATTAAATTCTTGATTCTGATTGGTCAGAAGGTGCTGTTTAGTTTTCTACAGTGTCAGCTCTGACAGTAGTGCAGCTCACAAATCACAGCATTAGTTCTAATATGTTACCGCTTTTATAGTAACAAATGCTTTACATTTTAAAAAAAGTATAATTGTTAAACTGATATAGTATAGTTCTTTGTAAGGAGATTTACATTCACATCACATGACATCTATGGAAGGAGTCTCCAGTGTCAGCACTTTGTAACAGCCAGAGCTAAAGCTGTAACTTCAACTTTAAGTTTTCCAACACAGATGTAAACGTAACTATAAAGAGATTAAGAAATAAGATGATGACTAAATAAAAGGTTGTGATCGTTGGCAAAGTGCTGTGGTATAAGAGGAATAAAACACTGCTGAGATGCTCTTATAGGAAAATAATCAACGTCCGGGTGGTTACACTGACTCTGCTTCATCACCATGTCCTCGCTGATTATTTCCCTATAACAGCATGACATGGAGTGATTTATTCCTTACATTCTTTATTTATTCATCCTTCATTCATCCGTTACTTGGCTGTGTATAAACAAGTGGACAGTGTGATCACAGTATCAGGCTCCTGTCCTTAAAATATTTTAGACTTTGCCCACTGGTTTGAATCGGTGGCGAGAAACTGTGCAGCTTCTGCTGTGATAAAATCTCACTTCATGTTGCACTGCTGATGGAAATTACACAGAATGGACCTCCTACTCATCACCACACTCAACACACACACACACACACACACACACACACACACACACACACACACACACAAACAGTGAGTAGTCAATTCGCACACTCTCAAATCATACAGAAGCCTGTGTGTGTGTGTGTGTGTGTGTGTGTGTGTGTGTGTGTGACAAGCTTTATTTCTTTTCTCTATAGTATATTATGTAAGGAAGAAAACACTCGGGGGCGTTTTTAAAGAACTTCAACAATGACACGTCATACGTCTAATGTTGTTCAAGACCAGTTCGTTCCCGTTCTCACTTACGCTATAGCAGCTATACACAGCCGTTCCTTCCTCAGCCTCTCTTGAAGTTAATAAGATTTTTTTTTTAAAAATTGCAGCTTGTCATGTCACTGACAAACTGCATATTGTAAACCCTGATGCAGGAAAACTTCTTATCATGACGTACTCTCACCTGTGACTCCTTCCACAAGTCTTATATAGACGCCTATATCAGGGTCATATGCCTTTGTTGAATAATAACACATTTAAAAAAAAAAACATTAGTTCTGACCAATCAGAACTGAGAATTTAACATCCTTGTGGTATAAGATTGATCTAAATGCTATATACTCACTTTCTCGACGAAAAAAATAAACAGAAACTATGGTTTTCTCGTAGATTTTAACTGGAGGGGAGTCCTTCGACCTTCACAGCGATGGTCCTCGCTCGGCTGCCTCTAGTACGCAACCTAATGCCTTTCAAGCTCCTTTTTCATCACAGCTAATTGCTTTGTAGCCAATCAATACCCAGGGTCAGGTAAAAGATACTTCTAGTGCGTGAGTTCGTGTAGAATAAACTCTGCCTAATCATTTATCGCCTGTTTGCCCACTCTCAATTTGTCTCCTGCTGAATTCAGTCTAAATTGGTGTCATTTTCTTTCTGTTTTTTAAGGGATTTTCTTCCCCGAGGCTCTGGCATCGTCACCCGCAGGCCTCTGGTGCTGCAGCTCATCAACTCTAACACAGGTGAGCAGCCTGACCTACACACACACACACACACACACACACACACACACACACGCTTCTGTGAAACACATAACATTTAGCTTTCTGTTCAGATTTCTCTCATATCAGTAACTTTAGGTAATATATTTCCTTCACCTGGACTTTTAAGGATTCTTATCTGTTTTCAGTTTTCTAGTCCTGGATAAAATATTATGTTTTATAACTAGAAACCGATATTCAGAAATCAGAATCTCAGAACCCGATATGTTGAAACGATCGATGATTGGGTGACAGATTGTGTATTTATTAGCGATTTTGCTAATATGCTAATTCATAGGCCTACATGTTATAGCTAGCTAGTTTGCATGAACATGTGTGTAGCATTGAAAACATATTTGTGAGGAGAGTGGTGCAAGAAAACATGTGTAAGAAAAACCAAATAAAGATGACAAATCAGGTTTTGGCATCTTTTAAAATTGCACTGCAACTTTCTTTCTGTCAGTAATTGCTTTAGGAAAACAGACTATAAATGTATTTCTCCAAAATGTTGGTGAAAAAAAAAAAAGGTTTCATTTGGCCCACTTTGTAAAAGATCATGTTGTGAAAGCAGCTAGTTTAACAAATGCACTCAGTCTGCCTAAAGACGTCTAAAACCTAGCTAGCTAAGTGTGATTTCCTCACGTAATGAAGTTGTTGCTTAGCTACGTGCCCTAGTGAAACAGACATAACCCTAATCATTCGGTTTGTAAACAGATATTTGTCACTGATATACAATCTCCTCGGAAAGTATTGAAACACAAGGCTTTTTTTTATGCTATTTGCTATATTAGGATTGAGGTCAGAAGATGAATATGAGATGATAGATCAGAATTTCAGCCCTCATTCCCTGATATTTAGATCCAGATGTGTTAAACAACTCAGAACGTGGCACCTTTTGTGGCAGCCCACTCAGTTTTCAGATGAGCAAAAGTAATGGAACAGACAGTCTTAAAGTAAATAAGACTTAATGTTTGGTTGTATATCCGTTGCTTGCAATAAGTGCATCAAGCCGGTGACCCACTGACATCATTTTTTCTTTAGAAGGAAAAGAATATTAATTAATTAATTGATAATGTAATATTTATTTAATATTGACCTCAAATGGCCTTCCATCCATCCATTTCTGAGTGTATTTATAGCCCAGTACATGAATTTCAGAATATTATGGTTACATCAATCTGTTTGACAGCCACCAATACCAGTGTTGTGTAAGTAAAAAAAAAAGTGCTTAAGTCCATGTTCAGAGTCTCACATAACTGAACTTAAGTAAAACTCAAGGCAAATTCCACTTCACACTCTCCGAATAGTGCCTACCATTTGCAGTCTGAATATGACCCTGTTTTATAAAATGCAGTTTAAATGGTCTCGTGTACATGCAAGCTTCACAGTCAGTGTTAACTCTTGAGTAACATTCGCTTGATGAAAGACGGCCATAAAATAGCAATTAAAACAAATTTCCCTGAGGGCTAACGACGAATGACATTGACAAGGGCTTTTCTGTCGAAGGCAGAATGGCAGTGCAGGAGATTTGTATTTAGAAGTTAATTTGTGCATAGATCCACAAGGTAAAGTATGTTCAAGTTAATGAACAACATCTGGTAAAGCCTGCGTCCCTGCCCTCGTGTGGATTTGCAGAATGGGCCGAGTTTCTTCACCTCAAAGGAAAGAAGCTCACAGATTTCGATGAAGTGCGTCAGGAGATCGAGGCCGAGACGGACCGCGTCACTGGAGCCAATAAGGGCATCTCCCCCGTTCCTATCAACCTGAGGGTGTTTTCTCCACATGGTACGTTCCGTTCTTTACACACTGTAAAGTCTTATCTCATCACTACTAATAAAGAATACATAGTGGAGGTTAGCTAGCGTTGTGGTCATTCTTTATTAGTTTGTATAAATTCATTCTTTACCAGAAATGTTTGTGGATTTTATAGTTATTCAGGTTGCATTTCTTTCTATTGGGTAAATAATCCATTTTTTAAAAAAAAAATAAGGTATAAAACGATCTGGAAAGCGGAAAGGAAAGAATCATCGCAGGGCAGAATTTGGAAAGTGGTGTGCCAGTTTGAAGAGTACAGCTCTTGGCACATCGCACTGGCTAAAATAAAAATCCAGCCAGTACACTTCCTCCCATTTCCCGATGAACAAAACACAAAATAACAGGATTTATTTTAGGCAACGGAAGGCAGTTTCTTAAAGGTCATTTAATACCATGTGCCTCAGTGGAGGCGTTATACTGTGTGGTGGCCAAAATTTCTCATATCAAAATACTTTTCATACATATAACACGATATTGAATACTATATGTTAATTATTAAATAATTAATTAAATAAATAAGGCTTAAATATTTCACTTATATATGCTAACAACCTAAAAATGAATGAACATTCACATTATGCTGTTTATACTGTATAATGCCATAATGTTACATGCCAACTACTAGCAATTTTTTTATTTTAATCTTTTTTATTTTTATTTTCCCGAAGCCCTCAGTTCCATTTCAGGTTGTTTAACTTTGCGGCTGTTTGTTTTACTCATCAGGTGTCTGGAGCCTAGATTTCTGTTGTTCTGTTACACTGCGGATTCAGAAAGCGGGTAAAAGAAATGTAATCAGGTAATAAATTGAACTGAGGATCTTCTTTCGTCTGTGCAGTGTTGAACCTGACTCTGATCGATCTGCCGGGGATCACCAAGGTGCCCGTGGGAGACCAGCCTCCAGACATCGAGCAGCAGATCCGTGACATGATCATGCAGTTCATCAGCCGAGAGAGCTGCCTCATCCTCGCCGTCACACCTGCGAACACCGACCTGGCCAACTCCGACGCCCTCAAACTGGCTAAAGACGTCGATCCTCAGGGTGAGACAGCTACGAACGGACACATACATTATTAATGAGTTCAGTCTGTGGAGCAGGAGAGGAGAAAGTCCACATTTTTCAATTCTGTACGTTCTGAAGGTCCAGGTCATGTTAGTGCTCATGTTAGACCTAAAACATGAAGAAATTTTCTTTATATAAAATGCTGGTTTGTTAATGGTTGCACCTGTAACATTGACAGAATGTGAAGATCTGCTTTGAATCAGGATGATGTCATTCCTTTCCACATTAGTCAATGGGCTGTATTCAGAGTTGAGTATTTTGGAGAATTTAGAAATTGTGCACATCATTATTCAGCCCTCAGATGTAACTATAACCTTAAGTGCTATTCAGAAGTTACATGACAGGAAAACAGTGGCATGTCTTAGTTGATTGAGGAGCAGTATTAAGTCTAGTTTGACAGCTTGGTCATAACCACATAAGCAGTGTAGTGTAGTGTAGTGGCAGTTTTCGTAAGGTTTTAAACTGTCACCGTGTCTGATGGAGCAGGGTGTTCTGCTGCACCTGGTCAAATGTGATTGTTCAGACTTGTTTATTGTGGAGAAAAAAGTGGTAAAAAGGTCAAAAGAGATTGCCTCCAGTAATCCAAAATACATGTGGCATGTCCATTGACAATGGTTTCCACAGCATTTTTCACATTTTCACAGTTCCCAGTTTGCACAATTCCACAATTCAACAGTTCCCACCTCACCTTCCTTACCTGCTTCCCTATAGCTGGTGACCTCATCTGACTCCACCCCTTCCTTCACACAAAGGAAAACCTTTAGTAAATGTTAATAGTAAAACAATATCCGTACACATCAGTAAACAATATAAATCATATAATATCGTCGCCTTCTTCTTTGGGCTTTTCCCTTCAGGGGTCTCCACAGCGAATCATCACTCTCCACCTATCCCTATCTTCTGCATCNAATCTGGCCTCCCTAACTTTGTCCCCCAAACGTCCAACATGAGCTGTCCCTCTGATGTACTCGTTCCTAATCCTGTAAATTTTATACACACCACTGGCATTATTTTATTATGAACTAAATGTGGGATAAAATCGCCTACATTCCCCACACACATATTCCATTTTCATGACCTCGATTTTGTATCTCATGAGTATCTCACATGAGTAACTGTCAGCGCATGATATATAAAAAGAAAAAAGCAAAATAATAAGATGTGCTGGATCAAGTGCTATTTTGTTATATGTTGTTCAGTTAAACCAAATTTGCAGTGATTAATGTTATAATTACAACCAGTACTATCAGATTATTTTCAGGTTTAAATTGTCTCTGGCTTTTACGCTACAATCATCTTACATTTGACAGGAAAGAAATACAAAGCTATTGCCTTCTTCAGTTTGCATTTTCTATCGCTGATTTTTTTTTTGGGGGGGGGGTTTACACACTATTAAATTTTTCCAAACTGTCCCCTTGGGGATCAGTAATATCTATCTATCTATCTATCTATCTAAAAACCTGGCAGTCTTACAGGCATGCACTACACGCAGGTGATTTCAATATTCTGAAATCTAGAAAATCAACTCAAGCAGCTACGTAACCCGACTCTGAATATGCATAACTTTCACGTCAGTGTTGATGTAACAGCCCAGGGTGTCTATAGAAGTTATTTCCTGTTTGCATATCTGTGACACACCATGTTAACCAACCATCTAACCATTAGTATTTGACTTAAAGTCACGTCTCCTGACATTGACATTGTTCCTAACCTGTGACTCTTACATTTATGGCATTTGAGAGACGCCCTTATCCAGAGCGACTTACATTTATCTAATTTTTTATACAACTGAGCAGTTGAGGGTTGAGGGCCTTGAACTCATGACCTTCCAATCAGTAGTCCAACATCTTAACCACTGAGCTACCACTGCCGCTCTTTTCCTGCTGTAGGTCTGAGGACGATTGGCGTGATCACTAAGCTGGACCTGATGGATGAGGGCACTGATGCTCGAGAGGTTTTGGAGAACAAGCTGCTTCCTCTGCGGAGGGGTGAGACCAAGATCATTCTTCAGTTTTATGGGAGATTCCATAATTGGGATTTAAAAATGAGCACATTTCTGAAGTTAACTGGGATAGGCAAAATGTGATTTTGTAAGTACTGTAGATTTTATTAATGTAGGTTTTTTTTTAATGTTCTAATGATAACTCAGTTGTGGAATCACCCTTATGTACCTCCTACTATAATTTTCTGTATTTTATCTTGCTTTATTACCTGTTTTTGGATTATATAATTTAAAGGTCACACACACAAATCTCAGTCCTGTACATCTATTGTTCTAGACTCAAATTTACTAAAAGTCTGTGTGTAAGAACACATACAAAATTAATATTATCCACAGTAAATATCCAAGCTACATAGGATTACATCTTTCACATGAGCTGAATAAACTTTTTTGTCCTTAATCACTATGACTATGGGAGTTTGGGCATCCATACATAAAATACAATGCCACTAGTTCCGTTGTAAGCCTCTAACACATCTGGCTCATATCCAAATCACTTCAGGATGTGCTGGTAAAGATAAAAAATAGATAATAAGACAAAAATAAATACTCAGACAGAAGATGTTACAGAGAAGCCACAAACTGCAAAGCTCTGATGATTCAGTTTCAGGAAATGCAGAGCAGAGTCAATGCAAAAGAATTAATTTAGCACCTGCTGTGTGATTTACTGCAGCATGAAAATCACTTTGGGTGATATTTTGCGTATGCATATTAATAAAGAAGCTTGACTTCCTCAGTTGGAGAAAAATGATACCTTAATAATGAGTAATTTTATCAAAAAAGATGTCTGAAAAACATCATAATGTTTCTCTAAATGGCTTCACAAAAATTCGCTTTGACCTTATTAGTAAAACGTGCATTCATGAGCACTTGGTTTTATTGTTCATGTGTTTTAAAAGTTTCACCACATTTAATTGCCGTTATATTTGAGTGCCGGTTTGAATTTCCTGCGATTGTCACTGACAGTGTTTTCTACCTCTATTCCGCACACGATGCCATTCATGCATTTATTCTTTGTGATTCATCTTCAACACACTCAGATTAGTGCTTGTTAAATGTGGGCTCTTTCTCTCGCTTTCTGTCTACGTCTCACACACACACTGATCTCTCACGCTGTTCTTTCTTGCCCTCCTTCTCAGGTTATATCGGGGTGGTGAACCGCAGTCAGAAGGACATTGAAGGAAAGAAGGACATTAAAGCAGCTCTGGCTGCAGAGAGGAAGTTCTTCCTGTCTCATCCTTCATACAGACACCTGGCTGACAGCATGGGAACACCTCATCTGCAGAAAACCCTCAACCAGGTAGCATCTAAAACTCCCTCAGAACATGGTTATGAAACTGCCGAGTAACCGCAAAGCGTAAACTCCTCTGTCTGTCCTGTAGACTTTCTGTCAGAAAACTTGAAGTTACAGCTTTACCTCTGACTGTTATGAAGCATTGACACTGGAGACTACTTCCATAAACATTTCCTCACAGAAAACTTCACCATGTCAACGATTACAGGTTTTAACTCTAGCATCAGACATGCAAGGGGAAGGTGTA
>CM074948.1:2981971-2995039 GCA_037577455.1 Pangasius macronema | reverse complement strand
TGGAAGAACTCGAGTGTCCTGCACAGAGCCCTGACCTCAACCCCACTGAACACCTTTGGGATGAACTGGAACACTGATTGCACCCCAGACCTCCTCACCTAACATCAGTACCTGACCTCATTAATGCTCCTGTGGCCATAATCCATAATCTAGTGGAAAGCCTTCAGAGAAGAGGTTATTATAACAGCAAAATGGGGCCTCAATGTGGAATGGGATGTTCATTGTGCATATGAGTATGACTGGTCAGGTGTCTACATACCTATGGCTGTATAGTGTATCATTTTTACTGTAGTGTAGCTGCTGCTGTATAGATCTGTGTTCACAAACAGTTTTCAACAAACGATTTTTCCCTCTTCGGTCTGATTAGTAACAGGAAAACCGAATGTTCATGGGCAAATGAGATATTTTCAAATTCAGAACTGATAGATCTCATTTCAGAGTCTGTGAAGCTCCACTATGAAACAAAATAATCACTTTAGCCGATGGGTGCTATTTATAGCTATAAAATAGTCACTGATAGTTAAGCATTAAAAGGTCAGCATTTGGTCACATTAGTTGCATTTCCAGGTAATTTTATGCGACTGGACCTTCACATACTCGTGTTCTGGACAAGAAATGGCCCTGATTGCGATTCCGTGTGGTACGATTGTAACACACTGATGAGAGCGAAACGCAATGCAGCCTGGAATTACAATCACTTCTGATGAAAAGTCAGCTTTTAATTCTTAAAAGCAATCTCCTGCTGTGTGTTTTTTTTTTACTAGAGACATCAAGGAATGTAATAGCAATGCAAAGAAGATGTTTCTATTTGACATCCATGTGTTACAAATGAAAAGTAATACCATCTGTGCGTTTCACAATTTTCCCCTGTGTGATTCTGGCACAGGATCTTCTCTTCAGATTTTCATTCCAGACAGATACTGCAGGAGAAACACCTGGTAGTCATTTGAAGACCAAGATCGGTTGATTAAATGAGTGAAATCAGGTGTGACTCCTGCTTGGCTGGAATGAAAACCTGCAGCTACACTGATGCTGTGGATAAAATCAGAGACGTCTGTTCGAGACTTTTAATTTAGATCAGGAGCTCTTCATTTTTTTTTTCTTTTCTTTTGCTGTCAAAATCCTTTTCCAAGATTTAAAAAAGTAGAAGTCACAGATTCCCTTAGGATTATGACTTTCATTGATCCACTTTCATTGATCCACTCATTGATCCAGCCTTTATACTCCACCACAATAGATTTGAAATAAAACAATCAAGATGTGATCGAGGTGTAGACTTTCAGCTTTATTTTAAGAGGCTCCACAAAAATATGGCATTTACCATTTAGGAATTACAGCCATTTTNGACATAATTGTAAATATAACCATAATTTTAATACTTGGATGAAAATCCTTTGCGGTCAGTGACTGCCTGAAGTCTGGAGCCCATGTTCTCAAAACTCAAACTCTGAGTTTCCTCCCTGGAGATGCTTTGCTGAAAATGGCTGTAATTCCTAATTGGTAAATGCCATATTTTTGCGGTGGTGTATAAAGACATAATCACAAAAACTGTCATTGTCCAAATACTTCCGGACCTGACTGTGTACATATATACACATTACACAAAACTGTAAAGTTATAATAGCAAAAGAATGAAAGTGTGTTGGATCATATTAAAAGCATCTTTTTCCAGGTTTAAAAAAAATCTAGTTAAATTTCAGGTGACGTTATTTAAACCACTAAGCTTTAGATTAAGAAATGAACAAATGTGCTACAGGCATTATTAAAAACTGATCATTTTAAGTGACAGTCAGTTCAGCTTATAATAATAGTTAATAAAATATTTAATCTCCACCATGGAAATCCTGCCACTTGACTCTAGAGGGTGCAGTTTGACACAGAATCTGAAATTGAGGTGGAAGTATAATTGATATGTAAATAATAATAATTATTATATTATTAAATCCTAGTCTACAGCAAGGTTTAGAGCAGTCTGTAGGATAACATTTCTGTGTTTTCCTTCTCTAAAAATGTGTTTAGTAGGCTGTAATCACATGCTCAGTAAAGTGTAAAAGCTGTAACAGGGTTCTTCGGCATAACTTTAAATGGCAGATTGTGTCAGTCTGTAAAATGGCAGAGGTCTTAACATCTGTAGAGTAGCAGTGATCTTTATGATTATTAGCCATTGCTATTGCGATGCAGTAGCAGTCAGAGCGGCATTCAGAGCAACTGGAAATAAAATTCAGCTAGCAGAAAAGGCAATTCCCTGAAGGGGAAAGGACGCTTGGTAGTGGTTACTTTCACTTCACGCCAACTTTACCTGAGTAACTTTGACTTATGACTTCACAAGCCTCGGTCTTGTGAACAAATAGAAAGCGAGAAGCCTGGACTGTGGGCTGTTTGGTTGGTAAAAAGTAGCGTTTACATCAAACTTTTGCCTCACTTTGTTCCTACTGTTTGGCAGAAAAAAGTAGTCGTCTCATCTACTGACATGCACTGGGTATTCTGTGGTAATTTTTTTTGTCTATAGGCTTTTCATGTTAACAATGTCGGCACCTCTGAAATAGCTAATGTCTGGTCCACGCTAAAAGGTAAATCGGCCAGTTCGAGGCCAATTTCCCATACTTACAGAAGGTGTCCTGAATTTAAGCTGGTCTTAAATGATCTTCTTCCCAGATTACCGTGTGGTGTGTGGTGTGTACGTGTGTAACATTCCTATCCTAACACCTCTAATGCAGTAAATATTGAGCAAGTTCTGCACATTTCCTCATGATAAATTCTGTAATATTCCAGGTTCTGAGAGTCAGAAAAAAATCTGTCATTGTGTCTGGGGTCTGTGAATTTTACATCACTCAGATTTATATACATCTTATCATCTGGCCCTGGTATAATCAGGATGTTTTAAAGCCTGTCACTGTCGTTCTTGCTGAGGTTCCTGGTTTTTAATCTGCAGGAGAAAGAGAAGAAGTACATGCTGCCCCTGGACAACCTGAAGGTCAGGGATGTGGAAAAAGGCTTCATGTCCAGCAAGCACATGTTCGCCATCTTCAATACAGAGCAACGGTAAGCCTCCAGAGCAGTTTCTGGTTTCTGATGACATGTAGCTTTATATCGTGATGTATATCATGTATCATAGAAACGTCAAATATTGTGATTTTTTTTAAATAATTTTTTTTTACGTCACCGACCCTTAATGACACTGAAATTGTTTACCATAATGCAGAATCCTGGAAAGGATTCAGTGCTGTATTTCATTTTGGATTGTGAGTCATTTGCAAATATTAAACGTTCTCTCACTAAACATTGTACATGTGCAGACACGAGTCATGTTATTAGTTCCTGTTACCAAAGTCATTCTAAATTTCTTTTTTACTATACATACATTCGATAGTTTTTCTTTTATGGTCTTCAAGTTTTGGGTCACTTTAGAGCTAAGTATTAGTGTTGATTAATCTGTGTTTTTCAGAAACGTCTTCAAGGACAATCGCTTCCTAGAGCTGGCCTGCAACACGCAGGAAGAGGTGGACAGCTGGAGAGCGTCCCTGCTCCGCGCTGGCGTTTACCCCGAGAAATCTTCGGTCAGTGAAAGGCATAAAATCCGATATTGCACAGTGTACTACATCACCTGCTTTCAGTTAGGTCCCCACTTTTTAATGAGCACATGTGAAACTGGTGGTGTTTGGGGTTATAAATTCCTGAGGACAATCGTTGGCAAGGTTCCAGTTATCCTCCTTTCCTAAAAGCACTCTGTTCTCTCTTGTTTCACATGCCAATCTTTCTTCTTCTTTTTAGGTGGAGAGTGAGAGCTCTGGTACCGCGGAGAACTTCTCCATGGATCCTCAGCTGGAGAGAAAAGTGGAGACGATCCGAAACCTGGTGGACTCCTACATGGCCATCGTCAACAAGTGCATCCGGGACCTCATGCCCAAGACCATCATGCACCTTATGATCAATAATGTAAGGGCCTTTCCTGCAGACTGTAAAGCAGTAATGGGGAAGTTCTTGTAGTGTTTAAAATAGACACTGGAAATGATCATGGAGCACAGATGGGTTTTCAATCAGTATTTCAATGACAAGAGTGAAAACTCTGCATCACTGATGGGCTGGTGAAATGAAGCGAAGTCCAAAGTCTTGGAGTTGAGCATAAAACTCTATTATGTATGGAGGTCAGACTGAAAATAGGGGCATTGAGAAGCTCAGTGAGGTAGAGTAGAGCCAGGATATTCAGAGATTTGTAGGCAAGAGCTAGAATCATATATTGTACAAAGTAAGAGAAGGGTAACTGCAGAATGTGAGCACTTCTCTGAATATATTGTAGTCTATTATATTGAAGTCATTTGGCAGGGAGTCCAAATTGCAGCTCTTGGAGAATTATTCTTCATGAATATAAATAACAATAATACTGGAACCAGGAGGACTCCCATCATTAGTAAGTGCATCTGGGACCTCATGTCCAAGATTATCACGCACCTTATGATCAGTAGTGAGAGATCCTTTTGAAACACAATATGTATAGCAGCAGTGGGAAAATTTGCAATGTTTAAAAGTGTCTATAGATCTGTAATAATCATAGTTTTATATGTAAGTGATGCCCCTGATTAAATTAAGGCTTTTAGGAAAGCACTCCTCATAATATCATGTTGTATCAGAGTAATGGATTTTTTTAATACCTGGATTTAATGTCTGTTCTGGAAAAATAGATGCTTAAACAGATGCTTAAAATGAAGAAGCCAGTGGGAACTATTACATTTCAACATTGCAAATCACTTACTTTGAGAGATTCCTCTGAGAAAACATCTGGCATTATAAAGAGTATAGAAAGTGTAGTGATGCTTTGGCAGGTGAAGGACTTCATCAATGCAGAGCTGCTGGCTCAGCTGTACTCGGCTGGGGACCAGAACACGCTGATGGACGAGTCTCAGGAGCAGGTGCAGCGCAGGGACGAGGTGTTGCGGACCCACCACGCGCTGAAGGAGGCGCTAGCCATCATTGGAGACATCTCCACCACTACTATCACCACCCCTCTGCCTCCTCCTGTGGACAGCTCCTGGCTTCAGCCTGGTTCTGGTGGCTCCCGCAGGTGACCATACCGCTCTANTTTATTTTTTATGGGAACAACCTTCCAACAACCGTATATCTGATTTTTCTCTGTTTTACTCGATTGACAGTTATTGACTTTTGCATTAGTAAAGCAGTTTTGATTGGATGTGAAGATGTTTTGTGAAAACCGACTCAGGGATTCATGTTTCTGTTATAATCAGCAGAAAATGCAGTAGTAAAATTATTATAATCAAATTTTAGCAAGATAGATAGATAGATAGATAGATAGATAGATAGAATTTGACAGCCCCATTGCAGTACCAAAATGGCACACTAGGGGCCACAATTCACAGACCTTCTGTTACAATAATAGCAAATCAATTGAGAAAAACTGTATTTATGTAATCCTGAATCTATTTCAGAGGAAAAAGTCATTATATTTATGGTAAGTTAAGGTTATTTACTGCACAGAAAAGCCTTTTACCCGCTCTGGGTTACTTCCAGCGCTAGCCCTGTGTACAGGATAACAGAGCACCGTGACCGTGAACTAAATCAAATTATTTTTTTGTTCCATATTTACAAAGACGAGTTATTTTTAGCTCTTTTATTTCCCCCTGTTACTGAGGAGTAAGTAACATATAGTGCATGTAGTGTTTAAACATATTTTTAAGGAATATAACATTTTCATGTTGTTCCATGAAATGATCCTTTTGAGCAGAACATACAGGTGAAAGCTGCCTTTAGCCAAAATATGACTTAAGTCCTGTTTTGTTTAGTTTTTTTAAGACACAAACAACACAAATGTGAAGTACATTACTCACGATTCGTCATTCAAACCACAGAGTGGCTTCCATTAAATGTGCTTTATCTATGAGAGTAAAGCTGCTTCTTACCATATTGTCCACATGGTATGTCATTTAAGTTTCCCCCTCACTCATGGCCCTTTTGCCCCCTCAGGTCTCCCCCTCCAAGCCCCACTGCCCCACGCAGAATGTCTGCAGGTCAGAGGCCAGCAGGCCGAGGTGCTCCTCCTCCTCCATCACGCCCAGGGCCTCTTGGGCCCTTTAACAACAGTGGTGATAGTCCACAGGTGCCCAACCGCCCAAACCGTGCTCCTCCCAGCATTCCCAGGTGAGATCTTACCTGAGTCACAGGTCGTGGCTTCATATCTGCATCACATTCCCCCTGAAAGGAGTCCTATCATTGTAAGATGGCTGAGGGTTAGTGTATCATCTGATTACTCTACCAGTTTCAGGATGATTGTTTGGCCAAATCTTTGTTCCCCATATGTAGTCAATCAGCCATGACATGTTTGTTCCCAAGGCTGATTCATTTGACTGGATCTACTAACAATAAGGGAAGATCAAAACCACAAGCACTCTCAAATAAACCTGCTTACGTGGTTTCTGACACTGAATCACACCATGTTCTCTATAAAAAATGACAAATGGACATCAGAGAGCTTGAAACAGCACCGATCACTACACACCAGCCTCAGACGCAGGAGGTGTGGACCAAAGGCTGAAGGAGTAAGTGTATGTTAGAAGTTCTCCAGATGATAATATATTCTGATTTGTATATGCATTTTAGTACAGAATTATTCAGCTGTTTATCTGGCTTGAGCCAAATGATGTCTTTGGAGGCAAGTGGTCACTAAAGAAGTAAACTTCACACACCAAACATGTCCTGGCTGACTGTTTACATTTCAGAACATTGTGACAGTTAATTCAGTTTTGGGCCAAACTGTATATTCAAAAGAATAATATGGAAAAGATCCCAGCAAATGCAAGGTAATGATGACCTGTGATTTTTTTTTCTGCATATTCGCATGTTCCACATTAGCATTTCTTGAATGTTCTTTCTAAGCTGATGTTACGGCTGGAAGCTGTTAGTGGAAACTTGTCCCTGTTTCCACTATTATTTGTCAACGTTCAGAGATGAACTGAGATGAAGTAAGTATTGAAGAAGAAGCAGAATGAAACAGTGTGATGATGAAACAGACGTATTAAATAACTGAGGAGCAAAACCTGAACTGTGATGAAGCTGAGACATGGCATGGGGGGAAAAAGATTTAAGTCCATGGGCTTCAAGTCGAGGAAAGCAATGAAATGACAACTTTGTTTGGCTTTTTAAAAGATTCAGAGGACTTTGCTGCTTGTTTAAGAGCCGGCTTGTTCTCCAGGCCGTATAAGTAACTTCCTAGGGCCCAAACATCACAAGGGGGCCATCTTGTGGAATTATTAGGCAATTCATTTTAGTAATTTAAAATTTTTCCCCCCCACAAATGTTATGCTCATATTCAACGAAGATGCACGACTTTTACGTAAATCCATTGGCTTGTCAGTGATGGCTGTTAATGCTACGTTTATAAAACACTACTTCTTGAGGGCAGAAAAAAGGAAAAGAAAAAAGAAGAATGCAGTATTAAAGCAGCTTTGTAGGAGTATGTTAGAGGGATGTGAAACATTTAGAAAAGTCCCACCACCTGGTCTCTTTTAATTGTTAGTTATTGAGGATGAGGAAAAAAATGAGCAAAGGTGAAAATTATGCGTCTCCTCCCCACCAAGTGCTCTCATACGTAAGTGCAGGCATAGTCCATAGATTGCGTATAAAACTTTATTTTGACACATTGGAAACAGCAGACTGTGAAATCCACAGACTACTCACATTTACATCAGCTTTCTCTGGATATTTATTATTATTATTATTATTATTATTATTATTTCATTCTCCCCGAAACACTGGTTAGGTAGCTTAACTTATGGCAGTGCTGGATTTTGCAAAACAATCTGACTTACAAAGCAAAACTGGAAGTTATTGCGATTAATAGCCAGTAGCTTATTATTATTATTATTAGTAGTAGTAGTAGTAGTAGTAGTAGTAGTAGTAGTACTCTGCCCCCTAGTGGTGAATGTGGGTTTGGGCTCAGATTGAAAGCTCTCAGTAAGTCACGTAAAGCTCATCTGACTAAAGGAGTCCTGAGTTCTGAGCTCAACAAGCTTTTTAATTCAGATAATACTTTAAAGTCTTCCCTAATCTTCCTTTTAGGGGAAAACCGATCATATCTGTAATCTTCTCCAGGTTAAACTCCTGCCTCATAGCCTGGCTTTCGTCACATTGGTTTAATACGAAAGACTTAAAACCATGTAACTAACAAAGTGGATGTCAAAAGAAATAAACATTTTATTCATATAAAGTGCATAATGATTTCGTATTCAATATTTTATCCAAATGGCCGCTTTAAAGCAAGCTCTTGCATGTACCTGAAGATCTGTGAGTGGAATCACTGTGGAAATCGTTGAGTCATTTTGAAATGTGTTGTTGAAGCTTATTATAAGAGCAACGCCAATCCACATACACGCCAAAAAGTGCTGTTTCTGTGGTGATCTAATATTATGGCTTGTACTTTAGATCAACTCTTACAAGCCTCCGTCAAATATAACTCTCATGGAACGTTTTTAGTGTTTCTAATTTTTTCCCCCTGCACTCTTTTCTGTGCCTTGCTTTTCTAACTCCATTTCTTTATGTCTGTTGTATTTTGTTCTTTGTTCAAATTTTGTCTTAAGTTTTTTTTGTCTTTAGTTTCAAACTGAAGGCTGATGTAGTCTCACCTGAAATCTTTATCTTAAATACATTCAAAAATCTTCAAATCTTGCTTTAAACAAAATGGTTAGATTCCGTACAATAGCAGAGATTTGCCTGTATTCACAAGAAACCACAAGCCGTTATTCACAAAGAGAAAGCCGTTACAGAGAAACAGAGAGAGCTTGGAACAGAGAGGGTTAAAGACCTTGCTCAAGGGCCCAGCAGAGGCAGCTTGGTGGTGCTGGGGCTGGAACCCCTGACCTTCTGATCCCAGAGCCTTTATTGAGCCACCAGTGGAAAAAAAGATAGCTTATTGCTAGCATAAGCGTTGTGATTATAAGCAGGATGATAAATTGTGCTAAGGGAAAATTGTGATTCTGGTTGGCCAAGATGGCGGCCTCCATAATATAAGTTTTGTTCATTTACTGTCTGCGGCTTGAGGCAAATACTTCTAAAAGAGATTTTGGGTGAGCACGGCTTCCATTACTTCTTAACTACGTTGGCCAACAAATGTGTTTTGCCTGATTGACTACATTAGGGTTAAGGCAACAAATATCTAAATGTCTTTTTTTCCCTTTACAATCTAATTGACTAATTTACTCACTACCATACTGTATGTGTGAACTGAAAATAATCTCACTGTAATTTTTTACTGCTTCAGCTGACTACTTTCCAGCCTACACTCACTAATTCTCTCTTCTTTCTCTCTTTCCCCATCTCACACTTTCCCCACTATCTTCTATCCTCGTTCATCCTTGTTTATCTTTCAGCCGCCGACCCCCACCATCCCCTACCAGGCAGGTCCCGTAAGCTGCCCAGCGGGATCCCCTCCTCCTGGACCAAGCACTCACACGCTCCTCAGCTCTTACGTCTCATAACCCTCTGATCCCTGAGCTTCAGCTCCTGCATGCCCCGTCTTTAGCTTCACTGCTCCCAAATCATTCCTAGACTCGCCTTGTGTGTGCACATTCCCCTGCAGTGCTAGTGTCCACGTTAGCCATGTTTGTTTCGTGCCGTGTCTCTGTGCCTGTGATCTGGATTGGCCAAGCAGGACTCAGGGCGAGTCCTACCAACAATAATACCCACATGCTTTTAGCTTCACTTCTCTAGTCTGTGAAACTCATCGTGACCATGCTGCGCTCGCTGATCTCGGGTCAGAGCAGTGAGGCGCCTCGTAGTGCATGTTCTGTTTTTAAGAGTATATTTTTATGCGTGTGCGCGCGCTCAGGTGTGTGCAGGTCTTGCTACCTTGCTACGTGAATAATATTTTTAGTGAGAGTATGTGTGTATGCGTGCTTACATCACAGTCTCCCCGAATGAAAAAAGTAAAATAGTGTGTGTGTGTGTCTGAGTTGGAGTTAAGACTAATCCAAGACCATGTTGTCTAAAACAAATGTTTTTCATTAACCTGAAAGAAAAAAATATTTTATGATAATGTCTAACTGACAGGTCGACTTGCAATATTCTTTATTTGATGTGATTAATTATGTAAAGAGGGAATAAAATTGCCTGCAAGGTCTAGGTCTTAAGATAACCTTCTCATGTTTCGGTGGGTAGAAAGTTATAAGGCTGGAGATAAAATGTTACTAATCTACAATTCCTGCAGGAGTGCCTTTGAGCACTATTTTTAAAATAATTGGAAAAATGTTTTTATAAAATGTGTAGCTTGCTGTAATTATCCATCTTGCAGCTATTCATTGGTTGTTAAGGATTACATATGGACACAAATGGGTGACAAGTTAAAGGAAAAACCTGAACCTGAATCATAACAAGTGCAGAGGTTTCCAACAATTAAGTATCATGGTACAATTAACTTCCTACCCTGTCCTGTGGCGTGTATAAAAATGCCGAGTATGCTCGTTTGATTTTATTTTTGGATCAAGAAGAGTCAAGAGGAATTTTGAATCAAGAGGAAAAGTCTCTTTGAAGGAAGACAGATTCATAACAGACTCAGGAACAGTGACTGTAGGGATCAATCCACAGGGGCTCCAAGGGCTCACTGAATGGTTAATGAGGAAGAAAGTTATGTCCATCATATGCTATGACCTTTATGGTAACTACATCTCAAGCCTAACGAACACCTATGAGAGCTCTGAGGGAAGTGTTTGACAGAGCTCTCCAGTGTTCGTCTCTGCAGTTCAGTTCTACAGACTTGTAGAACCAATGCCATGGTCCATTGAAGCTGTTCTGGCAGCTCATGGTGGCCCAACACTTTACTCAGACACTCTGTGTTGGCTTTTCTTTTCATTTGCCTTCTGTCTGTATATGTTTGGTTACACTCTAATTCATGAAGTTAGATCCAGACCAAGATTTGGAATATAGAATCCACGATCTAGGCCAAGAATCTGAGTAATGATACCAAAGAACCAGACCTCGAAATAATGAGACAAGCATAAAGACCAAGATTCAAAATAAGGAAACAGAGATGCAGATGAAAGTTGAGAAGTGAGAAGACCAAGCTACAGACCAAAATTCAGAGTAATGAGACCAAGATTGAGACCAACACTCTGGTTAAGGAGACGGAGATCCAGACCAGTATTGACCAAGACTCAGATTCAGATCAAACTTCAGAGGCATAAGACTGAGATCCGGATAAAGATTTGGTGTAACGAGGCCAAAATCCAGACCAAAACCGAGAGTAAAGATACTGAGATCCAGACCAAAATTCGGAGTAATCAGATGGAAAACCAGACAATGAAAAATGCTTCTGAAAGAATAACTCTGTATAATAAGTCTGAAATCTGGACCAAAATTCAGAGTAATTAAAAAAGGCGATCAAGACCAAAATTCAGAGTAAAGATACTGAGACCCAGAAGAAAATTCAGAGTAATGAAACTGAGACCCTGACCAAAATTCTGAGCAAAGATCCAAAGATTGACTAATAAGAGAAAAAAAATCAGGCAAAGACTTTGTTTATGTCTGATCAGGATAACGAGATCTCAACTCCAGCTCTGGTGTGTGTGTGTTCTTCGTGTTGATTCATGGTGCACATGTTTTGTTTGATGGTATGCCAGTTTTGGCAGCGTGTTTGTTCATGTGTTTTTGCTGTCAACGATCGGCACTACCGCTGACGTCGAAACCAAGCCCTTACCTCATCTAGTTGTTATTCTGTCTACGTGCCTGTCGTTGAAGCAGCCCTGTCTACAGGCAGGCTGATTAGCAAATCCTGGGACATACTTAACCTTCCAACTGAACACACAAACGTAACAATTCTCATGCATACACTTCATAGCATAAGCGTGAACATCACAAGAGCTTAATAAAATACACTATCCTCTCTGCTATACAGTAACTGTGCAACGTGGCAATGTGTGTTTGTTACTTAAAAGTAATAATAGTGATTTTTTTTTTAATAAGACGTTGGATAGGTAATTAATTCCGAACAGACTGCCATAAAGTCTTCAGGATGGATATACAGGAAGTGAGTGAATGTTACTTATGTTCTGATCTTCTTTAACAAAGATGTTTGAATGTCGTCAGTGAAATTCTTAACATTGTGTCAAATACTCACCTGTTTCTCAGCATCTTATCTGTTCAAAATCTGCATTCATTCCACAGTGGCCCCTCCAGACTTTCATTATAAACGATGAAAAAAAGGGTTCAATAAAACGTGTACTAGAAGTTAAATTAGATTTGTACTCGTTTCAGTGGGCAGTTGATGTGTTGTTTCTGTGGGTCTCTGTCCATTTAGTGTACTGCCGAGTCAAGCAGGTGATTTTGTTTGTACTTGAAATCTGTTTTGTTCTTATCGTCTCTTACTGTATCTCAGAATACTGATTCATACTACTATAATGGCATGAATAAATCTATATTGCCAAAGCTAGTCATAGGATCAATCTATATACAATATGCAACAGAACGTTACAGTGTTACGTACACATACACACATGCATACATATATATACATATATGTAAAGAAATAATATTGTTCACTGGAGGAAGTCAAGACACTTGCCTCCGTTTTGTAAATGTGGTTCTTTTGAGGGATATGTAAACTGTATTAGTGATTATATTCCTTATGTAATTCAATAAAACGTGTTGAAGACCGTTATCATTGTGTTTTCTTGACGTTGTGCATTTTTCAAGTTTGGATACGAGAAGAACGCCGCAGCTCATAGTCGAGTTGTTAGCCAAAGACTTGGTGACTTTTTTGTTGCAGGTGCAAATTTGATGTGCTACATCCAAAACGTTATCAAGAGAGGATAAGGACTCTGGCTACACAGTCGACCCACCCTCCCCGGGAATTCGCGTTTGTTTCCCTTACCTTAAAAACTGTATTATCCTACGTTCACACTAGCAAGTGACAAAGAATTAGACACTCAAAGCTTCAGAATGGTTGAACTCAGCATTTAGACACTTGCAGTCATCTGCCACACTTGCACCATGGTATGCATATTGAAATGAAGGGAAGTCAAGAGCTGTGAAGTGGAGTGGAAAACAAAACAAACAAAAAAAAAGGAAGAT
>CM074948.1:2872527-2910591 GCA_037577455.1 Pangasius macronema | reverse complement strand
AATTAAAACACCCAATGATTGGTGAATATAAATAATGCCAATTGTCAAGGGTGCCCAAACTTTCTCATACCACTGTAAATAGTTACAGCTAGAATCATTTTAATAACAAGGTCAATGCAGAGAACATTTGTTTGCTTTGAAATAAAACATTTAAAGTGAGATTTACGTCTAAGTATTTGATCAGCTGAAGTTTTGCTTCTTTCCTTTTGCAGTGCAATTACAACACTAATCTAGCTGAAGATTATAGATAGCAGTTTGATATGATGCAGATGGTGTGCATAAATATTTAAAACCAATGGAGAATTTCCCAATGTGTTCCCTAAAATTCCATACATCTCTGAATTTTTCAGACCTGCACAAGAATCCTGCAACCACTATCATTGGGCCAAGTAATGTGTTTGTAGACAAGTGTTTGATTTAGTCATGGAGTTTACATGATTCTAAACTTTGTAGTTATAAGCGTCCCTTAGCTCCAATACAAAACTAAAGAACAAACTTCAGACCAAACATGGTTTGGTTGACCAAATTAATTCTTTAAAAGAACACTGCACACATTTCAGTGCTACTTAAACTGCTTCGATTTATTAATTCACCATATCATCAACCACAGGACATCATCATCTGCCTCTAACAGTGATGCCTCCCTTCCAGATGCGCTGAACAACTTCGTTTGAGGCGCAGAGTGACGTGACGATGACTTGACTTGACATAATAGTGTAAGAAAGCTGTTTAAACTGCATTATTATACAATTCTTCCATTCTTATAAACGTTTATGGGAAGACTGTAAATTGATTTACAGACAAACAAAAAAAATCAGTCCACAAATTACAGTTAAAATATAAAATGTAAAGATTTTAAATAGACAGACACAGGAGTAAAATTTTGTGTGTCATTGTGACGTGTGATTTAAATACTGATGGATTTTTCATTTACTTTGACAAGCAGGTCAACAAAGCCACTGGGCTACAGTACATGTATTCTAAGACAGTATAACATTACAGCTTACCTCCACTTAATATCTTCTCAAACTCGCCTTTACAGCACTCTTCTAGTTTCTCTTTCAGCTGAGACACAGACTTTATAACATCCTCAAAAGTTAGAAGAGAACTTAATGTGATGGTGGGCAAGACTGAAGGTCCAGTTGGGGTCGAGACAGACTGAAAACTCTACAATATGTAAAAAAGGGGACAAAAAACTGGGTGAATTTAGATAACATAGCAGACTTGTGACACTGATGATGCTTCTACAAATGTGATTAAGAGATTTTACAGTTCTGTACTAAAATAAAAAGTGTCCCATTACATACTTGACCTTTAAAAAAAAAAAAATCACATAATTGCAACATTAATTTCTGCCATCAACCATTTGTGTTCTTTTTGTGCCGTATCTAGAGTTGATTCCAGAGTTCACCTCAGACGTAACTGTGAACTTACGCAGTACTTAAACTTGCTGTGTTGGCACAATGGAGGAACAGTACGAAGTCCATCATCACTGTCTGACAGTCTGATGTAACCACAATACTTTCCCCTTAGACTCATGATTTGTACCATGAACACATTCAGAAACATAGAATGGCATTCCACTGCAATATTAAATAAATTATTATATTAATATATAATTTTTTAAGCAAATAATCTGAATAGAGGACTTTTTTGCATGCATGTACAAGATCAGGTGAGACAGTGCTTATCATCAGGACTGAACTTTAGATTAATGAAACTATAAACTCTTACTGGGTATGTTTTTATACCCTTTGTCAATTATTTGATTAATTAGACAAATCAACTCAGCAAATGAAAAGCATGATAAAATAACACATCCCCTGCACACATTACAATTTCATGACCTTGATTTAGCATCACATGGCCACATTAACTTATTTTCACAAACAAACTTTTGGAACATGAAAAATAAATAAATATTTTTTGTGTCCTGTCCAGACACTGGTTGCAACTCCCAACAGTGGACAGTGTTCTTCACTCCTGATCAAACTTCAAGTCATCCAGAAAGTCAACTTAAGGATCTCCATAATCAGACTCTGAATTAGCAAAACATTTCTAGCATAAATATTGACATGACCTTTAAGCTTTAGGTGTTAAATATGAATATGGCTCCTCGTAGTCTGGTTGTAGTGATCTATTTAAAGTTCTGGAATCTCCCAATACTGTCTTAGGTGAAATTTAATTATAAAATTGGACTAAATGTCTGCAGCTGATTATTCTGCTGATGTTCACAGGGCTGTTACCTGGAAGAAATGGATGGGATCTTCTGTGTGTGAAAGCTCCTCCATCTCAGCGTCTCTCCTCTTCAGCTCTGCAATCTCCTGCTCCAGTTGCTTCATGACTTTTTCAGCTCGACTCACTGCAGCTTCCTCCTGAGCTCTGATCAGCGCTGTCAGTTCAGAGCGTCTTCTCTCAATGGATTTGATCAGCTCAGTAAAGATCCTCTGAGTTTCCTGCACTGCTGTCTGTGCAGAGCGCTGTTAGGAGACACACAGAGAGAGGATGTTTCTAAATCAGCTATTTTACTGGAACTCCACTCAGGGAGCCAGTGAATACATGACAAGACATGAGTCTAATGCTGTTGTAATGATTTTTACTCAAGGCACCAATGTCGTAGTGAGTTTCGGTCACACATTACTTAAGGTGGGTGTATGAGTGCATCAGATGACCCCTCCCTCCTTTTACCTCAGAGCACCAGCTAAGGAATTTCAACTTAACAATATGAGAACAATCCAAAAGGACTATGAAATAAATTAGAATTAATGTAAAGGGAGGGAGTTTGTCATAGGAATGTATTAATGAATTTGGATGGGTCTTTGTGGCCTTTTATTTGTTTCAGCCACTGCTGCTGCATGTTGGTGGTTAGGGTCAACCTGTGGTCGAATGAGGAGTCCTTCCTCATGTGGGTGATGGGGATCTCCTTCCCTGCCCTGTAACAAGTGTCTGGCAGTTGTCTTAGCAGCTTATCTGATGATGTCAGTGTATGTTTGTTTAATAAGATCCAATCACAATGTGGCAAACCTTCTCCACACTGGCAATTACAGAGAGACCATTGGGGCCTGGAATGCCATCTTAACTGCTGTTCACTACACTGTGTTCAGAACTTTTACTGTAATTCCCAACCTCCAACAAGAAAAGACCAAAGAAATCGCCCACTCAATTTGAAATTCCTACTTGGGGTAGTCTACTCAACTAGTTCCTCCCAGTTCAAAGAGATACACCAAATCAACATGGCTGTGCACAGCATGAAAAGTAAACAAAGTAACACCACTTACCTTTAAAGGTATTAGCTTTAGATCAATCGAAATACAAACAAACGTGCTTGTTAAATCTATAACACTGATTATACACATCACTGTTTGAGGAGGAAAATATATATCTCTCATCACAGTTAGCTGAGCAGCTTCTTGCTCAGAAAAGGTGAACATGGAAGCATCAGTGTTTCTTTTCCCTGAATGCACCGAAAACTACACCATTCTGACCTCTGACTTACCACTTATGATGTAAGTCAAATGCAGCATAACTGAACCTGAAACAGCTGTTTCAGCTCCAAACCCACCTTGTGAGTCTCCACAGCATTCCTCAGTTCCTGAAGCTCCTTCTCTCTCTCCTGAATTCTCTGCTTGGATTTTTCCTGTATACCCAACAACTGCGTCTGTACAGAAACACAACACATAATTCGCCCTGAGTGTGTTAAAGGTATTAAATGAGTGAAATTCTATAAATGGCACAATGAAATTTCACTGGAATCATATACCAGCAATATTACCCAAGTCAAATTTATTTAAAAATAAACATTTAAATAAGAAATGGTTTATTCGTTTCCTTGACTAGTTGTAGAAGACGGCTGTAAGATATAGTTACCTGTTTCTCAGCTCTTTCTGCTGCAGCGGATACTGTATCATGTCCTTTATGTTCATACATAGTACACAACATGCAGATACACTGCTGGTCAGTGCGACAGTAAACCTCCAGCGGTTTGTCATGCTGAGCACAGATCTGCTCCTGGAGTTGTCTGGAGGCTTCCACCAGCTTGTGCTTCTTAAAGGCAGGAGATTCATAGTGAGGCTGGAGGTGAGTTTCACAGAAAGAGGCCAGACACACCAGACAGGACTTGATGGCTTTGGATTTTCTCCCAGTGCAGGAATCACACTCCACATCTTCAGGTCCAGCTGAACACTGAGCAGGACGTGTAGCGTGGAGACTTGTCTTCTTCATTGTCTCCACTACTTCAGCCAGCATGGTGTTTTTACTCACAACAGGTCTTGGAGTGAAGGTTTGTCTACACTGAGGACAGCTATAGATTCTCTTCTGATCCTCCTGATCCCAGCAGCCATTAATACACATCATACAGAAACTGTGTCCACAGAGAATAGTCACTGGATCCTTGAGTAGATCCAGACAGACTGAACAGCTGAAATGATCCTGAAGTCCTAAAATATTCGCTTCTGCCATTTTACTGAAAAACAAACTCTCACACAGTCACTAACTGCAGCTCACACTTCCTGGTTCAGCTTGTAAAAGCTGTGTGGAAAACAGGTGTGTCTGAAGAAAAGAAAAAGAGATGAAACTGATCCACACGCTCTACGCCCTCAGACTGAACAGGTACAGATGAGTTTCATTTCCGTTTCCTATATAGTAAGAGCAGAGTTGCCAGGTCTGTGTGAGAGAACCAGCTAAGTCTACATTTTAAACTGAACAAATAGTTCACAAATCCAGCTCTATTTAAAAAAAATTACCCTCCAAAATCCTTTATTAGAAAACAATATTTATAAAGAAGCCTAACATGTACACAGTTTTCTTAATCAGTGCTTTTATCAAGGACTGAAAATGACCTCATATTATTATATAAACTGTCATAAAAAAAAGAGAAAAACAAATTCTTAAAGAAAATATGGTCTACTCTGTTCATTTCTTCTTCTTAGTACAGACACAAAAACATCCACATTTTCCATCGATCTAGCTTGCAAAACCACAGACAAATAATAATAATAATAATAATAATAATAATAATAATATCAACCTTGCGCAAAAGGGCTGGTGGGCTAATCACAGATCTGGCAACACAAAGAGTTGCGAAATAGGACGAAGAAAACGCAAGAGCGGTTAAGAACAGATTATCACGTTTTTCAGAGAGAAAAGTATATTGGTACTGTTTTTAGATTTTAAATACAAGCTTTACAATACATTACTTGAAATGATGATGACAGTTCCATGCATAGTGTTCAGCAAAATGACTTTAACTATACACTCGCCGTCACTTTATTAGGAACAGACATTTATGCACTTGTCTAATCAGCCAATCATGTGGCAGCAGCACAATGCATCAAATCATGCAGGTACAGGTCATGAGCTTCAGTTAATTCTCGCATCAAACATCAGAATGGGGAGAAAGTGTGATCTCTGTGACTTTAACCATGGCATGGTTGTTGGTTCCAGATGGGCTGGTTTGAGTATTTCAGAAACTGCTGATCTCCTGGGAATTTCACACACAACAGAGTCTTAAAAGAGTTCAAACAAACAAACAAACAAACTCACCTTTACTCTTCTGCTTTGGCCTACATGCCTGACTAGAGTGCAACTTGAATTTTTATAAGATTGGGGGCGAATTTGATTGACTCTTCATACTCACCCACAGCAGTGATGTACAGCAGGTCTCAATGTTTTATGTTGTAGAACTAAAAACAAAAAATGTGGACATACTCTGTTCTTTGTCAAAGGCACAGAGGTTGAGGGTCCATCTCGAAGCGATGAAGACTATGTCCTACTCCCTCTATAGAACTAAAGACCTCACAGTGGTACTGGCTATTTTAAGTGCTCTTCAGCATCATTTTCAAAGCAGCAGCTGGTGAAAAATGCTTATGTAACCACAAAAACCTTATATTTAAATATAAAAAAAATGGTCCTGATAACCTCAGGGATGTCAAATTAGTCATAACAGTGAAAAAAGAAATAATTTCAAGACAGTTTTTATGAGTCAATGACAAGGCATCAATTCTGCAATTATAATAAAGTTTATTGGTTATAGTAAAGTACATTTCAGCAGCAATTAAAATGCCATTGCATTATATACCAGGATTGCAGATTTTGTTATATCTTTTGTCTTGTATTGTATTAGTTTACCAGACCTGATATTAAACTTAATGAGAAGATTCAGGCTGTAGAAAGAATACAGATAAAGTAAAAAATACAAAACACCTGGGTATTACTCATTAATTTTTAACATGATTGCAACCTAAGAATTTTAACTACAACATGTGGAAGATACAGCATCCAAATCTCTCCATAAGATGTTTCATAGGTGTTTCTGTAAAATCAGACTTACATCTGGTCAGAGTGCGTGCAGGATATATTGGAGCACAATATTTTATCCAACTGAAAAATGCTTGATTTGTAAGTAAAATAATAAAACCCGTATCATTGATAATTATGAGTTTCATAACTCAAACACAGATGACTTTTATACACCATACTAGGTGCTCAAGTGTGCACAGTTTTATCACCAAAAATAGTTCCAAGATCATTGTGGAATTTGCTGATGACACCAATGCACTAGGACTGATCACCAGTAATAATGAATGGGAATACCTAGAGGAAGTGGAAACCCTGTGGAGAGAGTACCCGAGTGCTCACATCTCAGAGGATTTGAGCTGGTCACATGATACTGAGATACTAGTGAAGAATACACGATTACACCTGTACTATATTTGCATGCACCTATACCAGTGCACCTTAGAGAGCATCCTGACAGGCATCATTACTTCCTGGGTCAGAAACAGCACTCTTCAGAATGCATTACTGTGATGGCTTTCCCGAATGTGCAGGATATTTATATCAAGCAGTGCAAAGGAAAACCATTTTGCATAACTGTTTACATAGAGAACAGTGGTAGATATGAACACCTAGACTATATATTTCATTTCCTTTTATTTTTAACACCATTTATTTTCATACACTGCTAGCATTAACTTTTATATAGTTTTTACTGACTGCATTTTTTAGGTTTAAACTGGTTACTGTTTTTTTTTTAATTTCTTTATAGACTTTAAACAAATAGTCAGTTTTATAATCTCTTGACATTATGAAACAATGTTTGTTAATGGTAGCATGGCTTGATTTCTATATCACTTTAATGTGTACCATACAGGGTTCAATCTTCCAAAATTATCTATTTTCAATGGCACAGTTTTACTGTTGAATATTGATTTAGCCCAAACCCGGGGTAAAGAGGCTGAGTGAATGTGGTGTGAACTCTGTGGAGGAGCTTCACCGTGTCAGAGACGCTGTAGAAGGACAGAATTCCTGCTTTGTGATCCACAAACACTCCTATTCTAGAGGAGCTGGGGTTTATGGAGATATTAGTTTCTTGGTTGTTGTGTAAGAATGAGCAGTGAGAGGAGTAGCACTGCAAATTCCAGGACTTATCATTGCGCCCAAATACACACTCATTACCGCTTCCCTTCCTCATGATGTCTTTATATGACACTGCTATAGAAACCCCATTATTCCCACTCCACTCCACCTCCCAGTAACAGGGTTCACACACACTCTCACCACACAACACCTGGGAGTAACCGTTAAAGCTCTCTGGATGTTCATACCACTCCTGCTGCTTAACTACTCTTTGACGAAAACCATTAATATGTCTATACTCATAAAATGTCTGGATGTCTTTGTCAGTCACCATTCTGCTCGAATCAGACAGTTGGAGGCGTCGATGTGCTGTGTTGGGATCCAGGGTGAGCTTCCTGGAGTCTGATGGAAAGAAAAAAAATATTTAAAACTATTTTGTGTTTTTGTCTTAGTGGTGGCATAACTGTCACCTAAATATTTAAACAAAACATAATCCTACTACAATGCTGTATTTTGGGGGGATTTGTTTTTTTCAGACTTTCTCCCTAACTTAGTCATTTAGTCAATACCCATGGCAGCTTTCAACCAGGGAGGGCAAAGGCTTCACGTGCTTCCTACGAGGCACATGAAGCCAGCTGGCTGCATCTTTTCGAACTACTGGTCATGCAACTTCTGTAGGCACAGAAATTGAACATGCACAGACACCCATGACTGGCTACTGTTGCTGTGATTGATAGGTGAGAGAGAGTATGGCTCTCCCACCCTGAGAGCACAGCCAATTTTACTTTCTTGGACTCCTGGCCATGGATGGCTATGGCATCTTCAGGATTCGAACTTGCAATCTCTAGATGATGCTTTTCTATTGTGTGTCTGTGCCTGTGTGTGGAAGAGACACTTACATTGTAGATATTCCTCTCTGCTTTGGGGGTGTAAGATCAGGACTTTCTTCACTAGGGAACAGTTAAACATAGTTACAGGTACAATCACTGTTAACACAATGAGACAGTGAAAACAATATGTCCAGCCAAATATGTAATATGATAGTACGAACACAAATTTGTCCAGCCAAACATGTAATATGATACAAATGTTTTCAATTAGCCAAGACACTTTTAAGTCCATGGCTTGATTCTTTATGTGACTACAAGGATAACGTAACTAATAGGTAAGTGCAGCTTACAGTATATTGCATATACTGCAACTTGCCTGCCTACACCTTCCAACCACTTGCATTTTTTCAGTATCACAAACAGAACTGTCAATATGGTTTCTGACACTGTAGGACATGGTTATCTATAAAATTAGACAAAATTGACCATTAAATTGAGAAAGGTGTAGCCCAAAGTTTGAAGGCAGGATTGTAGTATAGAAGTGATTCAGATAATAATATATTTCCAACTGTATCAATACATTTTATTATTTTTACAATGGACTTATCCTTTTTATTCTAAAACCACACCGCATTAAGCAAAACTTCCACTTCCACCCAGGCAATAAGACATTTCCACTATGACCACCACCTAAAATCACCTAAAACTTAGTCACTATGTCACAATTTAGCAGACTTGATCACAAAATTCTTGAGGACACAGTTTATCAACTGCAGCCTTGATATTTAACCAACTGATTTTTTAAAATAAACTTTCAGACTACAGAGCTACAGCAAATTATTAATAGCTCACTCATCAGGTATTCTCACTAGATCATTAAAAACTAGATCATTAAGCCCCTCTTAAAGAAAAGATCCCTGGACGCTTCCATACTAAGCAACTATAGACCTGTTTTAAATATTACCTTCATAGGTAAGATAATTGAGAAAGTTATATACAACCAACTTAGTAATTTTTTTTAATGTAAATGGTTTCTGACCCCACCAATGGACTAAGACTGCCCTTACAAAGGTGTTAAATGACATCATCGCAATGAAGTCATATAATCCACACTGAAAAACTGATCCCAGCTGGATCGACTTCTGTAATGGTCTTCTACCCTTACTTCCTAAAAAGACCATTAAGCAGCTGCAACTCATTCAAAATGCTGCTGAAAGAGTTCTAACCAAAACCACGAGAACAGAGCACAATTATAAAATCTTTACACTGGCTTCCAGGTAGTTACATAATCGATTTCAAAGTGTTGATTCTAGTTTATAAATCACAAAATGGCCTGAGTCCTGAATGCATCTCTGATATGCTAAAAAGATATAAACCCAGCAGGTCCTTTAGCTCCATGGCTGCAGGTCAGCTGGTATTACCCAGAACCCAATCTAAACATGGTGAAGCACCATTTAATTTCTATGCCTCTCTAAACTGAAATCAGCTCCCAGAAGATGGTAGATGTGCCACGAATGTAGCTATTTTTATATCTAAATTAAAACATTTCTTTTTTCATGTGCCAACACTTTTAGGACTATATTAGATAACTATAAACATGAATTAGGTAAAAAAAAATGAAGGAAACTATACTAAACATACTGCGGTTGTACAACTACAAAATTGGAAAAGTATGCAAATTTCATTTTGACCAAACTGTTTAAAGGACAGCACTATCCCAGGTTCATGAAACTGCTTCAAAAAAAGCAGCTGTTTAAACTGCCTTATATTACAGAATGAGCTCTTTCTTTTTCATAAAATATTGATGACAGGTCTGTGAAACTATTAAAATAAAAATAAACAGACATCACTTCACAGATTTCACTAAATCTTAAATGCAAAAAACTGACCATTTATCCAAGCTGTGCCCAACATTACAGATAATTTCTAAACATTTCTAAAAATGTAAGCAAATCTATGCTACAGTTTAGAAAGAAACCTACATTTTGTAAACTACTGAAAAAGTGTCCCAGTAAAGTGCCCCCAAATCTCACTATGTCAGCCTTCTCAGAGTAATCAGTGCTGATCTAGAGGCAGACTTTTATTTACATTCTGATTTATGGATCCATGTGGACAAAATCTGATCTATGCTCAAACAGCAATATTTATGCTTTTAGGTATATAAGACAAAATGAATCAGAAATGTTGTATAGGTGTTATGTCTAGGATGTAATAACAGAAAAAGCAGAGTTTTATAGTTACTTAGGAGATGGAGTAATATTTATTGCAAGTACCAGTGGCACAATCACAAATAAACTAATGTGATACTGTGTTGAATATATTAATATTTTTGAAATTGTATGTTTTTTGTTGTGCTAAATATATTTGAATGAGAATGTAATGATAAAAGCTTTGTCTTACCTTCACTTGATATCGTCTCGAACTGCTCTTTAGAGCATGCTTCCAGCTTCTCTTGTAACTGAGACACAGACTTTACTACATCTTCAAAAAAGAGGAAAGAACTGACCACAATGGTGGGTAAATCTGCAGATTCAGGAGAGGTCACAACAGGCTGAGAACTCTACACGGAGACAAAGAGAATCAAAGAGAATTAAAAAGAATCAAAAAGAAAAAGGAACTGAAACTACCAAGGAATTGAAAGTACATAGCAAATATGCGACATGTGACTGATATTGTCAAGGTTCATGGGTTCATCGGCCTCTTCCGGCCGTTCTGTGTACTACGTTGATTAGTCACTAGCTTCAGCTGCTACTCATTTACTGCTCTACTTAAGCCTCAGTGTTTGTCTTGTCTTTGTCAGATCGTTGTTTCATGTCTGTGTTCTGTGCAGGATTTTGAACTCGCACCTGAATCCGACTCGTAAATCCGTGACAGAGCGATCTGACCATAACATGGATTCAGCAAGTGTCTCCGATGTCAGCAGTTTCCTGTCTAACACGGCCACACGTTTACACAGACAGGAGGAGCAGATGGTCGCTACGGGTCGTGCGGTGCAAGCCTTGGCAGCGCAGGTATCCGAGCTTACTGCCCAGTTTCAACACCTGTTCCATCACCCACTGCGCCAGCTCCCTAGTGGTTGCCCCCTCAATCACCGCTCACAACGCAACATGAGCCACTCCTACCACCTCCCGCCTCATACTCTGGTGAGCCTTTTTAACCAGGTGCTCTTTGTTTTTCTCTCTTCAACCCCAGACTTTTCCTACCGAACGGTCTAAGGTGGCTCTGGTGTTGACGTTGCTGCCTGGGAAGGCAGCTTTGTGGGGGACAGCGGTGTGGGAGAACCAGCATCTGTGCTGTTCCTCGTTCCAAGCACTTGCGGAGGAGATTAAGAGAGTTTTTGGCCATGCTGTTACAGGACGTGAAGCGGCTCGGATGCTGGCTGATTTACGCCTCTGTTTCTCTGTTTCGGATTATTCCACTGAATTCCCCAACCTGGCGGCTAAGTGCAAATGGAATCAGGAAGCGCAGTGGGATATGTTCCTGCATGGGCTGGCGGACTGTACTCAGAAGGAGGTTTTTATGCTGAAACTCCCAACGACCCTGGATGGACTTATTGCTCTTGCTATTCGGGTGGACGCGCTCTTACAGCAGCAGGAGCAACGAGGGTTGCGACGCGCGGTTCCAGTTCCTATGGATCTCCCTGTCCCTTTCTCCAGTGAAGCGGTCAGCCCAGCACATGATCTGGAACCCATGCAGGTGGGCAGAGATCGGTTATCCCAGGAGGAGAAGGATTGTCGTCAGTCAAGAGGCTTATGTTTGTACTGTGGAGTGGCAGGACATTTTGCCTCTGTCTGTCCTGTAAAAGCCATTGCCCGGCAGTAGATCGGAGGTTACTGTCGGGTGGCATGTCTGTGGGTAAAACCTCTTCCACCACTCTCCTCCCGGTATGGCTGCAATGGGGGAACACTCTTCATTCCTGTCAAACCCTCGTGGACTCTGGAGCTGAAGGTAGTTCCATGGATTATCAGTTAGCTTACCAACTTCAACTTCCAGTGTCGATTCTTAACCGGCCCATCTCTGTCAGCACTCTCAATGGCCAAACTCTCTCTACTATCACTCACACCACTAGTCTGTTAACTCTCATCACGTTGGGGAATCACTCTCAAGAAATAAGCTTCCTACTAATTGACTCTCTGCTTGCTCTGGTCACCCCTGGCTCGCACTCCATAATCCTCACATTGACTGGCACTCCAATACCGTTTTATCTTGGAGTGAACATTGTCATGCTGTGTGTCTTGTGTCTGCTTGTTCGTCTGTGTCTAGTTCTGTTTTCCAGAAGGAGCCAGTGGACCTGTCTAACGTGCCCAGAGAGTACAGGGACCTGAAGGAAGTGTTCAGTAAGTCTCGGGTGGCTTCTCTCCCTCCGCACCGTTCCTATGACTGTGCTATAGATTTATTGCCAGCTAAGTCTCCGCCTAAAGGCAAGCTTTACTCGCTCTCTGTTCCAGAGAGGGAGGCCATGGAGAAATATATTTCTGATTCTTTGGCAGCCGGGATCATCCGTCATTCCTCTTCCTCTGCAGGTGCTGGGTTCTTTTTTGTGGAGAAAAAGGACAGATCTCTGTTGCCTTGTATTGATTATCGGGGGTTGAACAGCATCACAGTAAGGAATACTTATCCCTTGCCACTGATGTCTTCAGCTTTCGAGTGGCTGCGGGGGGCATTTTTCTTCACCAAATTGGACCTGCGCAAAGCCTATCATTTGGTTCGTATATGATAGCCATTTTGAATATCTGGTTATGCCTTTCGGCCTGTCCAACGCACCGGCGGTTTTCCAAGCACTTGTCAATGATGTGCTGAGAGACATGGTCGATCAGTTCATATATGTCTACCTGTATGACATATTGATTTTTTCTTCCTCTCTCCAGGAACATGTTCAGCACGTCAGGCGAGTGCTCCTGAGGCTGCTAGAGAATGGGCTTTTCGTCAAGGTGGACAAATGCATTTTTCATGCACAGTCAGTCCCGTTTTTGGGGTTCATCGTCTCTTCCGAGGGGGTGCGTATGGATCCCGACAAGATTAAGGCTGTGGTGGATTGGCCAACCCCTGACTCCCACAAGGCCCTGCAAAGGTTTCTGGGGTTCGCCAATTTTTGCCAGCATTTTATTCTCACTCTCAACAACTAGCCGCCCCTCTGACCGCCTTGACCTCCACCTTGAGCTCAAGCTGCATTCACCAACCTCAAGAGCCGCTTTGTTTCAGCTCCTATTCTAATTGCCCCTGATCCTTCACATCAGTTTGTGGTGGAGGTCGATGCTTCAGAGGTGGGGGTTGGTGCGGTTCTATCCCAAAGTTCCTCCGTGGATGATAAGGTGCATCCTTGCTTGTTTTTTTCTCATCGTTTGTCCCTCGCCGAACAGAACTATGATACTGGTAATAGAGAGTTGTTGGATGCTTTTTTATGGATGCTTATTTAACCTTCAGTTTCTCTTTATTTGTCTCTCTGTCTTTCTCTCTCTCAGTAAGCAGGGCCATTGGGCGTGTGTGTAGGTAATAGCGGAGCTGAGCTGGACTAAGCTAACTATTCCTGAACCAAGCCAATGGAAAGCTGCCAATTTTTGTTTTCGGTCCTGTGGTTTGCTTTGTTTTCTCCCTGCAGAGGCACTGACATATAAAATAAATGCTCTCCAGTCATTTCACCCTGAGTCCACTGTATCCCTGAGCTGCATAGTGTCACACTGGTTCCCAAAACCCAGGAGGAAGCAGCCTGGAGAATATGCAGACATGGACCCCAGTCCTTTTGCCCAGGTGATCCAGTTGCTTGTTTAGATGCAGGAGCAACAGCATCAGGTTCTTATGAGTCTCCAACAGCAGCAGGAGATTCTGACCAGAGTGGTGGTTGGGCAAGCCTCCTCCTCCTCTTCTCCCATGAGCACCCCATTAGCTCTTTCTTTCTGGCCAAGATGACACCCCAGGATGATGCCTAGGCATACCTGGATCTATTCAAGGGTATCACCTTGGCATGTGGGTGGCCGAGACAAGAGTGGGGGCTGCACATATGGGCCCTCTGGCTGCCTGTAGTCTGCCACCTGGCAGCTGGACTACAAGGCCATGAGGGAGGCCCTGCTTGGTCAGGTTGGATTTTCATCAGAGAAACATCTGCATTTCCGATCCATGCCATTAGGGGAGGGGTATCATCTGTTCACATATGCCCAGCATCTCCTGGATTACTGCAAAAACTGCCTGCAACTGGACCCTGCCCGACAGGTGAAGGTCATGGAGCGGGTGGCACTGGAGCAGTTCATCCATCAGCTGCTGGCAGGAACATCAGATTGGGTCCAGTGCCACCAACCCGTCTTGCTGGGCGAAACTGTCCAACACTTCAAAGACCACATGTCTACATGCTTGGACTCAGGGACATGACGGACCCTCATGCCTGCCTCCAAGACTCCTCCTACCGCAACACCATGGAAGAAAAGACTGCCACTGCCTGCAGCTCCTGGGAGATGGCAGCTTCTCCTCCTGGACATGCCATTCCCTCATGAGAGCCAGTAGGGAGGGCCAACTGGCATGACTGCATGTGCATGGGGAGCACATGTCAATCCCATTCTCACTCTAAATTTTTTTAAATTCATTTTCTCCTTCTTCCCAGGGTGTCACAGAGTCTAAGAGAGCTGGAATGGGGCATGGGCAGGTATGCTGGGGCTGCAGAGAGCCAGGGCACTTCCAGGCAGAGTGCCCAAGGATAGATGTGAGTAAGGTGCCAAATCTCGGCAAGCTCTACAGCCTTCCCCGATCCAGAGCCAACATACAGAGTGCCGGTTAGTACAAAAGGGGGTATACATCAGGCCTTGTGGGATTCAGGCAGTGTTAATCCACTCTTAATCACAATCACTTATAAGGTACAAAAACATAGTCTGAAGGTGGCGGTTAGTCCCCACCTTTCCCAAGGAGTAATATTAGGCATCAATTTTCCAGGGTTTAGGGAATTAGCTGCAGATTTAGGACTGGGATAGCACAGTGTGAGGTCTGTGCTGCCCTGGCAGCCAATGCACTTCCGGGTACATCCGTGCCCATGACCAGGCAAATCTGCCTCTAGCAGATTTTCTGCTGGAACAATCACACGACAATACATTAAAGCTTGCATTTGAGCAGGTGGTGATGACTGATGGTGAAATGACTCAGGCTGGGGCAGCACTTACCTTTCCCAATTTCGCTTTAATTAGAGATCATTTATACCATGATATCCTAAAGCTATGCCTCTTAGAACAACCTCTGCAAAGAGTGTAAAGTAGGCACTGTTTCGATTAATCAACCAATTTGGGATCCCATAAGAGAACCTGACTGACCAAGGCACATTTATATCATGCACACTACTTTACAGCACACGTCTCACCCGCAAAGCCCTCCGCATTGCAGGTGATCCCACCCACCCGACTCACAGCTTCTTCAGTCTGCTGCCATCAGGGAGGAGACTGTGGAGTCTTCAGGCCAGGACCAGCAGACTGAAGGACAGCTTCATCCACCAGGCTGTCAGGAAGCTCAACTCTCTCCCGGCTCTACCTCCCCTCCCCTTTCCTGCCTCATGCACTGACAAACTCTGACACCCCCCCCCCACCAATTCCCCAGGACCTTCACCAGTCACCTGTGCTGCATTATCCCACACTCTACCTCATACAGTATTGGACTGTAATCTACCTCCTCGGACACTTTACTTGTCACTTTAACTTTGTCACTTTAACAGTCTGTTAAGCTCTTTGCACTACTCACTTTACATCTGCCCTGTTTATACTCTATCTGTTATATTTTGATCTGATATACTTTCTTACTTTATTAGTTCTACATTTATACTTTATTTATTGATCCATTTGCATTTCCAATATTTTTATTTATTTTTTTTGTGTGTGTGTGTTGTTATCTGTAAGCACCTTGGGTCTGAGAGTAACGTAATTTCAATTCTCTGTAGGTGCTGAACATGTGGCAGAATTGACAATAAAGCTGACTTTGACTTTGACTTTATAACTTTATGAATAACTATTGAATTATTGGGGATCAAAGCGATGTGCAGCAGTATCTATCATCCTCAAACTGACAGGTTAGTGTAGCACTTTAGTTAAATGCTTAAGAACATGATTTGCAAATTTGTGCAAGAAGATAGCCAAAATTGAGATAAATAGTTGGAAGCCATATTATTTGCAGTCTGGGAGGTTCCCTAGGCCTCCACAGGGTTTTCCCCATTTGATCTATTATATGGGCAGAAGCCCCTCAGAGTGTTGGACATAATTAAAGAAAACTGGCCCAACAGTCCAACCAATGGTCCAACACCCTGTAAAAATGTAATTCAATATATTGTGGGCCTGCAAGCTAAATTCTACACATTAGGTCATTTATCACAGGAAAATTTCCTCCAGGTCCAGGAGAGGCAGCTATGGCTCTATAATAGGTGCTCCCAACTGAGACAGTTTATGCTGGGAAAGTCCTCATATTACTTCTCACCTCCTGCTCGAAATTACTCGCCATGTGGCAACGGCCATTGAGGTCACATGGCAAGTGGGAAAGGTTGACTACAAGGTTGTGTGCACAGACAGGGGAAATGCACAGCAAGTATACCACTTTATCCTCCTCAAGCAATGAAGGAAGGTGGTCCTTGTTGCTCTGGCAACAGTATTGGCAGACTGAGATGAGTTGGGGCCAGAGTGTCCAAAAACAGCTGATTTCACTTCACGGTCCAAGAGAGCAGAGGTTGCCAGGTAGAAATCCAAATTTGTAAATGTGTTTTTTCCCCTCCCTGATAACACAGACCTCATAAAACACTACATGGACTACTCCCAGCGTGGTTGTAGACATCAACTCCTATCACATACCTGAACACAATAAGTAGTTCTGGACGAATTAGGGAAAATTCTGTAGATGGGAGTGATTGAGGAGTTCCACAGTGACTGGAACAGCACCATCATACTGGTACCCAAGGTTGATGGGGCGGTCCGGTTTTGTGTGATGTCTATTTAATTGCTATGAAATGCCTCGTATTGATGAGCTCCTGGATCAGCTAGGTGGGGCTCATTTTTATTTGACCCTGGATTTGACCAAGCACTATAATTAGATTCCATGTGGGGCCAGGGTTAAGTGGGAGGCCACAGTAAGGGAAATGAGCAAATTAACGTGGCACACCTGTCTCTCATTTGTGGAGGCTTACTTAACCTGCTGGTCTTCTCTCTCTCTCTCTCTCTCTCTCTCACTCACACACACACACACACACACACACACAGTCTCTGTGACTAGGGTCATTGGCAACTAGACTGATCCTAACAGCTGGAAAGCTGCCAATTTTTATTTGTTTTTGGTTTTATGCTTGGCAATCCTTTTTCCCCATGCAGAAGCATAGACGAATAAAATAAACGCTGGCTAGTGATTTCACCCTGAGTCCGCTGTGTTCCTAAGCTGTGCAGTTCCACAAAATATTATATTAAACAAACAACAGTTTGTAGGACTGTCTTCAAATTCATGAAAAAATATTTTCATATGAGTTGCACACACCATTCAAATGCGTGCAGACAAGTTCTTTCACATGGATGGCTTCAGAAACTCATATATTCCAGTTCTTCTGACTCTTGCGCATACACTTTCAGTAACCACTTATCCTTGTCAGAGTTGCGGTGGATCTGGAGCTTATCCCAGGAACACTGGGCATGAGGCAGGAATAAACCCTGAATGGGATGCCACTCCCTCAAAGGCATCATGCACAAACACGTTCTTACACTCCTTCACATCTAAACGCAATCTGTCTTAGCCAGTCCTACTATGGAAGTAAAAAAGTAACAAAGATTTGAATAAAAATTTTAGACTCTAGATAAAGAAATAACATGATAATTAAAAGTCAGATTTCTTTATTAACCTGATTAAAATCCACGATTACCTTCACAGTGTTGTGTTGATATAGTGAGATAGGCACGCACTCCCAAGAGAGGGAGGCATTTAATGGCAGGAGATGCAAAACGGCACAACATGCCCTAGGCTCAATTGCCTTTGCCTAGCCCTGAGTAACCCAGATGTTAAACTTTTTTCATGCTGAATTTTGCAACCAGAATTTGACTGGTTGAACTCCAGTTTCTAGTTGAAAACTGAATTATTGAATCTGAATTTGTTAAAACTGAAAAAATATATTGAAATACAACTCTACACAGACAATAACCCAAGCCTGGGATCGAACCAGGGACCCTGTGAGGCAGCAACGCAATTCTCTGCTCCAGCTCCAAAATCACTGCTATATTCTCATGATAGCAAAATTCTGTTAACAATAGATTTCAGTAACTTTTTATTTCCTTTTTAGTCTGATCTTTAGTAGTCTACTTAGTAGTCCTTCACTACCATTAAATTATTTGCTTAAAGAGCACTTTGCACTAAAAACATTGTGAATTTCATGTAAGATTTTGGGTAAATTTTTTTTAGCATCTTTATGTAATTTTATGCAAACTTTATTTGATTATGGCCTTGGTGATGTTACCTGGAGGAAATGGATGGGATCCTCTGTGTGTAAAAGCTCCTCCGTCTCAGCGTCTTTGCTCTTCAGCTCTGCAATCTCTTGCTCCAGTTGTGTCATGACTTCTTCAGCTCGAATCACTACAGCTTTCTCCTGAGCTCTGATCAGCTCTGTCACCTCAGAGCATCTTCTCTCAATGGATTTGATCAGCTCAGTAAAGATCCTCTCACTTTCCTGCACTGCTGTCTGTGCAGAGTGCTGTTAGGAGAGAGAGAGAGAGAGAGAGAGAGAGAGAGAGAGAGAGAACCATGTGACTAGATGAATACATAAGAGTCTGCATAATCCTGAAACAGCTCTTCCAGCAGCCAGATTGTTGTTCTTCTCAAAATCACCTTGTGAGACTCCAAAGCCTTTGTTAACTCCTGAAGCTCCCGCTGTCTCTCTTGGATTTTCTGCTGGCTTTTTCCCCGCACCTCCAACATCTGTTTCTACACAGAATGAAATACAGAATTTACATTGTTGTAAAGGTATAAGATGCAGTACATTTCTACTGTAGACAGTCTACGCTCTTAGATACTCTTAAAATGTCAGCAACAAAACTATTAAAGTTTTTCTGGTTAGCCCTCTTGGGGAAACACGTAAAGGTTCTTTGCAGAAAAGATTTCAAACTAGAACACTTTCAGAAAGCTAAGAACTCTTATCTATACAAAGAACCCTTTTCCAAGAGTGTAGTATTGTCATTTTAACCAAGTGTCAAATGTCCTGCCTGCAGCTATTTAGTTTCATGTTGTTTAAAGGACACCAATGCATTTCTTTATGCTTGAAATTAAATGCACTGTAAAAATATCATTTGCAGACATTTTGAAACTGACACAATAAAAATTTACTGCCATCTAATGAAAGCAATTCTTCAGTCACTGCTCTGTCCTGGCCAGGGTCATGGTGGGTCCAGAGCCTATACCAAGAACACTGGGTGGGAATACACACTAGATTGGATGCCAGTCCATTTCAAGGAACTATGCACACATACACATTCATTGACACTTAGGAAGAGGAGAGGCGCCAGAGACTCAGGAGGAAATCCAGATGAACAGGGAGAGAACATGCACAGAAACCCAAAACAGGCAGTAACCCAAACTCAGGATTGAACTGGGGATGCTAAACCACTTTACTGCCCTGAAAGCAATTCTATTCAAGCTAATTCTATTTTTAAATTAACTTGCCATTGTAGAAGACAGTTGTAAAATATCGTTACCTGTTTCTCAGCTCTTCCTGCTGCAGCTGATACTGTATCATGTCCTTTATGTTCATCCATGGTACAAAGAATGCAGATACACCGCTGGTCAGTGCGACAGTAAACCTCCAGCAGTTTGTCATGCTGAGAGCAGATCTGCTCCTGGAGTCGTCTGGAGGCTTCGGTCAGCTTGTGCTTCTTAAAGGCAGGAGATTCATAGTGAGGCTGGAGGTGAGTTTCACAGAAAGAGGCCAGACACACCAGACAGGACTTGATGGCTTTGGATTTTCTCCCAGTGCAGAAATCACACTCCACATCTTCAGGTCCAGCTGAACACTGAGCAGGACGTGTAGCTTGGAGTCTTGTGTTCTTCATTGTCTCAACTACTTCAGCCAGCATGGTGTTTTTACTCACAACAGGTCTTGGAGTGAAGGTTTGTCTACACTGAGGACAGCTATAGACTCCCTTCTGATCCTCCTGATCCCAGCAGCCATTAATACACCCCATACAGAAACTGTGTCCACAGAGAATAGTCACTGGATCCTTGAGCAGATCCAGACAGATTGAACAGCTGAAATGATCCTGAAGTCCTAAAATATTCGCTTCTGCCATTTTACTGAAAAACAAACTCTCGCACAGTCACTAAGTGCAGCTCACACTTCCTGGTTCAGTTTGTAAAAGCTGTGTCGAAAACAGGTGTGTCTGAAAGTCACCTGATTTTTACTGACTCCTGAACAGAGAGCTGTATACCGTCAGCAGATCTGCAAGCACAGAGGCAGAAATAAAGCTGCACTCAGACAGAACAGCAGCGGATCAGTTTCAGTTTCGTTTCTGTTGAAGCAGCATGCAGGATGAATGCAGGATGAGAGTAAGAAAGTTATTAACATTGATTAGTGATTCACTTCTGACAAAAAAAGCACCCTTATTTTAGATTTTAAAGAGAAATTCTGAAGAAGGAAATAATTTGTCTTCTAAACTTTTTTGTTCTTTGTTTCCACTTAGTAGGATGTGGTTTAATGTGATTATGTGCTGCCCTCTACTGGACACTAAAATACTTTAACAATCAACTGGTGTCACTTTAAACAAAAAGAATATAGAAATAAGAATAAGGTGATCAATTTTAGTATCCTTATGATAAGAGGAAAAAAAGCTTTTTGTTTTTTTAATCACATGATTTTATACACTATATTGTTTTGGGTGGATTTTAGGAGTATTTAAAGCAGGGGTTCTCTTTTTTTTTTGTCAATGACTCCATTTTAAAAATGGGGAACTAATGCCACACTGTAAACAAATTTATTTTAAGAAAATAACACAACAGTTAATTAAAAAATCTCAAACATTTATTGAACTGTTACCAGCTAAACCAGCTCAGCCTGTGTTTTAGCTGTGGAAGTTTCACATGTGAATATACACGTGTGACATTCATTTGACTTTACCTTTACAGAAATCAATTAAATCAACCAATAAGGAAAGTATATGTGCTAAAACAGATTATTATTGTGTTTGGTGTTGAGGGTGTCACACAGTAGTGCAGCAAGTAGCCTCACAGCTATAGCCTCCCTGGTTTGATCCTTGGGAAGCTGTCTGTGTGGAGTTTCTGTACAGCATTAAATAAACTACATGACCAAAAGTACATGTACACCTGACCATCACAGACATGTGTTAGCCTTCGTCACAAAGCTAGAAGCACAGAATTGTATAGGATGTCTTTAGCCCTATTCAGATTGGATTAGTTTATCCCTGATAAACTTTTTACATGCCTCCTCAAGTGATAAAACTCTTGCATCAGAACAGCAATAAAATTACCACATGAGGAGTTTCTATGATCTCGCTTCATTCACAACATAGCGTTCAAGCAGTTGAAGAGCCGTTGGAGTAGAGATGCTGGCTTTATTTCCATTCAGAGAGAACCAAAGTTCCAGCAACAGCTTGAAAATAACGGTAAACAGTATCACAAAGTATACAAGAAGCTTCCATTTTTCTCTTTGTGACTTGGTTTTATATCTAGTAGGAGGGTCATTGATATAAGATATATAAGACTAACTATGGCAAGTTGCAGCAGTTAAACATATTTTTTCCAACCCAAGGCAACATCTGCATAGAAAATCACAAATGTATATCCGGACAGGACTAAAATGATCAGATGAGTGCTGAGTTTGCCGAAAAACAGTAGATAATTTGGCCTTTAATTTTGTCAGACGAGGACATTAAAGACAACAACATGGTTGATCTGGACAGTCATAAAATCACAGAGGAGCACCTCCAAAATAGGAAATTACCCCATATTTAATACATTTAATCCCAAATAGGAATAGGGCTTTCGTATGCTGTAGAATTACAGTTTTCCTTCACTGGAACTAAGAGGCCCAAACCTGCTCCAGCATGACGATGCCCCTGTGCACAAAACGAGCTCCATGAAGACATGGTGTGTGAAGGTTGGAGTGGAAGAACTCGAGTGTCCTGCACAGAGCCCTGACCTCAACCCCACTGAACACCTTTGGGATGAACTAGAACACTGACTGCACCCCAGACCTCCTCACCAACATCAGTACCTGACCTCATTAATGCTCTCAGCCACAGTCCAAAATCTAGTGGAAAGCTTTCCCAGAAGAGTGGAGGTTATTTTAACAGTAAAGGAGGGAATAGATCTGGAATGAGATGCTCAACAAACACACATAAGTGTTATGATCAAGTGTCCACAAACCTTTCGCCATATAGTGTACACTATATACAGTATACACAACACAGCATACTGTACTACTTCAGTAGCTTTACTGCTGGTGTGAAAGGGTTAAGGAAGCAGGCGTGCTCAAAATGATCCCCTCCACGTCACGGCTTTGCGCTGTTCTGATTGGCTGAGAGGCTGTACACAGACAGTCAGCTGAAACTCTGAAAGCGCTGTCTTCACTTGTCCACGTAACGCGGCTAATGCTAACGCTAACGCTAAGTTGTAGCATTGTGGCACTGTAACCTCGTTGTGGCATTGTGGTATTGTAATTTAACAACCTAAAGCCGTGTGGAAGAGAAAGACTCCGGGATATAGGTGGCAACTTCAGTTACTCGTCACTTCCTGAGACGCGTAACAATGTTGCTCTGCAGTTTTATCTGATAATGAAGAGGCTGAAAGCTGCACTGTTCTGTCTGAGCGTCGTGTTACTGTGTTCCTGGTGAGCAAAACAAGAGATTATCTCATTATATTATACAATTTCAATGTAGCAGAGCTTCAGGGAAGCTGATACAGAGAAACTACTTCTCTCTGACACCTGCTAGCACTGGTATTGTTGTTAGCATGTGACCTACTGGTGTAGCTAGTGAGACTGTAGCTGTGTGTTAACCCTTCACCAGTCTATTTCATTTCAATATCATCATTCAGGATTGCAGCTTTAGGCAGGATAACTCAATAATTTGTTGGCTAGAAAGCTTTCTTTATTTGTCTCTTGATATTTTACTCATTTTAGTAGTTCTGTCCTTAGATAATCTTTATCACACAAACAATGTTGTGCTGTAAAACAGAGGCAGCTGATATCATATGATTAAATATTTAGCAGAAAGTATAAAAGTGTTTACCTTGTGTCTATTTATATATATTTATATATATAGTACGCTGTTACAAAGCAGCTTTACAGAATGCAGATTTAGATCCCTAGTAAACAAGCAAGAGGTGAAGAGCGGCGAGGAAAAGCTCCCTGAGACGACAAGAGGAAGAAAGCCTGAGAGACTCAAAAGGAAACCCTGCTCGTCTTTTATACATCATTACAGTATACGTGTGTGGAAGAGTAAAGGCAAACAGTACTGAGTGTGTTTACAGCATGTTCAGTATGAGTACGTTAGGAGAACGTGTCCTGGGATGAGAGACAGGACAGTGTTTATGATCACAGCAGCAGCTGTTAGGTACAAATCTACACTATCCAGTCACTATGTCTCTAGCAATGTCATATAGTTATGGATATATTACTTAGCTATACGTGTATCTCTTATAGCTTACTGACGGAGAATAAAGAAATTGTTTCACCCACAAGAGTTCTGCTGAGAGCAAACCATTATCTTATCTGAACTTGTTCATTTATTGCTAGTCAGAAGGTCATACTGTACATTTTCTCACTGCTGTATCATACTAATTTCTCCGTACGCTCATTCCCCGTGTCCTGACATGCCTTGTGTATTCAGTGACTAAACTTATTAAACCCCCCATGCACCGAGCAGCTCTCTATCCCATTACCTTTACAGTTATATGTTACTCCTAATCTATTAGATTTCACATAATTTGGCCTGCAAGAATTAATTTCTCTCATATTTCTGATCTTGCGTATTAATTTGATCAGATATTACATGGTTTATGGCACAGGCCAACATGACAAGGGTCAGTGATTAGCACACACGTGTTTGGGTAAAGCTTCATGTGACGACAACTTGGACTTCACGCCTGTCTTACACAACAGCCTTAGAACAGCTGTTTGTGGAGAAGCAGGTGATTTTTGACAGCAGCTGCATTCATCTGGGTGGATTGTTGTCTCAGCTGTGGCACGCGTTGTCTCAGGTTCTGCTTGAGGCTGAAATGGCTTTACTGAATGCTGGTGCTTGCCTGGCTGCACGCTGCATCACTGAAACTATTGTCCAGAATAAAGTTATTGATTATGAGAAAGCAGTGCGACGTATTTAAAACTCGTTGCGTCTGATGGAGTTCTGCTCATTTGCATATATTATGGAAATAAGGAGCCCAAAATATCTTCCATATATGTCCTACAGTATGTGTTAGTGATCACATTTTTGTGTTCTGCAGCTGTCAATCTTGTAACCTGATCAGTGTGTGTTAGGAGGTGGGGGATGTGGCCACAATTTTATATCAATATAAATATACGGCCTGTTCACAGGCATCCTCTTCATCATGGCCACTGCACAGAGCAGAATCAGCTCGACCTACAGAGTCAGCCGCAGACCGCATCGGACGTCCCCAATCAGCAGGACGAGTCCGAGGAGAACAGAGAAAATCACAAGGTACACTCTTGTCCTAAAATAGTAGGTTTAATCATGTTCAGGTTTTAGATTTACACCAATTTATTTTAAAACGTTATGAAGCTTAACGGCACATTAAATGCAACTCTCCTTCTGGTTTTAACATTAATCTCTGTCTATGAAGCAGATATCTATATCTTTACCCATGTACTTCAATCATGGTTTTATTTTTTGTTGGCTGGCTCATTCTGATTGTATAGATTGGTATTTGGGGCATACAGTATTAATTTGACATTTTTCAATCTAAAATTGATCATCTTTTTCAGCAGTTGCATAAAATGCACAACATGGAGTGTGACGTATAAGCTCAGCTTGTGATCTCATAAAAATAGACTTAATTGCTTAAAACAAACAAAGTCCAATATGCAAATTATTAGAGCAGGGCTAGATCTGGCCTTTGCGTAAATTTTTACTGGCCCTTTCATCATTTTTGTTTGTCAGCTAATTAAATGAAATCAGATTTTTTACACCTTAAGGGCTTTCCACATGGGAGACTACAGTCTTTTGCCTTCCATTCACTGTCAATAACAGGGAGGTAGATAAAGCCACCCGGGTGGAGCAACAGGTGGTGCAGCAAACGAGCATAATCCCAAGAGACTTTCAGTTGTTTCTCCAAGACAGGGTTATCATCAGCTGTGGCCAACATTAAGTGCTCTGCTAACAAACGTGGTTTCTGTAGAAGCAGAAAATTAGCATATAATACTATTAATGTTTCACAGGTAACTATTAAATCACCATTAATTATGTAACGCAGCTCTCTGAAAACTTCTATATGATAGTAGGATGTAACAAACTCGGCCTGTAATATGCAAAATAGTGAAATTTATATTTATGCATGTTGACTATGGAAATGTTTTTGAGTCTTGATAGGATGCTTTGCACTCATGTGCTCTTATGTTTCATGACATAGTTGTTATACAGTTAGTTTCACAATTACTTCTTTGCACTTACAAAGCTAATTAAAATAGCCCTGCTCAAAGGACATAGTATACTTTACAATCAGAATGTACACATACTTACAGCTTTACCTCTTACTGTTACAAAGCACTGACACTGGAGACTCCTTCCATAAATGTAAAATAATAAACATCTCTCTTTGCAGAAAACCTCACATTAACAAATATAGATTTTAGATGGAGCATCCACACTATCTGTACAGATCTGTGTGAGGTATACGATCATTGCCCTGACGTGTTAATGCTGCCATGTGGTTGTTAAACAGGATCTCGTAGAGGACTCTGCTGCAGTTTACCCTGTAGGACATGAAACACAGACAGACCCAACAGACGAACCACAGACTCAGGAAACCACACTGCAAGACAATACTGAAAAGGTACTCTAGTATTCTAGTAATTCTAGTTTTCCTGTAACAAAATGTTTCTGCTATAATTAATGGCTTCTCATTCATTGCGAGCAGACCTACTCACTGTTCATCTTGAATTATGTTAATAAATCTGATCTTCTTCAGGATTTTCGGGTGGACGAGGTCCCAGCGGAGGCGATGATACTCGAGCAAGATCCAGAGTCTTCCATTCCCCCTGACGATGATGCTGGCTCTCAGATATCACGTGTCTCCCCTCTTCCTGCTGCATCTGTAACTGAGAGTGAGACTGTTCATGTCTCTGAGGAGATGTCCACCACTGCTACTGTCTCACCCGGACCAAGTGCATGCAGGTCAGAGGCTTGTAAAACAGTGCACTTTACTATGAAGTCCCAAGAACATCTTTCTTGTCTGATTATATTTCAGGGATTGAGCTTTTTTTTTTAATCTATTCTTTCACCTGAGAAGGATCTGACAGTCAGAAGACCAAACTTCACACCTTTTCTAGATTGTAGAACATTTATTGTAATATTCAGTGTTCATTTATCTTCAGTAAGTGCTTTTTCCCTGGTGAGGGTCCCGGTGGATGTATAGGCTATCCCAGGCATACTATGCATTTACATTAATGGCATTTGGCAGACACCTTTATCCAGAGCTATTTATGTTTATCTAATTATTATTTATTTATACAAGCTAATGGCCCAGCAATGGCAGCTTGGCAGTACTGGGATTTAATTCTCAACCTCCTGATCTGTAGTCCAATGTCTTAACCAGTGAGCTACTCTGTGAAACAGAGCCTGGAGGAAACCCACATGGATGTGGGAAAACATGCAACTCTCCACACAGACAGTAACCCGAGCTCAGGATCAAACCAGGGATCCTGGAGCTGTGAGGTGTGTTTGGTGACATTTCTCCTCTTATTTCAGCAGATTCATTAAAATAGCTGCTGAGAAGAGAAACACTGGTCTTCGTGGTGCCATTCAGCCAATCAGGAGGAGGCATCTCTACACATTTGTCAGTTACAGTATATTGTCAGTCAATTCAGAAAGCTCCGCTTCCTAAACCAGCTTTCAGGTGTTTTAGCTTAAGCACCACATGCGTTTGTTTTGGAGGCGTGTCCGTGGAGGGAAGACTGACGTATTTGTTTAGAATTTGGTGGGGACGTATTTGTTTAGAATTTATGTCAACACCTTTGAATCCAGAGATCCAGTCCATTGAGTTGGCTGTTTCATATTTAATCAACCTGACATGATAACTTTAATGCAAAAACAGATTCCCTAAATTTTAAGTCCTCCTCAGTTGTCTAACAAAAAGAGTTGAATAAAATTTGTTTGGAAGGGCACCCCTTACACACATTTACACACATTTACACACATAACAGTATACAAACGTGTGGATTAGACTTGTGAGTTAACTTCTAAGTGACTCTTTTGAGTTTTGCTTCACGTTCATTGTGCTTTCTTTCTCTTCAGTGTCGGTGATGACTCGTGCGCTTCCTCTCCTGTCAGTCCTGTCTCCCCCACCGCTGCCTGTGATGCAGGAGAAAACCCTTCATATGATTCAGACCTCGACAGGTGCGTCAGACGCCTTACATCAAGCACAACTCATTATCTCATTACCCAGATCACCATGAGCTGAACTGTAGCAGGAAAAATCCAAAAATGTGCAGTGTTCTGAGCCACAACAGTGAGATTTTGCGATCATGCAGGTTTATGCAGGTCTTGTGAAAGAGCAGTGGGTTGCTCCATCTGTCTGTGATTGGTTTAATGGTGATTAACCCATGTCATGACACGTGGGCTTGTAAATTATACTACATAATATATCCTCACCATTTAATCCTCACCCTGGGCCTCATTAATCATTTAGTAAAAGCTGTGTCTAATTGTTCTCACAGGCTAAACTAAACAGAAATATCCAGCGATATTTTTGATTTACCAAAGGTTTGCTGATTTTCTTCGTACTTGCATTAATATTTTGATAGAGGCCAATCAGCCGTAAAATTCCCAGTGCAGCTGATTTGCATTTAGTGACGCTCATAAATGGCAAAGCTTACAGAGAGCTGAAAATGAACAAAATGATGATTAAACAGTGAAAGAGCGTCTCCTAAACCCTTCTTTAAATTTTCTAGTAATGCAGCTCAGCCACTGCAACACATCAGTTACCACAGACACACACTTATTAATAGTAATTTAAGATAAGTAATCCATATATATAAATTTACAGTGACTCATGACCAATTATAGGATTTGAAGCCAATCAATCGAAGTTCATGTTCTCCTAATATGTATAAGTTACACAAACTCGGGAACATAGGATGTGTATGTTTTTCCAAACTAACTGGATTTCTTGTGGAAATTCTCTCATAAATGATTTACAATTAAATTCATTCATAAATGAGGTCTATTGTAAACATGTTTTAATAAGCAGCTCAGGCAAAATGCTGACCTAAGGGTTAAAACTGGAATCTATTTTCTACCACATACAGTAGCACTATGTTATGTAAAGAAAGTAGTTGACTCATTTTAATAGGAACATTTAATTTGCTTACAGTATTTTTTTTTAACCAGGTCCTTGTTTTCATTTCTCTCCATGTGTTATAATAGTCTTCCCATGGTTTTGGAGAACAGCAGCACATCTGGAAAAGGAAAGAGTACGAAGGCAAGTTTAGGCCGGGCGAGTCAGGGAACCAATGCCTCCAGCATGCTGAAAGAACAGGTAAGTGTTACGAGGAACATGCGAAATTCTATGTAGATACAGAGATTTAACACAGAAATGCTTAGATTGCATAACACACTAAACAGAGTAAAACATAGTAACAGAAAGTAACATAAAAGCCACGCTACAAGATCATCCCATCTTGCTTTCTTGTAAACATTTTTAGTCAAACTATCCCCATTATTCCTTTTACAGGTTCCCATTTGTTTAGGTAAATTTTTGCAATTGGCTATAACTGTTATTGAACACACTTTGAATCCATCACCACAAACAAAACGTTGGTTTATAATGTCAGTCCTGCCATTTTCAGTGCAGTGTGGATAAACAGGCCATCTCTATTGCAATATTCAACAGAGCGTTCCAGTATCAACAGAAACAGATCCAGCTCTTCCCAGCAAAGATGCAGAAGACATTCCTACTTTTGATGAGTGGAAGAAGATCATGATGGAGGTGGAGAATGAAAAAAGTAAGACACCGTGTTCTGTTAAGTGAGCGAACCTACCTTATCATGGATTTGCTGCGTGTTACTGATAAGATTATCTGATCTGTTTCCTAGAAGTTTGCTCTTTTGATGATGTGTAATTAATGCTCTCATTAATAAGTACGCTGATGTTTTGTGTTTTATCTCGACTCCGCAAGGTCAAACCACACACACGTCTTCTCAAGGGGGCTCTAATGCTGTTAAAAAAGTGCAGAAAACCACAAACTATGCCTCGGTGGAATGTGGCGCTAAGATCCTGGCTTCTAATCCTGAAGCAAAGGTACCTAAACCAGCTTAGGGTTTTTGCATGAGTGTTGTTTTGAACTGAAAAGCAATGGCATAAAATAACTCGGAGCAACTTTGAGCAATTTGGGCAATAACCGTGAGCAGCTACACACAGATTAAAGGGGTGAAATATGTGAGCAGTAAAACACAGCACGAGCATGCTGTTATAGGAACATAATCAACAAATAGGTAGGGTGATGAGGCTGATTTACTATAGCTGCCCGAAGGTGATTATTTTCATATAATAACAAGTATATTATTCCCCTTGTACCACAGCAGCTGCCAACAGCTATGGTTTTTAATTTATTAATGAATGCACATTGTACATTTAAAATTAAAGTGAAACAAAGTAATAAAGTTAGCTCCTGGTGTTATATAATAATAATAAGACAAAAAAAGTTTGTGTTGGAAAACATTACAAAGCACTGACACTGGAGACTCTTTCCATCAAAGCTATAGTTGTTTCTTTAGCGAGGCCATTGTTATAAACCTGTGATTTGCCTTTCATCTGGCACTACTTTAAAAGTTGTTGTTATAGAAAATGAATATAGACCTTCTGATCAATCATAATCGAGCATTTAGCAGCACTGTGGTATAAAATAAAAATGTCAGTCGTTCTTCATTCATTATGTACTTTAAAATGGAAGCCAAATTTACAACTTGTAAAATCCTTTATAATGGTTATTATTTTTCTGTTAGTAAACCGGCATGTAGGATACAGAAGGTTTGCTGGTTCCCTAAACCAGTACTCCGTGTTGGTGAAAAGGGGGCAATTAAAGTTTATATACATGGTAGACATTACTAAACAAGACAGGCATGAAGTTTCCACAGAGCAATGTCTCAGTAATATCTCAGCAATGCATTTTGGAAGCCAAATTCTGGAGCCAGGATAATACTTATTGGCATGTTTATTCTTTTTATTAGAGCACTTCGGCCATCCTGATGGAGAATGTAGATGTTTACATGCTGAACCCCTGCAGCAATAAGATATGGTAAGCCAAGCCCAACATTCACTGTTTGTGCTGCTTATGAAGAACACTGAGTATAAGTATTAGGACCACATTCATCCAGTTATTATAGGTGTAAATCTCAGAAACGGTCCTTTTAAAGTTAAAAAAAAAATCACAGTTAGGTGACTCATTTTATTCTTCTCAGTAGCAGGTTATTAGATAGAAAATCAGCAGACAAGGCAACGAAGTTTATAATACAGGTTAAAGACAAACACTCAGCGTACTTCAGCTTATCCCTCACTCTGATATTTCTTCCTGTTTTCTTTTTCTCCTCCTCCTCCTCTCTCCATCACACCTCTTCCTCACCCAACAATCATATCCACCTTTTTCTTCAAGTTCACCCATTCTGTTCCTCTGTGTGCACCTCCAGGTTTGTCATTGAATTGTGTCAGCCCATTCAGGTGAAGCAGCTGGACATTGCCAATTTTGAGCTCTTCTCCTCGACCCCCAAAGACTTTCTGGTCTCAATCAGTGACAGGTCAGAGGATGAGAATGTTTGGTTTGTTAGATATGTGTGACATGCTGAGATTTATTTTTGCTTAGTTCTTGCTAGACTCTGTCATGCCTCTGACCTTTGGGGTACAAAGTCATATATATATTTCTTAACATTTTTTGACACGGCAATCATTTTTAATTTTGCATATTGTCACTTGTAAGCATCATTATCACCCATGCATGCAGTTTGTATAAGAGGATTCTGGTCTAGCTATAGTACAGAAATGCAATAGCTACAGGAAAAACAAGTGTGAAGCAAAATACTCCAAATATCATTCATGGGTAATTCCCATTAAGCGCTAAGTATTTTTTCACATTACTCAGTAATATACCATAATGCCTTTGCATGTTTGATTCTGATTGGTCGGAAGGTGTTGATTGATTTTCTACAGCAGCAATAGTGCAGTTGCAAGTCACAGGTTTATGTTAATGCACTCATTCCAAAACATTATCTTTTCTATAGAAACAGCGTACACAGGCAGTTGCATAGCAAATGTTCCAGATATATGGAAGTTTTTCATGAGGAGACGTTTATTTAGCATTTATGGAAGGAGTCTCCAGTTTTTCTGACACAAGTCAGGAAAGTCTTCAGGACAGAGGAGGTTACATTTTGTAGTTCCTTGGTAATGAGACAAGTTGTGCATTCTCTGTCTTATTAGCTTCAAAAGAGAGAAAAAAAAGTGAGGCTGGCGAGGAAATGCATGCTAATAAAATTTCAGAGCCAAATATGAGCCTTTTCTGTGGTAGTAAGTCTGGATTTTAGTAGAATTGATAAAGCCCTGTAGATAAGTGGAGAAAATACTCCTTGCTGACTTCCAGGCTTATGCATGTACACTGCTAAATTGTGATGTCTGAAGTTTTTCAGTGTTACTTAACAACAGTCAATGTTCCAGCAACATTAAGAAATTGGACTTACTGCTTACTGAGGACAGTGCTGGTAGGACTGGTAAATGGTGCTGGTGGTGGTGTTGAGATTTCTCAGTGAAGAGAAAAAATATAGAGGGATTGAAGCTAAATTTAAGTCTGTATTTCGGTTAGCTAGTATACAGTGTGTCACCCAGATGTTTTTAAGCCTAAATGTAGTACTAAGTTCGTTTTGTTTGTCTAGAAATCCACACCTTTCCACTTGGTTATTACTAATCGTTTATACCAGTGCATCCATTACACATTAACAAGACTAATGTTTTCTTTGTTAATTTAAGTATACAATTCTTGCTGTATAATTAAGGTTCACCTTAAATCTCTTGTGGGAATGGGTGCAAATAAATATTCTGGTTTGTCCACAGATATCCAACCAACAAATGGGCCAAGCTTGGGACCTTTCATGCCCGGGACGAGCGCACGGTCCAGAGTTTTCCACTGGATGAGCATTTATATGCAAAATATGTCAAGGTATGTGAGGAAGATCCACTTGTTCTCGGTGCTAAATCAAGTCAAATCCCAGGACTGCCAGAGAACCATTAAGCAAAAGGATCTTAAGGCTCAGCTGTGTGCTTGATTTGTGTCCTGATTCAGTCCTGTCTGGATAAAAATAATTGTGAAAATGAATGAATGAGTCGTGAATAAATTTTGGCCATTGCTTGTCTGAAAGTTCATACAGTAATGTTTTGCGTGAAGGCCTTTAAGGACTGGTTCTGCTTGTTGACGTTTTCTATTCCAGAATATGCAGTGAGAATGTTTGCTGCTGCTGTCACCATCGCTTTCTTTCTTTTTGCTTGTCTTATGTTTTTTTTTCTGTCTGTCTTTTGTTTTATTGATTTCTTGTTTTTCTGTAATGAAAAAAAATCTGATTCTAAAGAACCAGTTCTGATTTATCATGAATTGTGAGCAAACTATTTTCTCAACTTTTTCTGTCTTTTTCCTGTAATTCTGTTTTCTCTTCTGCGTCAGATGTTCACCAAGTACATTAAGGTTAGCTCCCTCTTTTTCTCAGATGTGCTTGAATGACTGGGTGAAGAAATGAAAGGTGCTCTGTACTACAGTGTTGTCACTCACAGTGGAACCTCAGTGGATTATTGATTGCACCACACCTTCAGATTAGAGCCCGTCTAGACACTTCTAGCAGAGGATCGTGTGCAGAATTTATTTTCCAGATGAGGTTCTAAACCTGTGCAGCTCAGTGCTGGGTGGTGTGGGTCAAATAATCTTGTGCAGTTAAACTTACATGCTGTTGAGACAACCTGCGTGAATATTAATTAAATTATGACCCCTTTTATTGTAGTATATGTCAAATAACATCAGTAAGGGGCTAACTACATATCCATTATCCAAGCATACATTTCAATCTACTTTAGCACACAAACTCAGTAGCAACATCTGCTGACGCCTTTGCTTCAGAGCCACAGTAGGAAACCTGTCTTTGTGTGTTGTTTGGGTGTATGAGCTGCGAGGGCTTGTGTTTAAACATAACCCAGCTAATTTCTTCATGTTCTAGGCAAGGGTAAAGTGTGTGCTCTTTTCAGTTAACTCCAACTAACAAACCTGATTGCTACACTTGCTCTGACTTGTTTTGTGTTATGAGATTCACATATAAAGATTTCTGAGATTCAAATTCATATGCATATGGTGAATGGTATTTGCTTTTTTTCCCCCTCTACTCCACTGTCTTCTATTGATTATCCGAGTCAGATCATCAGCATTCGAACAGTATTATTGCAATGCATATTCATCACAGTGCCTGAGAGAAATTGAACATTAGTTCCCATAATATAACGTTTTAACCAACTAAATTAGATACCAGTTATACCAATATTGTTCTTATATAGATACCAGCTATACCAATATTGTTCATATGTAATATGAACATGAAGGTCTTATTTTCTTTTCCCTTCAAAGTGCTATAATGGTCCTTTTTGTTGTTACATTTCCATATGACTGTAGGTGGAGCTGTTGTCACACTTTGGGTCTGAGCACTTCTGTCCTCTCAGTCTGCTCAGGTAAACAAAATAAGAGCCCTTCTCCAAAATGTTATCATACATCTTGCTCTGAAGTTTTAAAGTCTCTGCCTATCACTGTTTTGTGCGATTAGGGTTTTTGGCACAAGTATGATGGAGGAGTACGAGCTGAATTCTGAGCCCTCTGAGAGACTCAACATCCAGGACGAGGACGATGGTGAGAACTGGCTTTTGAAATAGTCAGGAGACCATTTCTGTCTATATCTTATATTTCCACTGGTCTTTTTATAGTAATGTTGCCTTGCAATTTTCATTCTTCACTTAAACCTGCAGATTATCCTCCTGGATATGTTCCATCAGATGACAAATCTTCAAAAAATCTGATTGGGTCTGCCAAGGGTGAGTTCCAGTGTAGTATTTCATTCATTTATTTATTCACTTATCTTCAGTAAGCACTTTATCCTGGTCAGGGTCGTGGAGAACACTGGGCAAGAGGCGAGAATACACCCTGAATGGGACAACATCCACTGCAGTGCACCACACACCTACATTCACACCTAGCAGCATATTTTTGGGAGGTGGGGAAAAACCCAAATGGATACGGGGAGAATCCGCACAGACAGTAACACAAGTCCAGGATCGAAAATTAACTGCTGCCCCGGCATGCTGCCCCGTAGTATTTCAGCTTCTTTTTTTAACCAATGGTTTTAGCAGAAAACCTAATATATTATGTCTAATTTAATCTATGATGAGGTTAATTCATATGAGGTATGGTAGGGTTTAACCATGAAAGAATGTTTAGTATGAACCATTATAGGCATCTTGACATGATTGCTAGAGCTATTAAGCACTGAATTGTCATGTATTCATTTACAGATGCTATTCTTAACATGGTGAACAATATTGCTGCTAATGTGTTGGGTGGAAATCCAGAAGATGGAGCTCAGAGTGGAAGTAATTCTATACACACACACAGACACACACACACACACACGCACAATCCTGCAGCTACAGATGCTTGAACAATGATATACACTGGGGCTTTTCTGTTTTTATCTGCAAAGGGCTGGTGTGGCTGCAGGTTTTATTCCAGCCAAAAAATAGTATAAGCACAAGTACAATGAAATTAGGGTTGCATCTCCCATTTGTTTACAGAAGTGAAGTGAAGTGACTTTGTGGCCAAGTATAGTGACCCATACTCGGAATTTGTGCTCTGCATTTAACCCATCCANGATCGGTGCCTTGCTCAAGGGTCTCACCTCAGTCGTGGTATTGAGGGTGGCAGAAAGCGCTGGTCATTCACTCCCCCCACCTACAATCCCTACAAGACCTTCGGGTTCACCTTCGGGTTACAAGTCCGACTCTCAGACCATTAGGCCACGACTGCCTCAAAGGGGTATAACAGACTAACAGACAGCATAGTACCTACTGTCATGCATTTCTTCATGGAAACTGAGAATGTGTTTGCCAAAAGTGTAAAGTATGAGCTGTACCCTTTAGTATTTTGAAGACCAAGCTCTGTTAGTTAAACCAGGGGTTTTCAAGCTGTGGGGAGATTCCATAGCACACACTGTAGTGATTGAAGAAGATTGACACAGCTGTGAATGTACATCTGTCATTGAGTCAGTGGGGCTTTCCACACAGAAGAGGATAGCTGCAGAAACCAAACGTCTGGGTGCATCAAAACGATGGAAGTATGATGAAAAGTGCATAAAATACAGATTCACGTGCATCACACTAAATAGCAAACCATGTCCGCAGTGTGTTATATGTTCTGAGGTGCTTGCAAATGGCAGTTTGAAACCTGTGAAACTGATAAGACACTTGCAAACCAAACACCCGGCGTTCAAAGATAAGCCACTTGATTTTTTCGTCCTAAAGAATCAGGCTTAACAAACCAAAAACAAATGATGACCATAAGAGGTGGCGTATTTAGTTGCCAAAGCCAAAAAGCCTCACACAATTGCAGAGAGCCTCATTCGTCCATCAGCAATGGCCACCTATAGAACTATGTTTGGGGATAAGTTTGCCAGTGACATTGAACAAATTTCACTATCAGATAACACCATGAGCTGTCGTACCACTGACATAGCAACCAACGTCAAATGTCAACTAATTGAGAGAATAAGGGTCGGGAATTTTTTTTCATTGCAATTAGATGAGTTGACAGACATCTCAAACTCCTCCCAACTACTTGTTATTTGTTATTATTTGTGTGCTGCCACTATAAGAGAAAATTGCTTGAGGATCTGTTATTTTTCTCAGCACTGCAAAAAACATGCACAGGCAGAGATATTTTTGATAAACTCAGTGGCAGACTGAATGAACTGGGTCTTTCTTGGGACAACTGTGTCGGTGTGTGCACAGATGGAGCGAGAGCCAAGGTAGGGAAAAACAATGGACTGCGAGTTTATATGCTCTTATAAATTCTGTTTGACTGTGCATCCTCCTTTGCTAATTATTTGACTGACCGAAAGTGGCTTGCAAATCTAGCATATCTGTCTAACATTTTTGACAGACTTAATACTCTTAATTTGTCTTTGCAGGGACCAAATTCAAACCTGCTAACAATGTCTGATAAAATAATGGGGTTTGTGAAGAAACTGAAGTGATGGGGAGGGCAGGTTGATGGGGGAAACGTAGGCATGTTCCCAACTTTGGATGAATTTCTCATGGAAAATGGGCTTAACTGGGGTGTTACAAAAAAATGAAATCACTCTCCATCTGCATGCCCTGAATTCATGAAGTATTTTCCTGAACAGAAGAGTTGGAACCAGTACGGCTGGGTTCGTAACCCATTCGTCAAAAGCACAGGGAGTCACCTGTCATTAGATCAATAGGATGCCCTGCTGGACCTTTCAAGTGACCGCTGTTTGAAGGCTCTGTTTGACTCAACCACACTGTCAGAATTCTGGCTGTCAGTGGAGACAGAGTAGGCTGAACTTGCAAGACTTGTAATTGATGTACTTTTGCCTTTCACCTTAACTTGGCTCTGTGAATCCACATTTTCTCTACTTGCTTACATCAAAAGCAAATACCGTTCACGCTTATTGACAGCGGAAGATGATTTACGGTTAGCTGTAACAGGTATTGAACCACAGATTGCCATGATGTGCTCAGAAACAGGCTCAAACGTCACACTGAATACGGTAAGCTGGTTATATATTTTGTGTGTCAATATACAGTTAGGTCTGGAAGTATTTGGACAATGACAGAGTTTTGTAATTTTGCCTTTATACACCACCACAATGGATTGAAATAAAACAAGATGTGATCAAAGTGTAGACTTTCAGCTTTATTTTAAGAGGTTTCACAAAAATATGGCATTTACCATTAAGGAATTATAGCCATTTTCAACAAAGTACCTCCATTTTCAGGGGCTCAAAGGTATTTGGACAAAGTGACATAACTGTAAATATGACCATAACTTTAATACTTGGATGAAAATCCTTTGCAGTCAATGACTGCCTGAAGTCTGGACCCCATGTTCTCAAAACTCAAATTCTGAGTTTCCTCCCTGGAGATGCTTTGCCAGGCCTTCACTGCAGCCACCTTCAGNGTATGTTTAGGGTCATTATCCACCTGCACTGTGAAGCTGCGTCCTATCAGTTTTGTAGCATTTGGCTGAATGTGAGCTTCTCCAGAGTATTCTGGACTTCTGTTGATGATGTGAAGGGGTTTTTCTTCACCAAGGAAAGGATTCTGCGATCATGGACTTTAGTTGTCTTCCATGGTCTTCCAGGCCTTTCAGTGTTGTTCAGCTCATCAGTGCTTTCTTTCTTTTTAAGAATGTACCAACTGTTGATTTGGCCACACTAAGTTTTTTGCTATCTCTCTTATGGATTTATGCTGTTTTTTCAGCCTTTCAGCATTTCAGGGATGGTCAGAGGGAGTTGCACTGTGTGTTCGTAGACTTGGAGAAAGCGTATGACAGTGCCAATAGAGGAGCTGTGGTACTGTATGAGGAAGTCAGGAGTAGCAGAGAAGTATGTCAGAGTGGTGCAGGACAT
>CM074948.1:2848308-2868175 GCA_037577455.1 Pangasius macronema | reverse complement strand
CACACTTGGCCACAAAGTCACTTCACTTCACTTCAAACCTGAAACCGGAGCATGACGTTATTCTGTATTAAGTGTGATTACAATTTTCGCCTCAACAGTGTACTTCTTTGTCCTTCATTGGCGATATTTGCGAGTTATTTCTATCTGTATCTGTTTCCTTTGTGACTGTTTCCCTACTGCTCACTACCACCTGTTTTTTTTTTTCTGTGTTCTTGATGGAAATAATCAAATTTTGTAAATAAATAATTTGTGGTGGTATAAGTGATAATGGATTGTTTTGTATTCTGCTAAAACTATTCTATTGTGTTCAGAAAACCTTCCTTCATGTAACACGTTTTGATGCGCAAACTATCATTACGATTAAATGAATATGCAGATTAGTCTATGACATCATCAGTAAACAGCTAATGACATTTTGAGCTCTTAGCATGTTAGGTGCTTTGTCCTGAAAACACTTGGCAGCACTGCATCTGAGTATAAAACTATATATGTATCGGCCATTTAAATTAGAAGATAAGTCCAAATTTGATTTGTCACAGAGATGAAATGATAATTAACAGCAGCAATAATTAAAAATTAAATTACATTATATCCCCTTTTTCCCAGTCTGATGGGTAAAGTGACTCTCTCTCTCTCTCTCTCTCTCTCTCTCTCTCTCTCTCTCGCACACTGCTGTAGGTGTTTGTGCAATACGGTTTCCATCCACATGTCCAGCGCTGGGTCATCGATCAGTGTCTGTGCGCAGACTCCCGCTCTCTGGCGTCCTATGGCGTGCAGCAGGATGGAGATACCGCCTTCCTGTACCTGGTGTCCCGACAGAGGCGACAGGACCAGGAGAACTTCCTGCTTGCTCCCTCTTCCTCCTCTGGGGACACCTACGCTATCGGCAATGGGCCGGAGGGAACGTTGAAAGCCTACAGTACGCTGCCCACCAGGCTGCACCCGCACCACAACAACACCGGTGTGTGTGTGTGTGTGTGTGTGTGTGTGTGTGTGTGCGCGCAGTTCAGAAGCACACTCTCACACGCATTTAATAATAATTGAGCCAGATCCCATTGTGAGATTACAGTAAAACAGATATAAAAAATTATATTCTTTTTCTCATCTCAAGCTTAAAATGTTCTCGATCTACTGGCTGAAAATTTTTTGCTTCATTTCAGAAATAAATGCAATATTATCTGCCAATAGAACAAGACAACCTGAAGCTTGAAATAAGGTTATATAAATAAAATACCTTAAAATTGGTTTCATAATCTTATAATAAAATGATTCTATCATAGTCTCATACTGAGAAATATTATATCCCAAATCTATCATTCTGAAATTTGTCTATATTCAACATATTATCTGCTAAGTCATAATTTTTTGAAGTGCTAACAGTATCAGGTTTCCTGTTTACTCTCATGACCTCGGACATTTCAGGCAGTCGTAGTTTGGCCGGGACGGAGAGGTTGGGCCTGGGTGAAATCCGGGACCTGATTAACATGGAGATGCCACAACTGAACGAAGCCCTCGTGCCCAGCAGAACTAACACACAGGTACATGCAAACACACACACAATCGCACAGACGTTGAAGAATGAAAAATAACCGATTAGAGGTATACTCATGCATGTAAACGTTATCCTAACAAAATATTGAAACCCCTGCACAGCCTCTGCAGTATCATAAAAGGAATAAACACTCCACAATGTGCTGTTTTTCATAAAATAATCAAAAATCATACATTTATCTGCTTTTAGTTACATTTAATGTTAAGGACCATCCATGAACCAAGTTAATTCCTGTTCATCATAGTGGCTATAAACAGTCGTTCCCTTACCAGCCTCTCCTTTTTTCCTCTCTAAATTGCAAGTCCTGAAGACTTTCCCATATCGGAAACCTTACAGTTTCAGCTTTACCTCTGACTGTAACAAAGCGCTGACACTGGAGACTCCTTCCATGAATGTCCGCTTACAGAAAGCTTCACCATGTCAACAATTACACATCTTTGTTAAACAGCACAATTTTTTTTGTCCACTTATTATTCTAAGATTATGTTGAGCATCTTCTGTCCAAGTCCCTGTGAATGAGCTGTTACTATAGAAACGATAACGTATTAGAACAAGCTCATTAATATAAACCTATGATTTGCACTACTACTGCTGCTGTTGTAGAATATAGGACATATAACATTTAATAGTGTGATATTAGATTGTACGTGTAATATCATTAATCGTCATAGGATTATTCGCTTAATACAAGAGTTTGTGTTTGTGTGGGTGTGTGTACAGCCGGGTTGGGCGTGTCCGTCCTGTACGTACATTAACAAGCCGACGCGTCCCGGCTGTGAGATGTGCAGTGCGGACAGACCCGAGAGCTACACGGTGCCTGGAGGCTACAGACCTGACACACTGGAACTGCGACGCATCCAACAGGAGAAAGAAGCCATCAGACAGTACCAACAGGTCAGACATCTCACACACACACTCTCACACACACGCACACTCGCACACTCCTGAAGACCACATACTTCCAGCTGTAAACAAAGATGTAAACGTAAAAAGCAAAACTATATTATATTCATTTCAGTAGATGAGATTGGCATTCTCTTTATATTACAGGAATACAAATACAGTCTCACGAAATACACATAATGCACGACCAGACATTGTAAATCACATCATCACACAAGCAGACATGCAGTAGGACTGTTTTCGTTTAGTACAGGGAGAAGGCAGGTTGATGGTTTTAGTCTTTGACTGTTAAAAGGGAGAGATTTGCATGTTTAGACTTTTTGTTTGGACCAAAACTGACTTGTACGCAGCCAAAACATTTGGCATCTGAAGTTTCTTTCTTTAGTTTTGCACTTGCACTGAGAGACTAATGTAGCTAACAAACAATGCATATTTACAGCCATCAGATTAGCGCCTGTCTGTATCATCATACATTTGCCTCAGAAGACTCTGTGACACTTAAACAGTTTCATAATATAGAATAATAAGCTTATATTTCTTTTTTTTTCCCAACATAAAAAAAACATTAGGCCACGCCTAACATCAAAATCTGTACTAAAGAAGAAAGGTGGAGCTATGACTGGTTTTACTGCATGATGCTAAACTGGTAGCTGTAAGGGCTTTTTTTTTATCTTATAGCAAAATTAGCCTCATAGATTGAGATTAAAAATAAAGAAGACGCTTCTCAGCTTATCGAGGAGTAAACTGGAGAACTCAAAAAATGGAGGCACATTGCTTTTTTTTTTATGTGCAGGCTCAGAAAGATAGACTTCGAAAATATTTTGGTTTAAAAAAATCCTTTAGTTTAAAGAAGCTTCTTTGCACCTCCAGGCAGTAGTGTATCTAATGCATTATGGGAAAGCAGGATCTCAGGCTATGATTGGCTCTCCGGTCTCACGCTCTTCTCTTCTGTCTGGTTTTCTTTTTAAAGGAGAAAGGGAGGAGGGAGGAGCTGAGGGCCAGCAACTCACTACAGTACAACCTCGACCAGGACTACTGAAACATACACATGTCCACATCACACACAGGCCCTATGCACACATTAACACTTGAAGAAATTTGAATGTATACTGAGACTTTTTTTTTTAAAAATTCACACAGGAGCAAAAACAAGACATCATAATAACGTCACAGGACACCTGAGAAACACACACACACACCAAAGACTGAATAATTATTGCGCTCGGGCTGTGTGAAGACTTTGTGCATGCCAATCTCATCTATTGTACTTGAGTTGAAATGCTAACTTGGCAAAACAAGGAATGAATTTGATGCTAAAGGGCACGTCATGGTTCTCACTTATTATAAGCAGTTTTAGCATTTTGGGGACCTTTTTCTTTAATGCACTTCTAATTCTCAAAGCACTTTGGTTTACACTGATGGTATGTATGTATTTTCAAGTTTATTCTTGAAGAAAATGCCTCTCAGACACCTCCACGGGCCAGATGTCTGGACCGTTAGCGTGATAAACTGACCTAGAGGGACTTAACTGAATGAACAGAACTGTACTTGGTTTAGTATATACAGACATACTGCATATTTAGCTAAGAATATGACATATGTTCAATTACGGATTAGCTTACTAGTAACTAACTATTTTTGGGGTGTAACAAATTGCATATTTAGGAATATTCGCATATGTCCCGGCACTCTTTGCTTCCAATTGAAACGTTTGCCTCGAGTGATCCGATAACAGTTAGATGGTGTTAAGCACTGTTGTGAGCATGAACTCCTGCTGAAGACTGTCTCATGTTACAAAGTGCTGACACTGGAGACCCTTTCCATAAATGTTCTCACGGAAACCCTGACCATATCAAAGTTTTACTTCATTAAACGACAGCACATTTTTAAATCTGTTTATTATTAGAGGTTGTTTATGTGGAGCATCCGCCGTACAAGTCCCCGTGCACGTGTTTACTATAGAACTGCTAACACCGACAGAACAAAAGAATGAGCACGTTAATATAAACCTGTGGTTTTCAGCGGCACTTCAGTCAGACCGGCCAGATTCAAGAATTCAACACTTTAGTATGAATACATGAAGGAACCCATTTTGGCTTTCAGTCACAGCATTAAGAATCAGAGAGAAGATTTACTCGAGTAAAAGCAACATGTCTCACTAGTGAAACTTCTCTTATGAATACAATTTATGAAATATATTACTTAAGCAAAAAATAAAACAAAAGTGCTGGCACCAACAACATCGAAGGATCACTTAGTCAACTATGTTATGCATAAAATCACAGCTATAAGTGAGCCCAGAAAATTCTGGGCATAAGCGGCTCTCTTTCTCAGCTTTCCACTTGTCATCAAGTCATCTGAGATGGATATTAATACCATGTTCTGAAAAAAAAAACATCTGTCTAAATGGGTTTTAGCTTGATGGTATTCTTAGACCTTGACCTATTGTCCTAGCATGAGGAGTTTCTGATGGTGACTACAAGGCCACTCTGGCTAATGGCATCTGCTAAATAATGTAAATGTTAATGGTGCAAGGCTGATTCAGTAGTTTCTTGGGCATATAACACAATATTATTCTAAATAATAGGTTTATAATGACACACCCCTGGTATAAACATGAGCCAGTACAGTACCGTGTGATACAGTACAGTAAAGATATAAAACGGGTTTCTTCTCTCTCAGTCCTGTGTACTGTAACTACTGTGATAAACCCAGTCAAGCTCAGGAAGGGTAGAGTTATTAACCGACAACTATGCAGTCATGAACCTATGCAGTATAGTCAGGGCTGGAAGTGAAAAGCCTTGGTCTGCATTAAATCTCGGGTAATATCTCACTATGAAAGAAAGAAGTTAATAAAGCAATGGATTTGATTCATTCAATATGTTAAATATGTACTGTATGAATTAAGCAAGACTGTTTTCATTCAGTTTACTGTCTCGCTGTACAGTGTTAGTTCTACCAGTGTATCTGAAAGGAAGATTCTTATGTCTATACTAAATAAAGTAAACATGTGATGTAAACAGGAAGTGATTTCTTGAATCTCGATTACTTTTTCACTGCACGTTTCAATATATAGGATATTTACTAGCATATCTGCGCTTCTTTAACTATTCTCCAAAATAGCGTTTAGTAGTTTGCATTATATTTGGTTGTATGCATAGACTTTGTGTTCATGAGTGTAAAACTAATTATAATGGAAGTCTAAGGGTTGAATTCCACATATCAACATTTAACATATGCACCTTTATAATACAAATTTAAAACATCAGCCATTACATGTAAGAGACATGAGAGAAAGTCTTACTAACCCTGTTCTTATAGAATTTTATCCAGATTTTCAACACTGGAGTAATACAGTAAAAAATAGTTCTAGTTACTTTACCACCATTTTATATGTGCTCCAAGATTCCTCTGATTTCTATTGCAGGTGCTCCCAAACATTCTGGGCCCCAATATTCAGGAACTAACTAGGAACTAAACAGGAGTTGAGGAACTAGGGGGGTAGATGGGCAAAGAAAGATGTTCATTTTACTGCTGAAGTCCTATTCTAGTGCAGTGTGTCAGGATAGTGAGGAAAAAATTATTATTTTTTTATAGGGTTTTATTATTCCAAACCCTATACATAACACTGTAACCGTCATAGCTAAATTATTTGAAATATTTACAAAGTAACAACATACGAATATCGAGCTCACTCTGAAGACAGATTTTGTGTCCTACTATTCTGAAACTTCACTGCAAGTCTCATTCAAGCGAGTTACATTTATCTGTTTTAGTCTTTTGTGCTAACCTGACATGCTTCAGTAGGATTTAAGCAATAAAAATGGACACATCTCTCTGCCAATCTAGCTCCCCTAGTTCCTCAACATCGAGTGATCCTGACTCAGTGGAAAACGAACATGAAAATATGGAAAAAGATCTATTGAAAATGTCCTAATTTATACAATCTCGAATAAAAAAAAAAGTATGGTGCTCAAGGCCCAATGTGGCAGTGTCCATTAGGGGTTATTTGCCCCAAAATTTGATAGTTAATTCAAGACCCTTAAATGTTCTTGTATTATGTATATTGCCATTCATGAAGCATAATGTATCTACGACAATGGATAGTTCACTCACTCATAACATAATACAGCTGTATATTAATAGTATGATATGTCATTGTTTAATAAATAATAAATTGCAATTGATGTCAAATCACTGTGGTATAAGGGCAATAAAGCACTATGGCATGTGTATGTGTGGATGTGGGTGTGTGTAGGCACAGGAAGCAGAGCGCAGGGAGAACTATGCTCGGCTGGTGGAGGTGGACGGTCAGGAACTGGTCCCGAACACAGAGAGCGTTGAATGCAGGATTTGTTACTTGCAGCTTCAGTCAGGAGAGGGAGTCCTACTGCGCGAATGTCTCCACTGCTTCTGCAGGTAAGAACACCAAGTGGACAATTGATGGAGAGATAAGGAATTGTTGATAAGTGGTTGCACTAGTGCATAATTGTATGAATGGTTGGTTGAGAGTTGGTGGACAGTTGGAGGACAGTTGGTAGATGGGTGCTAAATGATTGCTGGATGATGAGTGTTGGGTGACTAGTGGATGACTGGAAGATGATTAGTGGATGGATCGTGGTGAATCAATGATTGGTGGTTAATGATTGGTGAGGTGTTTAGTTGGTGGGTGACTGGATGTTCAGTGGGTAATTGGTGGATGGGCAATGGAGAAGTGGTGATTAGTTGGTGGATTATTGGTCAGTGAATGGTCACTGGGTGATTGGTAGATGCCTGGAGGATGGTCAGTGGGTGATTGGTGGATGACTGGAGGATGTTCAGTGGTGATATCTGGATGACTGGAGGATGGTCAGTGGTGATTGGTGGGTGACTGGAGGATGGTCAGTGGTGATTGGTGGGTGACTGGAGGATGGTCAGTGGTGATTGGTGGATGACTGGAGGATGGTCAGTTGTGATTGGTGGGTGACTGGAGGATGGTCAGTGGTGATTGGTGGATGACTGGAGGATGGTCAGTGGGTGATATCTGGATGACTGGAGGATGGTCAGTGGGTGATATCCGGATGACTGGAAGATGGTCAGTGAGTGATTGGTGGATGACTGGAGGATGGTTAGTGGTGATTGCTGGATGACTGGAGTATGGTCAGTGGGTGATTGGTGGATGACTGGAGGATGGTCAGTGGGTGTTTGGTGGATGACTGGAGGATGGTTAGTGGTGATTGCTGGATGACTGGAGGATGGTCAGTGGTGATTGCTGGATGACTGGAGGATGGTCAGTGGTGATTGGTGGATGACTGGTGGGTTGTTGATGTTTGTTAATGGGTGATTGGTGGATGACTGAGTGAACAGGGGATGGTTAGTGCATGATTGGTGGATGGTTGGTAAGTGATTGGTTGTTTGGAGTAATGCTATATAATACATGTATTATATTTTCTTATTAAATGCATATTTATTGGGTCAATATTAGACCTTCTGACAACATGACCACATCAAAAATGGGTGTTTGTGTGTGTGTCTGTGTGTAGAGAATGTTTGCGTTCGGTAATCCTGCTTTCAGAGGATCCTCAGGTGGCGTGTCCCTACAGAGACGAGGCATACGCATGTGACTGCACACTGCAGGAGAGAGAGATCCGCGCTGTGAGAACTCTTTCATTCAATTCAACCAACTCAACAAATCTTTAAACACCTACACAGCTATGTTTTCCTTTCTGGCAATCTACACATAAATACCAACACTTTAACAGTTTTATTTAGCAAGCAGGTTTTCTTATGTTTAGATTCTTCATTTAACAAAGTGCAAAGTTTAATCCAGACATATTCTATATTTTAATCCTGCAATACATGGAATTGTTTGTGTTAAAATGATTGTATGTTTAAATAATGTGTGTTCTTCGCTTCTGTCTCTCTTATGTGTGTGTGTCAGCTGGTTTCCGGTGAGGAGTATGAGCGCTGGCTGCAGAGGGGGCTTTCAGTGGCCGAGTCACGCTGTGAGGGCAGTTATCACTGTGCAACCACAGACTGTCCAGGCTGGTGTGTGTATGAGGACACTGTTAACACCTTCCACTGCCCTGTCTGCAACAAGCACAACTGCCTGCTCTGCAAGGTAACACACACCGACACACACACTCAGCTGATAAAAGCAACAGATACTGCTATTTTGCAAAAAAAAACAAAACAAAAACAAATTAAGAGCAAAAGTGCTAGAGAATATTTTGATCACATTTTCAGAGGGGGGTGCAAATGTTAGAATAGAGTTTTTTGTTCACCTTAATATCTTAATATATTAATACACTTTTGAAACCAAACACATTCTATGGCTATACATTTCTTTGTCTTCTTCATTTTATCATAAGGGTATGTAAACTTTCACATTTGACTGTTTTTGTCTTGAATCATTTTATGATATAAGAAAAACTTCAAATTTCACATGTGCACTTTCTCTCTCTCTCTCTCTCTCTCTCTCTCTCTCTCTTTCTCTCTCAGGCAATTCATGAAGGGATGAATTGTAAACAGTACCAGGACGATCTTGCTGCTCGTGCCATCAACGACATTGCAGCCCGGAGAACGAGAGACCTCTTGAAGGTCATACACACTAATTGTTTTCAGTTTTCCTTCACTGATTTTGCACAACTGTTTCTGCTTTGCTGGTGAACTTATTTGAAACAGAAGCAGATAATTAGCATATAATGCGGTTAACATTTCTCAGATCATAATTAAATCACCATCAGAGATGTAGCACAGCTAGCTAGTCTGATTTCACTCCTATTGTTAAATAGAAAGTCATTTTTTGTTACCAGGTAACAAATGAGGTGTGTATGTAGATGTGGTGTAATGTGTAAAATAATGAAGTGTATGAAGCATGCTGCTGTTTATATGGAAATCACTTTGCATGTAATGATAGGGTACTTTTACACTCATACAGCTGTTGATACAATTTCACGAATATTTTTGCTTCTTTGGACTTTTGAATATAATTTGGCCATCAGAATGGTGTGAATTCATCCCAGTATGGTTTTGTGTGAGAATCCTGTACTGGAAAACATTACAAATCAGAATAGATGCACCGTCTCGCTTGAAAAAAGAAAAAAAAATACTTTATTTTTACTTCACAGTGCTAATTCTCTTTATGTTTTCTTTTATTGTTATTGTCTGTCTGTGCAACAGACTCTGGTGAAGTCTGGCGAGGCGATGCACTGTCCTCAGTGTGGAATCATCGTGCAGAAGAAGGAAGGCTGTGATTGGCTACGCTGCACTGTGTGTCACACAGAGATCTGCTGGGTCACCAGAGGGCCACGCTGGGGCCCTGGGGTACAGAACCAAACACTCACCTGCTTAGAAACTCCAAAACACCTAATTCATGTGTCCATGTAATCTGTATAAACATCCACTAACTACACCTCATTCTGTAATTCATTTTATAATTCAGCAGTTTATAATTCCAGCAGTGAGGCTGAATTCAGTTCTATTTAATTCAGTTCAACAGCTTCCTGAACAGTAGAATCCTGAAGAGCTTCCTGCTCACTATATGACCCTTGTTTGCTGTTATAATAAGCTCCACTCTTCTGGGAAGGCTTCCCACTAGATGTTGGAGCGTGGCTGTGGGGATTTGTGTTCATTCAGCTACAAGAGCATTAGTGAGGTCAGGCGCTGATNCTTAAGCCTCTTAGTTCCAGTGAAGGGAAATCTTAATTTTACAACAAAGACATTTTCTACAATTGTGTTCTTCCAGCTTTGTAGAAACAATTTGGGAAAGAACTAAATATGGGTGAGATTGTCACGTAAAAAAAATATTTTTAAATAAAAAAAGAGACTCCAAGAAGTGACTTTTCTACATTTAAAATGAATATGAATCAGTGAAGTCTTCATGTGATGATCATCTGATTTTGCTTTTTCTCACAGGGTCCTGGAGACACGAGTGGAGGTTGCCGCTGTAATGTGAATAAACAGAGATGCCACCCAAAATGTCAGAACTGCCACTGAGAGAGAGAGAGAGCAAGCGAGCGAGCACGAGTGTGAGCGAACCCATCCCCTGGCTGAAAACCAATAACAGTGAAAAGCCTTAAAAAAAGACTGAAAGCAAAAACCAAAGCTGAATATCATTAACTTTCATGAATCATTATTAAGTTAATAATATTGGACAAAATGCACTTTTTATGTCTTACTCCGAGCATTGATATTACACAGGTAAAAATATTAATATACTCAAGTGCCTTATTTTATAAACCCAACTGTTCTTCAGGGTGCTACATTTTCAGATGGATTTTTATAGATCCTTTATAACTCCTGTGTGTTTAACTGTTTTTCTTAACAATTTTATTTAATACTGATAAAACACCATAAACTATTATTCTTAGAGTTTTAATGGTAAAGACAAAGCATGAATTTTGGCAAAATTCTAAAACTCCACTGCTTCAGTGACAGCTACAGTGACAGTTTTACTCGACTGAGAATGACTGTTCAGTGCCTTGTGTTGGAGGTTTTGTCTTGAATGAAAACATTCTTATATGACCTTTTGTATAATTTATTTTACATTTCAAGCTATCACTGATCTGAAAACAAACAATAAATATTTCCACATGAAAAACTGAGAATGATGATGATGCTTTGAACAAGCTTTTCAGAAAGAGGTCATTATTGTTACCAGTGGTGTTGCTTGGATATATGTTTTGAACCCAGCCCTGAATACTTTTCGCTATGGAAAAATCTGTAGTATTAATGTAGTACGCTGGAACTTTAGTTGAGCTGCAGTGAAATGAAGGGGGAATAATAAAGAGCTGCGCAAATCAAAATTCAAGCAGTTGTAGACTGGCAGAGAGCCACCCTCTCCAAGCATCTACTGTGAACATCAGTACATCCTTGTAATCAGGTTTGTAATCCACAGAGTGGGGATACCAGATGAGATCTTGATAGATCAAGGGACAAACTTTACATCACGGCTGATGGGACAGTTAACTGGGCATCACTGTGATTAAGACCAGCCCATACCACCTGCAGACTGACAGAGTTTTAATCAGATGCTCAGGAATATACTTCCGTAAATTTGTATCAGATACAGGAAAGGACTGGGACAAGTGATTACCATGTGTTTTCATACAGGGAGGTGCTGCAAGCATCAACAGGCTTTTCTCCTTTCAAGCTCCTATATGGTTGGCAGGTCCAAGGGCTGCTGGATCTCCTAAGGAAGAATTGTGAGACCCCTTTTTCAGAGAAGACACCAAAGATGAGGGAGTTCCTCAAGAAGTACAGAAAGAAGTCCAGAGAGAACCTGCTGTATGCACACAAAGCACAAAAGACCTGGTACAACCAACATACCCAATCCCGAGAGCTTCAGCCAGGACAGAATGTACTTCTGCTGGGGAAGTGGTAGCTCAGTGGTTAAGATGTCGCTCTGCATAAGTGCATCTGCAAAATGCCATAAATGTAAATGCTGTTACCAACATCAGCAAACAAGTTACTGACTAAGTAGCAAGGACTGTACACAGTTAAGAAGAAGCAAACATACCATATCAACCTGCTTAAGGAGTGGAAGGAGTCACCCAGCAAACTCAAAACAGTGCTGCTGATTCAGAAGGTGGGGAATGACCAGGAAGAGGACCCGGAACCAGAGTGCAGAGGCAGCCAGCAGACTTTGACTTGAAGCATTTGGAGGATTCCAAACAGTCCTTCTTTTTGGCCTTCCATCAGAGGCCTGGATGGACCAACCTTGTACACCATTCCATCCATCTTCACGACACCACACTATCACAGCCGTATAGAATACCTGAGAGGCTGGTAGCACCTCTGAAGGCAAAGATTGAGACAGTGCAAGAGCTGGAAGTAGCTGAAGCCACTGCGAGTGAATCTAGTAGCCCAATTGTCATTGTCCTGAAGAAAGATAGACACCTGCACATCTGCATTGACTTTCGCAAGTTAAAGTTTGATGCCTACTTGATGAGTGAGTTGCTAGAGAGGATTGGCCAGACCCAGTATATCACAACACTGGATCTCTGTAAGGGTTACTGGCAGGTGCCCCTTGAGGAGGCCTCCAGACCCTACATGGCATACTTGACTCTGCTGGGGCTATTCCTATTCATTTTCCTTCCCTTTGGGTTACATGGGGCACCTGCCACCTTCCAGAGGTTGATGGACTCTCCCTCCAGGGCTGTGAGGGATAGTCTTCAGCATATTTTGATGATGTGGTGATCCATAGTCCTGCCTGCGAGGACCATCTCGAACACTTGAGGCAGACCCTGGGGAACATCCAAGATGCTAGCCTGACATTGAATGTGGCAAAATGTGAGTGGGCGAAGCAGGAGATCTACCTCAGTTATCACTTGGGGAATGGAGAACTGAGACCCCAAGTGGGTAAGGTGGAGGCAATATGTCGCAGCCCAAGAATGAAGATGAAGATGGAGATCAAATCCTTCTTGGGATTGGTGGGATGGTATCGGTGCTTTATTCCAAACTTTGTGTCCATTACCATCCCACTGACCAAACTTTTGAGTTAGCCCACTAAGAACCCAATCCAGTAGACTGAGGCTTATGTGACAGCATTCAACACACTGGAGCAGAAAATGTGTTCCAGCCCGGTCCTAAAGAGTCCAGACTTCATTAAACATTCCTGAGTAGGAAGTTGGATATATCAAATGAAGTAGAGGTTAAAAAGTATGTAGAGCAGAATTACTACTCAATTATTACAATATTTACTGATGTTTCTAAAGATCCAGAAACTGGTTGAGCTGCAGCAGCTGTGTATATTCTACATTTTCAAATTAAATTTGCAAAAGGGACATCTGATAAAGTAGGAGTATTCTCAACAGAGATGGTAGGAATTTTGTTAGCTATTCGATGGGTGGAGGATAATCAACCTTCAAGTGTGGTGATCTGCTCAGACTCTTTCTGCATTATCATGCCTATTAACTGGTAGATCTTCCAGACAAGATATTCTGTATGAAACACTATTAAGTTTGTTTAGATTTAAAAACTTGGGTATAAGGATATTCCTTCTTTGGGTCCCAGCACATGTGGGGATGGATGGAAATGAGGGTGTACAGCATCTGGCAATGGAGGCTCTGAAATTTTCTAATATAGAGATAACTATCCCATTAAGTAAAACAGAAGTCAAGGCTTTAATTTAATTGGAATGTCTGTAAGTCTATGAATTTCAGTAAGTGTGGATCAGCAGAAACTGGTGAGCATGTTCTGTTACACTGTAATGCTTTTGAAAGAGAAAGGACATATCTGCTGGAAGAATGAAGAGAAATGGGAATAGGAAATTTATCACTTAACAACCTACTACATAATGGTTCAGATAAGTATAAAATATATAATGCATTCTTGACATGTCTAAAGAAAATAGGACTGTTTAATAGGATTTAGAGAGTTATTAATTAATTAATTAATTAATTGTTTTTTCATGCTGCATGCCATGTTTCTGACTTGTTTGTATATTGGCTTGAGCAATATTCTCTTGTGTAAAACTTGTTACTTAGATAGTTCGAGAGCAGAATTTGGTAGTATTGAAATGTATTGTTTGGGTGTTTGTTACCCTGGCTGGAAAGGGGTTAGTGCCTTTTTGTTGATTGTGTCTTTTTTCTGGTTTTGGATTAGGTACAGAGATGGTAGTAAATTGTAGTTACTTTTTGTTTGTTTTTCTTTGTTTAGGGACAGTAGGTTTTGAGGTAGAGCTAGTGGTGTGTTTTGTTTATTGTTTTGGCATTTACGTACCCCTGGAGTGATGGCCTGGTTGTTTGTCATGTGGTGACTACTATTTATTACATATCTCTGTTAATATACTTATTGGGTTCTTGTTTTGTTGGTTGCTTTTCTTTGGTGGGGGTGATTGTGGGTGTGTAATACTTGTGTACGGTTCAATATGGAGTTTTGTTTCGAGAAGTTTATGTCTACATCGCAAAGCCCCAAACTTATTACGTCCTTTCGACTGAACAACCACCGACTCAAAATGTTATAGAGTAACAGTACGAATCCTCGGTAAGAAGAATTGAGAGATATCATAATTGAAACTATGTGAAGACCGTCAGTTGCCGGTGCCCCCTGATATAGGGAGTGCTGCATTATCACATGTATCATTACAGTTTTTTTAATGAACATACAGGTTCACAGAGTGAGGTTTCACAATTTTCTCTCAATTAGGCTAATACCACAATGTAATTGAGTAGCCACTGAAGTTTTATCAGGCTATTCCTTTCATGTAAAATTGACTCGAGTTTCCATACACAAATGATATGCTACAAAAGTGAATAAATGGTAATTTATTTAAACACTAAATATGTTACAAATTTCCCTTGGAAGAAGTGTGTGAATTTCAGCATTGCAGGCTTGTAATAAAAGTTCTCCTCATTGTGTAGACTGTATTAATACTCAACAACATTGATTTACAGATCCCTAATCCTGACTATCTTAATCCCTCTGCCAGGACTGGGAAGAAATGCACTCATGAGGAAGATGTGAAGAAAATCCTACAGAAACAGCTGGTCTTTATTTGGGGTTAATCAGAATAACTTCATTGATGACAGCTGTAAGATAATTACTTTTGAACATGAAATTGAATGTGATTGGTTCATTCTGAACACCAATTATAAAAGGGTGGGCACACTTACGCAACCAGGTTATTGTAACTTTTTTATTTTTCCTGGTTTTTCCCTAAAATGTTTCTGATTGTTTTCACTTAATTTTTCTACATTGTAATTTCACACTGAGGGTGAAAATGATTTATCTTGGTTTCATGTTTTACATCACAAAAGCCTGCCATTGTAACAGGGGTGTATGGATTTAAATCCAGTGTATATTACTGCAACCAGCTTAATAAATTTAATGAATTGATGATGCATTTACAATAACACCACTGGACACTTAAGCCACAGTTAAACAGAGATGAATTTCACATTAGAAAACATGCCAAACAACATGACATTTATTTTAAAGAAAGAAAGTACAATTTTTAGGCAAAACATTTCCCAAAAAATGGATTATATTTAAAAATTGTACTATATACTCTCCAAAATTTGACAAAAAGTATTTGGACACTCAATAGTGGCTTCATGAAAGATTACAGTTACAGTGTTTTAATATTCAGTTTGCCATCCTTTGTTTCACAGAACTGCCTGATAACGTCTCAGCATGGAATCAACCAGTTTCTGTAACAGTTGTGGTGGACGTTTCCTCCAAATTTCATCCAGAGAGACTTTCAGTTCATCCACACTAGAGTATTCACAATTTGTCTACTCCATTTCATCCCATAGATGCTCTGTAGGCTTTAGGCCAGGTCTCTGGGAAGTGTTCTTTCAAAATGTGCTGGTATGCCTTATTATCCTGCTGAAAAATCCACTTCTATCACTTGAATAATTTCTGTGCTGATTTCTGCAAGTTTGTATCCATAATGCCTCTGTACACTTCTGAATTCATGATGCCACCAGTGAACACAAGCTCCCTAACACCACTGTAGGAAAAACAGCCACCTCCATGCTTTATAGTACCCTTAATGCAGTTTGGTTGGAATTCTTCTCCTGGCTTTCTCCACACAAACACTCTACCATCAGATCCAAGCAAGTTAAATTTGGACTCATCTGAAAATAAGACAGTTCTCCAGAAGCTTTCTCTGCATGTTCTTTTGTTCTTTTGCTCTCTTATTGTTAAGGCTGATGAATAGTTTCTGCCACATTACTCTCCCTCTGTTCACATTGATCCTGTTTTGAATAGTTTGTGTTCTTGTTGCTCCGGTAATTCTCATTGATGTCTGAAGCAATCCTTGCTGCTGTTTCTTGCCTGTTTTTCTTGATTTACTCACAATTATCCTGCCCAGTCTGCTGGCTCCCTTTATGTTGTCTTTTTTCATGCACAACTCCTTCATCTTTGAAATTTTTCTTTTTACAATATTACTGTGGAGGAAGGAAGATTTAGTTTTTTGCTGAACTGATGACCAACAATCAATTTTTTTTGGGAAATATTTTCCTTGAAGTGTGCTTGTGGTATCATTCTTTCTGTAACTACAATTAAAATTCACATAGCTGAAAAGAAAAGCAAAACAAAATACACAAAATCTCAGCTCCAGACTGCTCTAAACAATGCACACATAATGTTTATCAGTAATGGTGAATGCAGAAGCACAGCTAAATCCTCACATACTGCATCCATATATTAGCTTGACCAACATCTTTTTTCTTTCTTCTTCTTCCTTTAAACATTTTTAAGACTATTTTATTTATTCAGTTTACTCACTATTTTGCATTAGCAACATTTGCAGGCTTTAGCTAAACAAATTCAATCAGTATAACAAATCTGTCTGTAAGATACTGTGCTTTTAACAGCATGATATTATAACAGCAAATCAGTATAATCCCTAATAAGCCTTAAAGAAAACAGCACTGCAAACTCTTTTGATAGATGAACTTTGCTCATGCCTCTATGACTGCATTCCTGATTCTGTCTTCATCAGTGTGAGCTGTTAAATAAATTAAAAAAATATTTGTCTCATTCCAGGTGTTTATGGCAGAAAAGCAACCAACCTGCACAGTCTAAAGTATCATCCACTTTGTTCATTTTCAATTATTTGTTATATATAATTTGTCTTTATTAAACTGTGTTACTGTCATAAAAAAATTGATCATTTTAATTTACAAATTTTTGAGATGCTTTGATACACTGAATGCAGCTCCTTTCACATGTAAATTCACCCTCAGACCTCAACAGAAACAGATATGCTGTTTTTTTTATATCATATAATACTTAAATCTTACTTTAAGTGCATTTTAGAACAAGTGCTTTAACACTCGTGTGGATTTTTTGCTTTTAAAATTGTAATACTGAATCAAATTATTTGTATTAAAAAAAAATCAAAGTTACAACATAAAACGTGAAACACAGAGATATACTGAAAGAGTTCTTACCTCGAGCTCTGTAACNTGATGGTCACCAGCAGATACGGAGAGGCCGTCACTACACTACTGATCAGCCTCAGCACTGAGAATGGAGCTTCTACACGTGATGGACCTGACGCCGAATAAAATAATAATTAGAATAACACTTGGTTCATGTTGAAGTGTTTGTAAGTTTTAGCTCAACCTGTTGTACGAATAAATTAATTTACACTCGTGTGCACAAATGTACCACAGCATATTGTAGACAGACTTACATAAATTAAGCACTATAGGTTATATTATGTAAAGATACTGCGTTTAACACATTAAGTCACAGTTGTATTTAAATGAAGATTTAATTGATTTAAATGATTTTTCACCTCTGATTGAGAGCCAGCTTTTCAGTGACTCTCCTCTCTGGGTGTTCACAGTGGAAATCATATTTACAATATAAATAAATGTTATCTCTATAAATAAATGTTATCTCTAAGCCTAGTGTATGTTGTAATGCTAATGAACACAAAATGAAAGTGATCTGGAAGTATTTCACGATTAATAATCAAAGTAAAGCAGGCTGCAAACTGGGTTCTGTGAAAATATCAGGAGGAGAAACTGCAGCATCTTCCTGCAGTACGAGTAACCTGATAAACACATCATGCTGCTGAAACATTATGTTTAATAGAGGGTGTGAGGGTGGCCGATCTGAGAGCACAGAGCAGTGTCAGCGAACAAAGCCATTAAAAATGAGCTCAGGTGCCATTAATTGTGCACACAAAGATTTCACAAGAGTGGAGCAGTGACGAGAGTGTGCAGAGAAACTGTCACACACGACAGCACTGAGCACTGAGCCATGTGCACTTCCTTTCCCCTCGCTCCACACTGAGAACTCTTTGCTTGTGAATGAAGATGAAATTCACAGCATTTTGCTCTTATTTTTACAGACACTATTTAAATTTTATTACTCTGTTATCATTATCAGTATAGTTATTGTTAAGCATGTACTCATTTGTACTCAGTTTGGAAAAAAAATGGCATACATATCCATACTCAGAATTACAGAATAGAAGTTACAGGTAATGAGAAATAAAAAAAGAGGTCTGTGTCTTCTTGAACAGTTTTTCCCAGTTGGAAACTCTTAGTGTTCTGAATATCATGTAATAAATCATTTCCTTTCTTCTTTAACAATAAACACACTACATGAAGACTCACCATGCACTGTGATGTTGACAGGATTACTGTTTTCTCCAGATTCAGACTCACACCAGTAAACTCCAGTGTGTGATGTGGAGAGGAAGCTGATTTTACATGTAGATCCTGTAACTGATCCCCACCGTGAACAATCTAACACTCCCTCACTGTGTGTGTATCGTCTCACTGTCCATCCAGCAGAGTTACTCTGGTCCTCACAGCTCAGTGAGAGAGAGTCATTAGTAAAGTGTTGAGTTCTGCTGGGATTGATGATCAGAGAGACTGGAGGAGATTCTCCTTAAACACAGAAAAAATCCATGTAAATAAGAATAAGTGCAATATGCAATACAAAGAGGATACAAGAAATTATGTTTATTAATCTGGTAATCAAAGCCACAGTCCATAGCATGGGTCATAACACAGACAGGTTTAACACGGGACAATCCATAATCATAAATGCTGCAAAAAGTCAAAGGTCAAAGCCAAGAAACAAAATCAAAACTGAGACTAGGTACACAGGAAAGTCTCAAAAAGTGTTTGAGGTGAAACTAGGAATAGGTGCACACAATCAGGGCATCACATCAACATCACATGACCACCAGAGGTCACCATCATCTCAGTATTAGTCTAGCTCTAGCACACCACCTTCAGGTCACTTCCTCATTGTAGATTACATCACGCCAGCACATGCATTTGCACAATGCGTAGGTCACGTCAAGTGGCTTTATTGTCATTTCAACTATATACAGCTAGTACAGTTCACAGTGAGATGAAACAACGTTCCTCCTGTACCATGGTGCTATTAAAAACACAGGACAACATGAGACTACACAATATGACAAAGTGCACGTGCAAACATGCAAATAGCACAAGACAGTACAATAACTACTAAAACAGGATAATAGGCACAGTAAGAGACAGTGCAGCGCAGACCAGTACACAGTTTTAGAGTGAAGGTGTAAGATATAATAGTTAGTGCAAAAGAATAACAATATAATAAAAATGCTGTGAATGTAAACATAACAACTATGCCACAGTATTCAGCAGATAAGCTTATACCATATATGGACATAGCAGTTATTGGGGTAGCAGCCAGGTAGAGAGTATCGTTCAGAGCCATGTTTAGTTTGTGATTGCCATTGTATTTAACTGCCTTATACATATCAATAAATAAATGTTGTATGAATCTCATCCATACATCCGCATCCTACTCTATTTAACCTAAACCCAACAATAGTTAATTTTCCTCACCAGTGATCCATAGTGGCTGTGGATCGCTGTACTGTGTGTGAACAGCTGGTTCTCCTCTCTCTCCTCTGCACATATAAACTCCTGTGTGATTCAGAGCAGCAGGACTGAGAGTGTAGTTGCC
>CM074948.1:2803322-2819502 GCA_037577455.1 Pangasius macronema | reverse complement strand
AAAATGTTCCTAGCTGCACTTTATCTAAGAACTGGTGTACAGAGGAATAGAAAACATGTTCAAGGTTTATTCTTACACAGATCATAGTTGCTCCATCTGGTAAAAGCTTATTTAAGGCTGTTGTGGCAAATACATCTACAAATCAGAATAAGAAAATGAGTTACAAAGACAAGGGGTTCTGGATGCCATAAATCTAGAGACTTTATTGAATCTGCAGAGCATCTGATGTACATAATCGTGGCCCATGCTTTTATACAATTCTAAAACTCCATCTCATCGGATGGAGTTTTCTCTTTTTTCTTTCAATCACACACCTGCCTCTCACCCCAATTATTTCACTGTCCCCTTATCTTAGTTTTAACCGTGGTGGGAGTTCAGTCCGTTTATTTTTTTAAAAACATTAGCCTCTAGACACTAGCCTTCATCTTAAAAACACCACCTAAAAGGTCACACCAGTTTGTTTTAACAGAAATATTCTTGTAGGATCATAGGCATAAAGTCACCCTTCTAAATGTACTAGAAATGGTACAGTGTAGTATATAAGTGAAGCTCTGAACGTTAATACATAAGGTGATTTAAGTCACTTTTCAATACTGTTGCATAGATACTGATTGACATAATACTGATTAACAAATGATATTGAAAACAGGAAAATTCTTCCATAAGGCTCATAGTTGGGCAGGTTCCAAATCTTTTTACTGGTGGTATTAACATCCTGGATAAGAAATGTAGTAACTTTCATATCATGAAAGATCTGTCTTATCCCCCAAAAACTCCTGTGAAAGGAAAACAAAATTTCCATTTGGTTTCCACTCATAAGATTTGGCCTGAGACTAATAAATTTTCACTGCCCAATAAGGTAAAGGAAGTTCACCTTAAAGTGTTGCACAGATATTTACCCATGCAATGCCTTAATAGATTTAGAGATGATATTTCACCACTATGTTCTTTCACTATCTGTTCTGCACTTGCAATTACTCTAAAGGTTTCTGGAACCAGATTTCCATGTTAATAATTCATGCATTTCAAAACATAATTGCAATAGATGAGCCCATGGTATTGTTTTTAGACTGTAACACTGGCTTTTCTCTGGTTGATGACACTATAAATTGCTAATTTTTCTTGGTAAATTTCATCTGCATAAAGCGAAGGTAACAGTCATCAAACCTTGTTTAAGGTTTTTTTATTTTGTTTTTTTTTGTATAGATTTTAAAATGTTTTATGACTTAATGAACAAGTTGACATGGAACATGAACTCTAATTTATGTTATAATTTATGTTGAATTTGGAGGTGTGTAATGTTTGCACTAGAAATGTTTCAGAATCCACAAATGCACAGGAAATAATCCACAAATGAACGCCAGCAGAGTTGTGTTTGCGACACAAAAACATATTTGTAAATATATTTATTTGATTTGCAAATCTCATTTATTTATTTGTGAATGTAATTAATTTTTGTGAAACACCTAACATAAATTTGTGGATGTCATTCTGTTTGTTTGTGAATTTGTTTAATTTTTGTGAATCTATCTACATTTATTTGTGGATCGTAATCTATTTATTTGGAAATACGAAACAATTCTAACCCCATAGCAATGGCAGTCTTAATTTTACAGCAAATATCTACAGTGGAACATTTATGAATATTTTTGAAAGGCTCCATCATTAAACTGTCCATAATGCTGCTCTGCCACCTACACAACCCATTAAACATATACTAAACAACAAATCAAATTAAAAGAAAAGAGTCAACATCTATCCAAAAACAGTTTAGCTTCAAAAGCAATAAGGTGCAGTATCATGTTTTTCGTAGGATGTTAAAATGAATCAGTGTTCAAATATCCACTACACTTTAAACTCATTCATAAATGACTACCAAAATATTAAAAACTTTAATATGATTTACGGAATAAGCACAATATATTTCATTAATTGAAAAAAAACCTGCTCCCTTGATTCAGATATGTTCATAATTCCTTCTTCATTATGTTATATGTTTTCATGTCATGTTTTTTTTTATACAGTAACGCTTTATTTCAGTTTACTGAGACCTGCTCTTGCATGTGCTTTTACAGCATTAACTCTTTCCTGTGATTCAGGCTGAATTTTCCTCAGCTCTCTTAGTTTCTGTGCAAGGACATGTTTTCCAGTTTCCTCAGCTCGAGGGATTAAGAAGTCAAGACACTGAGCAATGAAAGCAGAATCTGGCTTTAAAGCAATCTCAGACAGTTTCATGATGGTGTTGTAGGCTTCTTCCACCAGCTCAGCTTTTTCCTTTTCATTCTCAATCAGTTCTTCTTTCAGTCTCTTCTCTATGCTTGTCTTCTCCTCTTCCTGTTTCTTGTTACTTGCGATGTCTTTTGTGACATTTTCAAAGGCCTTTGAGTCAAACTTGATACCTGATGCTGAAGTATCATTGCTTTCGTATTGTTTTTTACGTCATTGTGGTCTCTTTGCTGTGTGTAACGTATTTCATGCTCTCTCTAACATGTTTATTGTAGTGACATTTACCTGTACATTTAGTGCAGTGTTCATTTTTTATGACATAACACCACCAAGCATTCAAGGCACACCAGCAGTTATACTCATGACAGTTCTCCTCACAGACAGAGCAAGTGGTGGCCTTTCTGTCCCACCATGAAGCATTTTCAATGGGAACTTTTTCTTTGTAATATTCGGTGACTGTAAAAGTAAAGTTTTCATTTCTCTTAATCTTTTCTCGGTTTTCCTCAAGGGCTTTCTGAATCTGAGCCAGTTCTTTACCTTTGCACTCTACAAAGTCAATGCGGTTTTGTAGATTATTAATACAAGCTTCAAGTCGTTTGGACTCAAACAGAACACTTTCAGTCTGCTCTAAGCTTTTTCTGTTCTCTTCATTCAGTGAGGCAAAAAAGCATTTAAGGTTTCTTCTGTATCTTGCCAAGCTGTCTGGAGAGCTCTGTTATACTTCAGGCTCCTCTTATGTTTTTGACGATTGTTGAATAAGAAATGCTCAGGTTCATTTTCATTGTCTTTCCTGCAGGGAATCCCTGCTTTCTTGATGGCATTAAGAGCATCATCTGGAGGCAGTCCATCTGAGTGAGTGACAAAAATGACAATGTTGTTCTCTATGTCTTTACCAAATAAGGACAAAACAGCATCAAAGATGTATTGCTGTCTGTCAGAGAGTCGATTCTCAGATGCCTTCACTACCAGACACACTGCATCAATTTCTTTCACTCCAGTATCATTTCGAAACAGTTTGTACAGATTCTCAGCGATCCGTTTATCCATATCTGTTCCCCTGGTGTCTCCATAACCTGGAGTGTCAATGATGGTAAGACAGATTGGGTTGTCTTGGACAAAGATCTCATACACAGTGACTTCAGCTGTTTGTGTTTTTGACTGATCTGACATTTGATTACCTCGTCCCTCTTCTGTAATCTCAAACCACACTTCATCTGTAAACTTCACCCCGAGTATATAATTTACCATGGCATTGATCAGAGTAGTTTTGCCTGTTCCGGTTTCTCCTACCATCAGTATTATTTTGTTTTGCATATTGACATCTCGCTGTCCAAATGTCCATTTTGTCACTGAGCCGGTTTCATCAAGATTACTTTTGGTTGTGAGGAGACGATATTGTGGTGGACCTTCACTGATTAATACACTCTTCTGGATTAAATCACATACAATCACTGATGAGTCTTGAAATCTGTTGAGTTTTATGGACAGATATAAGGTCACTTTGATGATGTGCTTACAACGTTCTTTATTTTTTTTTATTTTAAAATGTGTGAAATAGGAGGCAAAATATATCACTGAGAGTGCAGTGCTGGGGTTTTGTGAAAATGTTATAATGTCCAGTATCTAAGTGCAAAAGCTGGTTCTTCAGAAAGAAAGAAGCATTTATCCTTTTCTAAAATAATAACTACTGAAGTTAAAAAAAAAAAAAAAAAAGTTTGTTCATGTACTCTTTAGCCATAATCCTTGTTAGTGGTAGATGACACAGATGACTCAGAAGTTTCCTGCACAGCTGAAAGACCTATTAATGAAATAGAAGTTTTATTAAAATAATGATGTGGAGAATCTGCACATTCTGTAGTGTTACAAACTGGAATTGAAATTGACCTAACTGGGATTATACTTTCTGTTTTGTATTTCTGTTTTCACCCGAAGACTACAATACCCAGAATGCAACTTGCCAAACGTAATATAGACATAGGGGATGCCTACTGAGAGCGACCAATCCAGAGCTCTGAGTGAGACAGGTAACTCACCTGACATAATTCCAGGAAACACAACGGTGTAAACATAACAGGTGAAAATGACCGAGTCGTTCATGAATGACGCATCACTAAAACACAGCGGGACCTTTTTTATGAAGATATTATTGGAGCAAAACAACTGAGCAGCTTTGACAGTGGAATTTGTAGAATATTTTTCTCTCCCACAAACACAACAGTTACACCTTCTCAAATTCTTTGTTGCAGGTGCACAAATCCTGTCCTACAAATCACAAATTAGAAACTCATACGCTCACATTTTTCTACAGTTGCTGCAGTGGTGCAATATGGTGCAAAACACATTCACACACCCGAATATAAATGTGTTTAAAAGTCATGGACAAATTTTGCACATCCGCAAATGTGAATTTATGCAATGAGAGTTGCACATCTGTAGAATATTTTCTCACAAATAATTTTTTTCTTGGATATTTTTCTAGCACAAACACAAGTCATTAACTACAACTGCTTGAATCTGCCACTAGGAGTCTCAAAAGCTGTTTTTTCGCTCACAAATCTCTGTGAAATGTGATTTATGCACCTGTAGAGCCAGGGGCAGGGACTGTTCACAGATCAGAGAACTGTTAGCCAATCAAAGCAGCTCGTTTGGGCGCCTGAATGAGGGGGGAAAAAACTAGAGCAGTTTTATTGTTGCTTGGTGATTTTTCATCTTTTTATGAATGCTGCTCCATTACTATTGTTCGATTGCATGGGAATATTGTTATAATTTCCGGTGGATAAACATCGGGGTGAGGAACTGAGAGAATTTCTATTTTAGGTTACTTAAAACAGCTTAATAAAGACTAGCTTCAGAATCATAACATAAAACGGGGAACAATAAATCACCTTTTAAAAAAATAAAATGGGTGACTATCTGTCTTCCCTGTCTCGCTCTCTCCTCTTTTTTCGTGCTTTTCTTTCCTATTTCCATTTTTTGCATTCATTTAATTTGATTCAATAAATAAACTGTTCATTTACAGCATTTGGCAGACGCCCTTATCCAGAGTGACTTACATTTATCTTATTTATACAACTGAGCAGTTGAGGGCCTTGCTCAAGGGCCCAGAAGTGGCAGCCTGGTGGTGCTGGGGATAAAACTCATGACCTTCTGATCAGTAGCCCAATGTCCTAACCATTGAGCTACCACTGTCCGCTGTTCAGTTATTACATTTTATCCCACCATTAAAAAAATGCCACACAACTCCCTGCACAAGCAGGAATGAAAATAAAGGATCAATCCTGAATAAACTCAATGCTGAGGCCAATTCTTCTGTTTTTGCTGTACACTGAAGATATTTTGGTTTGCCATCAAGAGAGGAATATGAGATGATAGATCAGAATTTCAGCTTTGCTTTACATCTAGATGTGTTAAACAGCTTAGAACATGGCACCTTTTGTCTGAATCCACCCAGTTTTTCAAGTGATCAAAGAATTTTGGATCATGTGACTGACAAGTGTTTCTTCTTGCCCAGGTGTTCTCTGTTAAATTGATCGTTTAAACAATTAATTGCTCAGAATGTTTATTATTGGTTTGAGCCCCAATGTTAATAACCAAATATTAAATGTGATTTATTTTAAGACTAGCTGATCCAATACTACTGCGTGGTCTGCCATCAAAGATGTTATGTTCTAAGTTGTTTAGCACATCTAGATGTAAATATCAGGAAATGAAAGCTGAAATTCTGATCTATTGTTGTATAAGCATCTTTTGATCTCAAGCCCAAATGTCTTCAGTGTATAACAAAAACTAAAGAATTGGTCTCGCTGTTCCAATACTTTCGAAACAGACTGTAGTAGACAGTCCAAAACCTCATTTAACACTCTTAATGAAGTGCTTGCACTGTGGGAGTTCGAAGTGCCTTGTGACTAGTGCATTTATTCCTATGGGCTCTATGTCAGCATTCAGTCAATTTCAGGCTACAGCTTTCCTGAGGATGGCTGTCACAGACTATGTAGAACTTACCAGCATCACATGCAAGCTGGTAGGGCTGAGATTCATTCCCAGACACTACTGGGGAAATTTAATCTCAAGGTATATGGAGTGTTATGTTGAAGAGTGCAGAGAATTTAAAGTCCTAGGAAGAGAGGGTCACATAACCTTTCAGATGATGTTATGCCTAGCCACAGCTTACACTGTCATTTTCATTGGCTGGGTTTTAACCCTCCCTTATGACACTCATCAACTCTTCCTGTTAACTTTGTCAGAACAGTTATTTCAGTATCACTTTCTTCTTCATTTGACTGTTTTCTACAACACGGGTATGTTACAGTGAAACTCATTCACATTTCCACTAATATTTGGCAGTTAAGGCTCTTTTATGCAGATCTATTAGTAAAGAAAAAACGATAAATAAGTAAAGTAAAGTGCTGTTTTAGTAAAAAGGTTTATTTGGTTTTAAAAAGTATTTAAGTAAAAGTGGATAAGACGCATAAAAACATAAGAAAATAGCTGGTATTAATTCAGTTGTGTTCAAGGTTGTGTGTAAGTACAAGATAATCATCTTTATTATTATTATTATTATTATTATTATTATTATTATTATTGTTATTATTTGACATGAGCCCAGTGTTGTAGCCAGTAATTAATTTTAGGGGTTGATAATGAAATACATTAAATAAAGTCACCATGAGATCTGGACTATTATATTAATTTCAGTATTATGTTTCACTGTTATTCTGCATCATGGGTTGATGTCAGACAGCAGTATAGGAGGTGATGGCGAAATTTCGTTATTTTAATCACCTAAGGCATAATTCAACACCAACCAATCTTACCATTTTAATAACACAGGTATGAAATGACTTTAAGAGTTCCACTGAAAATTACTAAAGTAAGATACTAGTAATATGGGGGAAATGACAACTTCATATATATATAAACAGTTCTCTGATCTGTGAACAGGACCTGCCCCTGGCTCTACAGGGGCACAAATCACAGGTGGTCATAATGTTATGGCTGATCGGTGTATGGTGCAAAAGTGAGAACGCACTGAGTTTATCATTTGTGAGCGGAAAAAAAAACAGCATTTGAGACGCCTAGTGGCAGATTCAAGCAGTTGTAGTTAATGACTTGTGTTTGTGCTAGAAAAATATCCAAGAAAAAAATATTTGTGAGAAAATATTCTACAGATGTGCAACTCTCATTGCATAAATTCACATTTGCGGATGTGCAAAATTTGTCCATGACTTTTAAACACATTTATATTCGGGTGTGTGAATGTGTTTTTCCTGGAATTATGTGAGATGAGTCACCTGTCTCACTCAGAGCTCTGGATTGGTCGATCACAGTAGGCATTCCCTATGTCGATATAACGTTTGGCAAGTTGCATTCTGGGTATTGTAGTCTTCGGGTAAAAACAGACATACAAAACAGAAAGTATAACACTACAGAATGTGCAGATTCTCCACATCGTTATTTTAATAAAACTTTTAAATTTCATTAATAGGTCTTTCAGCTGTGCAGGAAACTTCTGTGTCATCTGTGTCATCTACCACTAACAAGGATTATGGCTACAGGGTACGTGAAGAAACTTTTTTTTTTTTTTTTTAAACTTCAGTAGTTATTATTTTAGAAAAGGATAAATGCTTCTTTCTTTCTGAAGAACCAGCTTTCTGCACTGTTAGATGCTGAAAATTATAACATTTTCACAAAACACCAGCACTGCACTCTCAGTGATATATTTTGCATCCTATTTCACACATTTTAAAATTAAAAAATAAAGAACGTTGTAAGCACATCATCAAAGTGACCTTATATCTGTCCATAAAACTCAACAGATGTCAAGACTCATCACTGATTGTATATGATTTAATCCATAAGGGTGATTTAATCAATAAAGGCCCTCCCTCACGATATCGTCTCCTCACAACCAGAAGTAATCTTGATGAAACCGGCTCAGTGAGAAAATGGACATTTGGACAGCGAGATGTCAATATGCAAAACAAAATAATACTGATGGTAGGAGAAACCGGAACAGGCAAAACTACTCTGATCAATGCCATGGTAAATTATATACTCGGGGTGAAGTTTTCAGATGAAGTGTGGTTTGAGATTACAGAAGAGGGACGAGATAATCAAATGTCAGATCAATCAAAAACACAAACAACTGAAATCACTGTGTATGAGATCTTTGTCCAAGACAACCCAATCTGTCTTACCATCATTCACACTCCAGGTTATGGAGACACCAGGGTAAAAGATGCAGATAAACAGATTGCTGAGAATCTGTACAAACTGTTTCGAAATGATACTGGAGTGAAAGAAATTGATGCAGTGTGTCTGGTAGTGAAGGCATCTGAGAATCGACTCTCTGACAGACAGCTTTACATCTTTGATGCTGTTTTGTCCTTATTTGATAAAGACATAGAGAACAACATTGTCGTTTTTGTCACTCACTCAGATGGACTGCCTCCAACAAATGCTCTTAATGCCATCAAGAAAGCAAGGATTCCCTGTAGGAAAGATGAAGGAAATGAACCTGAGCATTTCTTATTCAACAATTGTCAAACTGAGAAAAGGAACCCAAAGTATAACAGAGCTCTCCAGACAGTTTGGGAACTAACAGAGGACAGTTTAAATGTTTTTTTTGCATCACTGAATGAAGAGAACAGAAAAAGCTTAGAGCAGACTGAAAGTGTTCTGTCTGAGTCCAAACAGCTTGAAGCCTGTATTAATAATCTACAAAACCGCATTGACTTTGTAGAGTGCAAAGGTAAAGAACTGGCTCAGATTCAGAAAGCCCTTGAGGAAAACCGAGAAAAGATTAAGAGAAATGAAAACTTTACTTTTACGGTCACCAAGTATTACAAAGAAAAAGTTCCCATTGAAAATGCTTCATGGTGGGACAGAAAGGCCACCACTTGCTCTGTCTGTAAGGAAAACTGTCATGAGTATAACTGCTGGTGTGCCTGGAATGCTTCGTGGTGTGAAGTCATGAAAAATGGCCACTGCACTTCATGTACAGATAAATGTCACTACACTAAAAATGTCAGAGAGAATAAGAAATATGTTACACGCAGCAAAGAGACCACAGTGACGTATGATGATCTCAAAAAACAATATGAAAGCAGCAAGAAACAGGAAGAGGAGATGATAAGCATAGAGAAGAGACTGAAAGAAGAACTGATCAAGAATGAAAAGGAAAAAGCTGAGCTGGTGGAAGAAGCCTACAACACCATCATGAAACTGTCTGAGATTGCTTTAAAGCCAGATTCTGCTTTCATTGTTCAGTCTCTTGACTTCTTGATCCCTCGAGCTGAGGAAATTGGAAAAGACATGATTGCTCAGAAACTAAGAGAGCTGAGGAAAATTCAGCCTGAATCACAGGAAAGAGTTAATGCTGTAATGGGGTATTTCAGTAAACTAAAAAATCTTGTTACTGGTAAAAAATGAATTCAGGAAATTAAATATGGTCATGTAACATGTAAAGGAATTATGAACATTTGAATCAAGAGTGCAGTTTTTGTTCTATTAATAAAATGCATCATGTTTATTCATCAGTGCTGTCGCTCAAGACTTAATATTTTACTTTTTTGATGAGCCAATATGAATGAGTTTAACGTGCATTTTTTTTTAAATAAAACTACTTTACATGAACCATGTTACTTGTGAAGCTATAATGTTCATTGATAGATGTTTATTTCTTTTAACTTGATTTAATTAATTAGCATATATAATTAATTCCACTATTGCTAGTGTTCTCTGTGTAACTATCTGTTTATCTGACTTTCTCATTAAATATCTGATAACTGCAGTGTGTGTGAGTTGCCTCTTTCTGACACAAATTCATATAAACAGTTATGCTATGATGGCTTAGCACAAACAGTTTTGCACTCAAGTTGCCATCAGTGCACAGTGGATAGGTTCAACAAAACAGACTTCATGTGAAAACTACAATCCATTTCCTATTTACACAATTGCACGATTTGTCTGTGTAGTATACAGTGATAGAAGGGATTTATTTATAATCGCACTATCCGGTGTCACCCAGATGAGGATGGGTTCCCTTTTGAGTCTGGTTCCTCTCAAGGTTTCTTCCTAATGTCATCTAAGGAAGTTTTTCCTCACCACTGTCGCCTCTGGCTTGCTCATTGGGGTAAATTTATAAATTTAAAATTTACACCCTGAATTTATATATTTCTGTAAATCTCCTTTGTGGCAATGTCCATTGTTAAACGTGCTATACAAATGCAATTGAATGAAATTTAATTGAATGTATACTCTGCTGTCCATATTTGCATGACAGCTGGTGTTATGGATATACTAACAAAATCAGGCTGTAATGTATCATGCAGTGTTTCCCCACAGAGCTCAAGTTAACCTGCAAGGAGGCCCAGGGGTTGTGGTGGGATACTTATGTTATGTGTACACCTATTTCAGCAACTTTATATTGTACTCTTTGCACTATTGTCACTAGATTCACTTTATAATAGAACTGTGTACTGCTTGGCGCTGCACTTGGACTTACTGTAACCATTGTCTATCCTAGTAGTCATTGTACTGTCTTGCGCCGTCTGCACGTTTGTACTTGTGCACTTTATGTATAAATCTATGTAGTCCCTGTAGTTCTGTGTTGTTTTGTGTATGTCTTATGTAGCATCTTGGTCCTGGAGAAACGTTGTTTCGTTTCACTATGTACTAACTGGTTGGAATGACAATAAACTCCCCTTGACTTGACTTGACAGTGCTGTTGTGGTGTGTGTGTGTGTGTGTGTGTGTGTGTGTGTGTGTGTGTGTTGAAGATGTATGGCTGGTCGGTGGGTGTGTTTAAAGTTATTAGCTAGCAAACCAAACTTAGAGTAATTAACATCAGGTAAAGGAGAAAGATTTACCAGGTCCATCTCCCAACCAGTTGCTTTGTGTTAAATCTAGAAGCCCTGGTACACCTGTAATGAAAGCACCCGTACAGTAGAGGGCAATGGTCACCATACTTTCTCCCAGCACAAGCAGGAAGAAAGCATCGAAGAAAGCTTTACATGGCGAAAGAAACACCAGCTTTCAAGTAAGACCAGAGCTGAGACTCTAGCTGCAGCATGTCGTGGAGGTGTAGTGTCCGAGGATGTGGGAAACGCAATCAGGCCAAAGCTAAAGATGTTGTTATTCACCGTTTCCCTGAAAAAGACTTGGAGCTCTGCAGTAAATGGTTAGCGGCTATCGGGAAGGTTGTGAATAAAACGGAGAGGAAATACGCGTCTTTCCGAGTGTGCAGCCAGCACTTCAGACCTGACGACTATGAGAGGGATTTGAAGGCGGAATTATTGGGATGTCCACCAAAAAAGATCTTAAAGAAAACAGCAATTCCGTCTATATTCCAGACTAAACGCAAGCCAGGCAGGAGGCCCTCTCAGACTCCAAAGAAAAGTCAACCTGAGGTAAAAATGTCTCTGTTGTTTATTTGTCTTTGGCTCACTTTATTCACACTTTAACTACATTATATGGTGCACAGCAATCTTAAATTATTTACTAATACTGGGCTACCTGGATTACTTGTATGGGTTCAAATCGATCATTAATATTACAGTAAAGAAATTATAAATTCCCGCGCAGCATTTACACGTCATCAAACCACGCCAGAACAGCCGCCATTTTTAAAATTCAAGTCAGTCCTAGTGTTTTGCGTTAAAGCAGACAAAGACATCTGAAGGAAGCTGTCCTGAGGAATGGTTTTAAAAGCATTATTCACCCCTGTTTTGTCCTGTACAGTTTAAAACAAATCATACAATGGTTGAAGTTTCAACACCACAGACTGAGAAATTAATTTTTCCTCACCAAGATCTCCACCAGGCTTTATCTATGAAGGTATGTTTACCTGTGGCAATGCAGGGTATCACCTGAGGTACCAGAAAAGAGCTGTGTGAGTTTGTTTAGCAGCTCAAAGCCGCTATGCCAGAGTGCAAAGACAGGGATGTTGTCTGCCACTGTTTACCAAGGAACAAAATCTGACAATACGCTCTGGCCATAATGGCCAAAATTATGTGCACACCTGACCATCACACCCGTATGTGGTCCTTCCACAAAGTTGGAAGCCACAATTGTATAGAATGTCTTTGTATGCTGTAGCATTACAGTTTCCCTTCACTGGAACTAAGAGGCCCAAACCTGTTCCAGCACAAAGCGAGCTCCATGAAGACATGGTGTGTTAAGCTTGGAGTGGAAGAACTTGAGTGTCCTGCACAGAGCTCTGACCTCAACCCCACTGAAAACCTTTGGGATGAACTGGAACACTGACTGAACCCCAGACCTCCTCACCAACATCAGCGCCTGACCTTACTAATGCTCTTGTAGCTGAATGAACACAAATACCCACAGCCACGCTCCAAAAACTAGTGGAAAGCCTTCCCAGAAGAGTGGAGCTTATTATAACAGCAAAGGGGGAATAAATCTGGAATGAGATGTTCGGCAAGCACATATGAGTGTGATGCTCAGGTGTCTACAAACTTTTAGCCTTATAGTCTATTTGGAAGATACACTGGTTGTTCAAATGTGAGAGTTAATGTTTAACACCAGAGGACTATCAAGATGGCACAACCAGAGATGGATCATCCACTGAGATGTATAATGAAAGAAAATTTTGTTCCTAAAGCATTAACAAAGCATGTGTTTTGTAAGGATGGTGTCAGGGAGACCATACGGTCATCCTGCTGGAAAGGAAGGATAAATATTTCATTAAATAATGCAGATAACTGATTATTTGTTCATGACTTGGTGGCATATTTTCATCAGGACAACAATTGATAACCAACTATGGTTAGAATAAAGCAATGATGAACTATCGTGATTTAAAATATAAAACGTTTTTTGTGACAAACACACAAAAAATACAATATCATAAAGTATATTATCAGTAATATTTTCAAACAATTCACACAATACAATCTGTTGGCAATAAGCTTTGGATGCTAAGAAAATAATGGGCAAAGATGAGTGTATTTTGTGGACAGAACAAAGTTTTTCAAATTGGAGCATTAATACAGCGTTCAGTTATTGTAATGTAGTTACATTTATATGTATATCATATATTTTACAATGGCTTTGAATACAGCTCAGCTGATTTCAGAACATAATCTATCCTTTTTTATAAAGGTCTTTTTTTTTGTTGTTAAAATTATAGATGTATTATATTTAACATTTGTTCTTTATAGGTGTCTTCTGAAAAAGAAAATGCACCTACTCCACTCTCAACATGTTCTGGGACAGAGGAGATGTCATGGCTTAAAGGTGGGGGCTTGCGTTCAGAGCTTGTTGCTTGCATACTTGGATTGAACTGGATAGTTTAAATATTTTATTTTTCCCCCACAGCTATAAAGAGCCTCCAGACTCCTCAGGGATCTAACATTTTTAAGTAAGCAACCCATGTCATTTTAAGCTATTTAGCTTTTTATTCTCTTGGTTTTTATGCTGTATATTTATTGAAAGTGTCTTGTGTGTTTGCATACAAGTTTTCAGAATAATTCAACAGTATTCCAGGTATGCAACGGATATGACTGAGACCACTTTTCCATATTTATTCCAGGAGTCGTGAGGTGCTGGTGAACACACAGTGTTTGCTGGAGCTCTTCCAGTTCTGCTGGCTTTGTCAGAAAGAGTGCTGCATTACCATTGAGGGAAGCGAGAAGCTGTTTTCAGTCACGCAGGACTGCCAGAGTTGTGGCTACCACAGAGACTGGAGGAGTCACCCGCCCTCAGCCGATCCTACACACACCTTTCATAAAGAGGAAGAACATACACCGAAGCACGAAGAGGTGTGTATTTATGTAACTGGCTACTCTAAAAGCCATTAAGTGCAGAACGAGTTGTTCACAGATAGCAGTACCACATCATAAACACACATTAAAAAAGAGATAGGGCTGAGCACTATGGACTAAAACATCTCAGTTGATGAAAACATCTTTCTACCCTGCAGGTTGTGGTTCATACTGGGTCTTCAGCTAACAAGTGCAGTGAGCAGAGCCATGAACAAGTGTTCACCGAAGAGGATGGCTCATACTTATCTAGCGATGATGAAGAAGCAAGTCTGCAAGAAGAGGAAGTTAAGACAAAAAAGAGGAAAACTAAGGGGCAGGACAGTTCAGATGAGCGGGAACTACATTCAGATGAAGAGGCCACAGACTCTGATGTGTCCATGGATGAAGACCTGTTCACAGCTTTAAAGGAGGATGGTCAGGGTAAACTTGTGGTGTGGTGTACACAATGTGGGACCGAGGCCTCGCTTTCCTGTTCTGTCCATCGACACAAAAAAGTGTTCTGCTGTGCTCAGTGCAGTGCAGGTGACCACATTAAAACACATACTTTTGAAACACTACGTGTTCGGTTTGATGACGTCGGCAGTTTTCAGAAACATGCTGAACAGGAGCACGGATCCAAACCATTCTATATACTGTGTCAGGATTGTGGTAAATTTGTTATAGCAAAAAAAGAGCATGTATGTGAACATAAAATCAAATTTATCATCTGTCCAGAGTGCGGGAAAAGGTTCCTCACTGAGGGCGGCCTAAAGACGCACTACACCCAGCTCCATTCGGATTATGATCACCCGTGTAAATACTGTCTGAAGGTCTTCAAAACCAGGTCTTTAAAACTGGAACATGAGCAGACTCATCCTAAAGAAAAACAGCCATACAGCTGTTCAGATTGTCCAGAGAGGTTTGACAATATTCACAAACGCAATAACCATGTTAAATCCCACCGAGGTCCACATAAATATGTGTGTGATGTATGTGAGAAAGGCTTTAGGGATATTAACAGGCTGAGAAGGCATAAGCTTATCCACTCTGGAGAAAAGCCTTTCAAATGCCAAGTGTGTGAGCGTTCCTTTAACCGAATGGAAAATCTTGGTGCCCACATGCGAGTCCACACTGGAGAGAGGCCTTTCATATGTGAGCAATGTGGAGAGTCATTCAGTCACAACGTCAGCCTGAAGAACCACAAGCAACGACACCATGACTCAGGTTTGACTCAAGAGAAAGAAGTGCTAAATGATGTAGAGAAAGAAGTGCTAAATGACGTAGAGAATAAGGTGAAAACAGCGGTGGGGGTTCCATAGTAAAGCTCTGATTGCCTTACTATAAGTACACACATCGGATCGGGAGGCGATGGAGCAACAATGCAGTGTTCTTCACATAACTTTCAAGTTCTCTATGACTTTGGTACTGGCTCTAATGAGGAACAATATTTTTCCAAAGAAATCCCAAAGAAACTGTCACTTTCTATCTGCAGACCATGTGGTACATTTTGAAAGCATCTCAGTTTGCTATTCTGGTACTAACTTAATGGTATTCATAGAGCATGGCCTGTGTACTGTGTAACAGCATGAAAAAATGTTTATCCATGAAGACTACTGCAGAGTTTTTGTAAAGCACTTAAATAAACCAAACAGTCGGTACAATTGCTTTACTTCCAATTCCTTTACTTTAGTGACTAGTCACATGGGTATGCTTATGGTTTCACACATGACTGCACACTACTACTGTCAGGAAAGACTACAAAATACAAAAAGCTTGTAAATACACTATATGTCCAAAAGTATGTGGGCACCTAACCAACACACTCATTGGTGCTTGTTGATCATCACATTCCAAAACCATGGGCATTAATATGGAGTTGGTCTCCCTTTGCTCTTATATGCATAATATGCCTCAGCCGCTACATGCTCACTCAATTTTTGAGTTCAAAGGTTATGAGTTCAAATCCCGGCACTGCCAAGCTGCCATTGCTCTTCTGGGAAGGCTTTCCACTAGATGTTGGAGCGAGGCTGTGGGGATTTGTGTTCATTCAGCTATAAGAACATTACTGAGATCAGGCACTGATGTTGGGTGAGGAGGTCTTGGGATGCAGTCGGTGTTCCAGTTCATCCCAAAAGGTGTTCAGTGGGGTTGAGGTCAGGGCTCTGTGCAGGACACTCGAGTTCTTCCACTCC
>CM074948.1:2767667-2783255 GCA_037577455.1 Pangasius macronema | reverse complement strand
GTGCCACTGTCTCTAAACCATACAGCATGGCCGCTCTCACCACTGTCTCCTACACCTTCCCCTTGACTCTCGCTGATGTTTTATATCCATTACCTGACTTAAATGTTAAAGATTCATCTCTCTCTTTTGTGTAGAAAAATCCTTTTGTCCTTAGTCAATATGCAACCTAATATTTTCAGGCCGGGAAATGATTAAAGGAAACAGTAGAGTTTATAGGGATTGATGCCAATAATGATAATTTTGATTCATTTTAAAATATTCTTTTTGGCATAAATTTAGATGGAACAACCTTTCTGTTCACATATTAGATAACATTTATATAATTCTAAACAGTTCACCGTTTAATTTTGTGACATGTTTTCTTACAGGATATGTAATCTTCAAGTGTGGATTGAACTGCAGGCCTGTTTCACATTTTCACTGCCCAAAATGTTGCAAATTGTTGGAGAAGAAGAACAGATTTGTGGATCACCTGAGCAAATGTGTGGGCATGATGACAGGTGAGGGTGGAGGACACCACCTACCTGTAAAGCAGGAGGCTGACAGCCATCATGCGCCTGAAGAAGAAGAGATTAACCCAGTTCCTGAAGCAAAGGTAGGCCAGCTTGTTCTTGGGCTGTCTCAGCTTTTATATTTTTTATTTATCACACAAGTGTTATAACTAACTTTTACACTTTTAAAACGACAGCAATTGCCTTGTATATTATCACATTATAATTAGAGCTTATTGTTCTTTAATTTACCCAAATATTATGTCCTGTGTTTTTGACTTTTTACAATTTTTTATTGACGCAATTTTAGTTTACGTGTATATTTATATCATTACACATTGCTGTATAGTGCTACCAATTGTGATTCTAAATAATGTTAAATGTTAATATAAATAAATTAAAGATAACTATTAATTCAATGCAAACACGTGCGATCATTTGCATAACTATAGCTAAGTTTTCCTAAATCATTCATATTAATGGCTGCCAAGACTTTTTATTATTGACAAGCCATTGACTCAGAAAGTCCTGCTGGAAATATCGTAATTGCGAAGTGAACGAACATCAAAACCACCTCAGTGTTGGAATTACAAGTTGAGCCCTGGCTTTCTGAGATGGGGGCGTGTCAATAACAAAAAGTCATCATGGTCAGCAATATAAACGTGACGTCTACAGCAGACGGTAAGTTTTACATGTAAGTGGTATTTTTGCATGTTAAGCTCTTTGCATGTTAAGGCTAAATTAACGTCTTGCCATTAAAAAAAATAAAAACAAAAAACCAAAAGCACATGAACACACACTACGTCATAATTACCACTCTGAACTCATACTCACAAATTTCCGTTAATTAATTGTAATTATGACATTGTGGTGACCTTCATGTGCGCTCACTTCGTAAATGGGACATTCCACCATTAGAGTACCACTGAGATGAGAGGTAGACCGTTTTCACTAAGTGTACCCATATATCTCAGTTCAATTTGGCTTTGCTTTGGGATTCGCTTTTTGCAAATGCTGAACAAAATTTTAAATTGTTGCTTTCGCATCTGATATTCTGAGGTTCTATATGCTGCAGTACTTTTGTCCAATCTTTGTAGGAGAAGGTTACTATCTTTGGGAGCATGGCTACCGTAAAAAGTGCCTCTGTTGTCTGGAAATGAGCGGCTTTTCGACTTTGACGTTGTCTAGTGTGCAGTGATTGCCTGAAGATTGATGCTGATTTGCTGGAAATGTAATGTTTGTTAGGGGAAGAACAGTTGATTCAGCGCAAACTTTTACATGTATGTTTTTTCATTTTTGGTTTTAAAAATGTCAAACCTTGTGACTCGAGTTCAAGTGAAGTCATTGACGTCTAAGTCAAAGTTGAGTCGCAAGTCTTCTTCAGTTATGTTGAGTTGGAAAGTCAGCAAATTTGTGACTCGAGTCAAAGTCATGTGACTCGAGTCCACAACACTATACTAGTATACGGTATGTGTGTAATATATATGGTGTATGTGTAAACAGTCAGTAGCTCCATGGCATGAAGCGTGAGTTGATTAAATGTAACATTGTGTAAAGCAACCATTGTGAACGACACTAATCAGTGTTACACAGCTATGTTACACTAGAGTAACATCATAGAGTCCTGGTGTGATCGACAACAAGTGGTCTGAGACCTCATCAATGCTAAAATGTCCAAATGAACATCCGAGTTCTCACCTTTTGAGCTTTTGAGTCCACTGTTATTGCACTGAGGTCATTTGCAGCTTTCTTTAGACTGAGTATGATTCATAGTACTTAATAAAGAAGTGGATGTGAAAACACACAGCACACACAAAGTCAAGGTAACTGATGCTGACTTTGTGTGTGCTGTGTGTTGTGTTTTCACATCCACTTCTTAACTTAGTACTATGAATCATACTCAGTCTAAAGAAAGCTGCAAATGACCTCAGTGCTTTTGAGTCCACTTTTATTGCAAAGGAAAACAGCACTGAGGTCATTTGCAGCTTTCTTTAGACTGAGTATGATTCATGGTACTAAGTTAAGAAGTGGATGTGAAAACACAGAGGCAGCATCAGTTACCTTGACTTTTTTAAGTGTGTGACTTTTATTATGAAAACCAGACCAGGAAGTAAGTAAGGAGCCAGGCATGCTAGCTTTCAGTGTTGTCAGTAAGCCTGGTTAAGATGGTGACTAAGTGTTGTGTGCCGGAATGCAGAAACAAAGGAAGACGCTCTTCTAGGCAACATTTCCACCGCTTTCCGAGAGATGTGGAGCTTTGCAGGCTGTGGCTGGCAGCCATGAAGCACCGCCTAGCTGCAGGTGTGGTTAGCAGAGACAGTGTGAAACACCTGCGAGTGTGCAGTGATCACTTTTTAGCTGAGGATTACAGAAAACTGTCCTTATACAACGCTCTGAAACCTTGTGCTGTTCCTTCTCTTTTTACACAAAGTGAAGCTGAAGCTGAGGTAAGTGTGAACATGAGCGTCTGACCTGGATGTGCAGGGCTGCAGGTGTTCCTAATAAAGTGGACACTGAGTGTAGGTGTATGTGTGTTTGGCTGGACTTCTTATTAACAACAGACTACATTACACTCTCAGAAATAAAGGTACTTTTCATGCCTCTGTAGTGGTGCTATCTTTAATATCTTTCATAAACATCTTTAAAGCTGTGTGTGTCTGTGTATATATATATATATATAATTTACCTGCTTCTTTTTCTTTTTTTCTTTCTTTCACTTCCTGAACATGCATTTGTTTCTTTGTTATTTTTACATTTTGAGGGACTGAGAATGAACATGTATTTTTTTTCTCACCCGGAAACATCAAAAAAGCTTTATTATAAAAAGCACATATATACACTAAATTTCGACTGTGGCTGAGAGCATTAGTGAGATCAGGCGTTGATGTTGGGATGTGAGGGGGTCTGGGGTGCAGTCAGTGTTCCAGTTCATCCCAAAGGTGTTCAGTGGGGTTGAGGTCAGGGCTCTGTGCAGGACACTCGAGTTCTTCCACTCCAACCTTCACACAGCATGTCTTCATGGAGCTCACTTTGTGCACAGGGGCATCGTCATGCTGGAACAGGTTTGGGCCTCTTTGTTCCAGTGAAGGGAAATTTGTAATGCTACAGCACACAGAGACGTTCTATACAATTGGGTTGATCCAACTTTGTGGGAACAGTTTGAAGAAGAACCACATATGGGTGTGATGATCAGGTGTCCACTTTGTAGGTGCACAGTTATTTCAGTCCAGCTGTTGCTCTGCAGATGAAGTTTTATTCCTGCTGTAGCCTGTCAGTCATTGAAACCATCACTGATTGAAAATCATTTGGGTGGTTCATCATTTCTTAATAAAGATCTTCAGCAGACAGTGATGCTGTGGTCAGAAACTGACTTTGATCAGAGACTCACTCAGCTCTGTGTCTGTCACTGATTGGCAGTTTCCACACTAGCGTCTGACACTTGAGAAGGAGGCTGTCAGGTCTACACTCTCCTCTCTTAACGCGGAGATAAAATCCATCTCTACAGCAAGCAGTTATTAAATTTCCGATGGCGATGGCGAGGACGCCGACATGCATCCAGCACCAGTCCCATTCACAAGGCGTGAGATTTTCTCGTGATAAAATTACATCATGAGAAACCAGCTTTATGTTGAGCTCATGAGCATTAAGTCAAGATCACAAGAAAACAAGAAAGAAAAAATAATAACGCATGGCCTCTTGGGGCTTCCATAAGACTCACATTAACACGCATGAACAAATGGGCTTATACTGGAGCTGTTTCACTAACGGATTGACATTCTGACTCGTCTTTACAGGACCAAGATTACCACCTGAAAGTTGGGCCAAGTCCATCGCTACCAGCGCAGTCTGAGGTTGTTCCAAATCACAAACTCACGTTCGCCAATCTACACGATTCCACATCATCTTGCACTTTTGTTAATCCGAGAATGAACAGAAAAGGAAGATCTCAGAAGGTATTGCATATAAATTTGTGATTAATTCATGGGACGTCACTAGGATTTATCCCTTAATGATTTCTTAAAGATCTGCAGATGGGTTGAAATTGAAACTTTCACTGCACAACATCTGATGCTTATTCTTTATTTTTAAAGATGTCTTTCGGAGAAGAAAACACACCTACTCCACTGTCAGCATGTTCCAAGGTGGAAGAGAAGTCTTGGCGTGAAGGTTGGGAGAAATAAACTTAAATAAAAGTTCAAGTAAAGCAAACTCTGACTAAATTATTCAAAGTAGGCTATTATTATAGTGAAATCCAGTTATCATTATGCTAATTGCAGGGAGCTAATTCCTAATTAGTCAGGCTTTCATTTGGATTAAACATTAAACAGTAAATTTGTTTACGGGTTACGTGCCACATCTGTTTGGCTTGATCTTGGTTACTTTTTCTTCCACAGCTGTCAAGAGCCTTCAGACTTATCAGGAAACTAGCATTTTTAAGTAAGGCATTCACTTTTTATTACATACACACAAACACACACATACATACACTGACTGCCCACTTTATTAGGAACATCTGTACACCTGCACATTCATGCAGATACAGGTCAGGGGCTTCAGTTCACATCAAACATCAGAATGAAATAAAAGTGTGATCTCTGTGACTTTAACCGTAGTGTGGTTGTTGGTACCAGGTAGGCTGTTTGAGTATTTCAGAAACTGCTGATGATCTGGGATTTTCATACACAACAGATGTGTTGTGCGTTGAGATGCTTTTCTGCTCACCACAGGTGTAAAGAGTGCTTATTTGAGTTACTATAGACGTCCTGTCAGCTCATTCTCCTCTGATCTCTCTCAAGGTGTTTCAGCTAGCAGATCCTCTGCACACAGAATGTGTTTTTGCTTTTCGCATCGCTCCGTGTAAACTCTACAGACTGTTGTGTGAAAAATCCCAGTGTCTGAAATACTCAAACCATCCCATCTGACACCAACAGTCAAACGCTCAGAAATCACACACTTTTTCTCCATTCTGATGTTTGATGTGAACATTAACTGAAGCTTCTGGCCTTGTGTCTAAATGATTAATATACGCATTGTGCGGCTGCCACATGATTGGCTGATTTATATACCTGCATGAATGTACAGGTGTTCCTAATAAAATGGATGATAAGTGAGTGTGTATAAAAACCAGAACAATAGGGATGAGCGATATGACAAAAAATATATCCTATCACGATACTCAAAGATGATCTGTATCACAATATGTAGGGTTTCTAACAAACTGCCAGCAAATTGGTTGCTGAAAAGGAGGCAGAAAAATTTAAATATTAATATTAACATTTAAGTTTTAATGATTCAAAGCAGCACAAAACTTCGACTTCTAATGAGCTGCTTTCAGTCAGAGTTTATAACTGTTATTTACACAAACGAAAAAAATAGTAATGGTGATTGTGATACCTGCGATATATCAGACGAATGTATTGACATCACAATACTGTATTGTATCATGATACTGATATTATATTGTCTTTGTTTCCACTTTGTGCTGTGTTTTAAGCCAAATTCAATCATATATGTTTTAGCTTTTGTTACTATTTACCAGTATTTCAAATAAATTAATGGCATACATGGCGTTTTCCAGGAGCACTGAGGTGCTGGTGAACACACACTGTCTGCTGGAGCTCTTCCAGTTCTGCTGGCTTTGTCAGAAAGAGTGCTGTATTACCATTGAGGGCAGCGAGAAGCTGTTTTCAGTCACGCAGGACTGCCAGAGTTGTGGCTACCACAGAGACTGGAGGAGTCACCCGCCTTCAGCTGAACCTACACACACCTTTCATAAAGAGGAAGAACATATACTTGAGGATGAGGATGGTGAGGAGGTGTGTATTTATGCAATTGTATGATTATGTATGATCTCTGGAACTCTGAAAGAACACTATAGTCTAAAACATGTCTGTATTATTGAGCGTAATGGGGGGGAAAAAAAACCAACCAATGATCACTCATTGATGAGCTTTTGGCAGTTAACTTGAAGCTGGCTTATATGTGATATAAATGACACACCACCTGCAATGGTTTAGCTTCATCAATGCTTGACTTGTACACTCTTGACGTTAGAATCTGGATAATACTTTATATATATATATGATCTGGATAATACTATATATATATTCGAATATTACATACAAATCAGTGTATAGAAGAAACCAGCAATGAATTAACAGTCTGTGGTTTGAGGCTTGGAAAGCTAGATTGGCTCTAAAATGCATATTAAATCTGTGACCGGGAGGCAACGGGGATCTGGAATTTTAATTATATTAACAATATCGTTGATCAAAAACTCTCAGAAGCAAATAATGTCAACTTTACTCTGAAGATATTTTTTGCTGGATAGTGTACATTGTTTATAAATGATCACATATGTCCTTAACAAAGACTTTGTGTATCCTGCAGGTCGTGGTTCAGATTGTGTCATCAGATAACGAGTGCAGTGAGCAGGTGTTTATTGAAAAGGATGGATCGTATTTACCTAGTGATGATGAAGAAGCAAGTCTGCAGGAAGAGGAAGTGAAAAAGAAAAGGAAGAGGAAGTCTAAAAGTAAAGACCGTTCAGATGAGCAGGAACTACATTCAGATGAAGAGGCCACAGACTCTGATGTGTCCATGGATGAAGACCTGTTCACAGCTTTAAAGGAGGATGGTCAGGGTAAACTTGTGGTGTGGTGTACACAATGTGGGACCGAGGCCTCGCTCTCCTGTTCTGTCCTTCGACACAAAAAAGTGTTCTGCTGTGCTCAGTGTAGTGCAGGTGACGACATTCAAGCACATCATTTTGAAACACTACATGTTCAGTTTGATGACGTCGGCAGTTTTCAGAAACATGCTGAACAGGAGCACGGATCCAAACCATTCTATAAACTGTGTCAGGATTGTGGCAAGTTTGTTATAGCAGATCCTGAATCCAGAGGTTTAAAAGAACATAAATGTGAACACAAGTCCAAATTTATCATCTGTCCAGAGTGCGGGAAAAGATTCCTCACCAAGGTCGGACTAAAGTCGCACTACACTCAGCTCCATTCGCATTATGATCACCCGTGTAAATACTGTCTGAAGGTCTTCAAAACCAGGTCAATAAAACTGGAACATGAGCAGACTCATCCTAAAGAAAAACAGCCATACAGCTGTTCAGATTGTCCAGAGAGGTTTAGCAATATTCACAAACGCAATAAGCATGTCATATCCCATCGAGATCCACATAAATGTGTGCATGATGCATGTGAGAAAGACTTTAAGGACATCGTCAGGTTAAAAAGGCGCGAACTCGTCCACTCTGGAGAACAGACTTTCAAATGCCAAGTGTGTGAGCGTTCCTTTAACCAAATGGAAAACCTCACGTCCCACATGCGCGTCCACACTGGAGAGAAACCTTTCACGTGTGAGCAGTGTGGAGAGTCATTCAGTCACAACGTCAGTCTGAAGAACCACAAGCAACGACACCATGACTCGAGTTTGACTCCTGATGAAGTAGTGATGCAGTGAAAAGTTACAAAAACTCTTGATGTACTGAAACTGCACTGTGGTTTTCTTGATTGAGGTGTTCACAGTGGACCAGGGAATGCGGCCACAATTTGGACTTTGAAGGATTGCTGAGAAACATTTTGAAGGAGTCAGTTAATACTGATCAGATTGATCATAGAAATATGGCTGCTTTCTTCTTTGTTTGATATTTTCACACTGGCTTTTCACAGATCTTGGAACAGTAGCTCTATTTGTTATTTTTATGACCATCATAAGCTATATACAATCGGATTCTTTTTTTTTTCCCTGCGAAAATTGGTAATGGTAATACATACATTCCAACACTTACAATGTAAGTTATCGTCGATGTAATTCCTCAAGCAGTTTTAAACGTATTACCAAAAACTATTTAACATCTTTGGTTTTATTTTGTACCTCTCATGCAGCATTTCCAGACCTGTGCCAACTTTAGGCTCCCAGGCAGTGAGGGAAGCATATCTTTAAGCCAATATGCAAATACTTAATTGCTATTAACAAAAACCTATGGTGAAAGCAGGTTCACAGCGTAAGACCAGCCTGGACGTGGCATAAAACAAAGCTTACTGTTATCTTTGAAAGAGGTTTTAAAAGAGGCATGCTACATTTACATACCAGTACATGCTTTTACTTTGCAAAATTAGCACATTTCGCAGAGTTTAATAAGTTGTTGCTCATCAGCAGTGAATTAAATGATCAGACTAAGAGTAACTACAGTATTTTTTAACTGTTATTAGTACAGTCACTAAAATGACAGGCCACAAAGGACCACTTTTTGCCACCCATCACTCATCGTGATTTACTGTATCCATATTTCCATTTGGGTTTAAAGTCAAAATGGGCGTGGCCTAGTAGTTTTTTCCCCCTTATTTATTTATTGTAATTAAATATGAACCCTACTGCATAACAGCAGGGCTATCGACATGGTGTGTGAATTCTGACTCTGACAGTTCCTCAACCTCAGCTACATCACTCAAGTTCATACTTGCTCATAATTGATTATTTGGGATTGATTTTCTTAAACTCTTACTTGCGCAGTTATTATTTTTGTTTGTACCTGCCTGTGATATTTTCTAACAAATTTAGTTGGTTCTATTACCCAAAATATAAACAAATAGTAGCCTATTTTATGCCACAGTGACCCTGACCAGGCAGATACTAAGGATGTTGTAAATGCCTTGCAGATCCTGCATGTTTATGTTAATCAGCATGGTCTTTATTTGTCCTTCAAGCTTTATATATAATATTAATATCAAGCTCATGTTTGCATGAAAGAAAAAACCTCCTGCTCATGAGACTCGTTGCACCCTGGTGTATCCCAGTCCCGATGCACTAGTCTCAGTCAGAAAAACAAAGAAATTGTGCATCTCATATTCATCTGTTTCTGTGCTTAGAACACATTATCTGTTCATTCCACACAATGTATTCGAGTTCAGTTACATCCCTAAGATATAACTATATAGCCAAAAGTATGTGGACACGTCAAATTACACCCATATGTGCTTGTTGAACGTCTCAGTCCAGATTTAGCCCCTATTTGCTGTCCACTCTTCTGCGAAGGCTTTCCACTAGATTTTGGAGTGTGCCTGTGGGGATCTGTGTTCATTCAGCCACAAGACCACGAGTGAGGTCAGGCACTGATGTCTGACGAGGAGCTCTGGGATGCGGTCACGTCAGGGCTCTGTGCAGGACACTCGAGTTCTTCCTTAACACACCGTGTCTTCATGGAGCCTGCTTTGTGCAAACCTGTCAGGTCATGTTGGGCCTCTTCGTTCCAGCATACAAACACTTTTTTTTTTAGACAATTGTGTGTTTCAGACAGTTTGGACAAGGAGCACATATGGTTGTGATGATTAGGTGTCCATATACTTTTGGTCATGTGTAGTGTATAGTGTATATGAGTAGTATGTGACTTTTATTTTGACAGTAATCCTACCTAAATCCACCCGGATGTAAAAATGAGCTAATTTGGATGTTACTGTTTCTGGTGTAACCCTGCAATAGAGAAGCACGTGTTTAAACCCCCAGGAAATAATAATAAGAAGAAGAAAAGAATAATAATTATCCAGCAGTGACATCAGCCACAACAATGGTTCGCGGTTGTGCTTTTCCCAGCTGCACCAACAAGATGACCAGAAGAAGTGGACTCAGTTTTCATCGTCTTCCTTTCCACACTCCGGAAATGCTGCACTTGTGGCTGCTCGCGCTGCGGATGGATGTAAACACCCCGGTTCCTAAACTCCGCGCTGCTGATCTGCGGGTGTGTGGAGCTCACTTCTCAGACGAGGACTTCTTCACAGAAACCGCCCGCAAAACCACACGCAAACTCCGGTGTCTGAAGAGATCAGCTGTGCCTCATTCGGAGCTGGGGCATCCCTGGGGCATCCCTGACCCTCAGGTAAAGCGTCACTCAAGCGCAACAGCGTTGCACTGCTTCCTCAGTCAAAGAGTGGCACACACTGCAAAAATACACCATTTCAGCTTATAACTAACATTTCACAGTGCTCGAACACATCTAAAATGACACTGGACACGATAGACAGCCGCCTTTAACGCTACATCACAGCAATATCCAACAAAAACCTATGTTTATCGTCAATCCTGGCGACTGTCTAATGAAGTCGCGCATTGATACCTCAGAAAGTGTAAGTAACCGGAACTACTTTACACTGTATTCCATTGCAACAGTTTTTGGGATGATCTGTGTCTCATCACAAGACTTTTATTTTTGCTATGTATTTCAGGATTTCTGTTCGTCACCTACACAACTACACTCACCAAGCACTTTATTAGGAACATGACACTAATACTGGGTTTATAGGGCCTTCCTTTGGTTTCAAAACAGCCTCAATTCTTCATGGCATGGATTCCACAAGATGTTCTACTGAATTCATATCCGGTGACTGAGAAGGTCACTGAAGAACACTGAGCTCATTGTTATGTTTCTAAAACCAGTTAGAGACGACTTTTCCTTTGTGACATGGTGCATTATCATGCTGGAATGATAAGGCATTAGAAGATGGATGAATTGTGGCCTGGAAGGGATGCACATGGTCAGAAACTGTACTCAAAAAGGCTGTGGCATTCAAGCCAGGATTACAGGCCCAAAGTGTCACAAGAAAACATTCCTACACCATTACACCACCTCAACCATCCTAGACTGTTGACACAAGGCAGGTTAAGTCCATGGATTCATGCAGATGTGAATTCTGAGATGCTTTTCCGCTCACCACACTTGTACAGAGTGGTTATCTGAGTTATCATAGTCTTTCTGTCAGCTCGAACCAGTCTGGCCATTCTCCCATCAGCAAGGTGTTTCTGTCTGCAGAACTGCCGCACACAAGATGTTTTTTCTTGTTATTGCACCATTCTGAGCAAACTCTAGAGACTGTTGTGTGTGAAAATCCCTGGAGATCCACAGTTATAGAAATACTCAGACCAGCCCGTCTGCCACCAACAATCATGCCATGGTCAAAATCACTGAGATCACATTTTTCCCCCATTCTGATGGCTGGTGTGAACATTACCCAAAGCTGCTGGCACGTTTCTGAATGATTTTATGCATTGCACTACTGCCACATGATTGGCTGATTAAATAATTGCATGAATGAGTAGGTGTGCAGGTGTTCCTAATAAAGTGCTCAGTGAGTGTATATACCGTATATAACTTGTAGTGAAATGAAAACCTGGACTACTCCTCTATAGACTGTGCATTTAAATGCATAATTAAAAATCAGAAATATGCTGAAGATATAAAATATAGTTATATATCATAAACATTTACCAGCAATTCAGCAAACACCTTCGAGGTTTAGTTTTATTTTCCTGTTAAATACTTTGTTACCATTGGCCTAAATCACAGGGTCTCAGGCTTGGTCCTGGAAAACCCTCCTTGTCCTTCACATTTTAGTGTTTTCTCAGCTCTAACACACTCACTTCACCTTGAATCAGGTGTGCTGGGAGCAGGGAAAACACTCAAACATGCACGACATGGAGTGCTCCAGGACCAGGGTTGGGAAGCGGTCTCCTTTGTTCATCTTCAGTAAGCACTTTATCCTGGTCCAGGTGTTGGATCTGAAGCCTGTCCCAGGAACAATGGGTGAGAGGTGAGGAATGCAGCCCTGGATAGTCCATCCCATCACAGCACACCATGCACACACGCACTGACACCTAGGGGCAATATACCACCGACAATCCAGAGAGATCAGAGGAAACCCACACAGACACATGGAGAACATGCACAGGAACCCAATACAGACAGAGACCCGAGCTCAACACTGTACCAACGGACCCTGGCAATTTGGTTAGAAGTTATCGTTATTAGAAAACTCAAAAGCATCCATCCCAGTTGACTTGCTCTAGTATCTTAATTTACTGGAATGTGCCTTGATAAGGTCTGGAGGAACATAAAATAAGTTTTGAACTTCCACAGTTGCCGTAGAAATCAGTACTGGACAGGTATAAAAAGATGAGCAGTCAACAGTGTGTGTGTGTGTGTGTGCGCTATATTTGACTTATGATCTTTAAATAGGCTCTAATCACTACCAACTCTCATTGCAATAAAAAAAAATCATGTTAATATCTTTAACTTTGTCAGAACTGGCCAAGCAGAATGAGATGATGGAAAGTTAGCTACCAAATATCGGCCTGTGACTGTAGGTTCAGGGAGGCAGGGTTTCATGTGCGTTGTTGGATAAGGTGTTGGGGTCAAATAGTAAACAAAGTAATATCATTTAAGAAATAAAATAATATTATTATGATTTCAGCATTAATATCTTAACGTACGTTTTAATCATGTTGTTTTTGCATGTGATAAACGAATAACAGGTCTAATTGCTTTAAAGCCAACATGAAAACAAATCTGAAGTTTTGTGGCCTTAAGGTTATCTATAAGCTAGTGCGCTCCGAAACAACTGCTACGTCTCAAATCACCTACTTATACCATGGACTTAAAGTATGTAGTCTTTCTGTGAAGAAAAAGTACATACTTTTGAGTGTGTAGCAAAATAGTATGCAAGTACTGGGACATACTGACTAACACATCATGTAAAGGAAGAGAACGTTGTTGCCTAGCTGCACACAAACTCCTTGTTGTATTTCAGCTCTTCTTCATACATTATTCCTTATAATTGAGATGCAGCATAACTGTCAAGTACAGCTTAGTCAAGGCTGTGAGTTAAGCTAAACACTATTGGCCATTTAAAAAGGGGGAGGGGCCACTTGATATGTCCCGTCCTGACTTCCTGTTTCAGTGGATATTTCGTCAACACATCAAATAACGCTGCACACTTCAAGGCACTTCATGGGGACTTTAAGTGTCTTGTTCATTTCATCATTTAAAAATGCACATGTACAAACCTTTTCAGTCAGATCTGGATTTTGTCTATACAGGTTTTCAGGTTTTTGACAGGGTGACAGGGTGCCAGCACAATCAGGACACACACACACACATTCACACACTACGGACAATTTAGAGCTGCTAGTCAGCCTACAACGCATGTCTTTGGACTGGAGAAGGAAACCCCCAAAGCCCGGGGAGAACATGCAGACTCCACGCACACAGGGTGGAGATGGAAATCAAACCCCTACCCCTGGAGGTGCGAGGCAAATGTGCCAACCATCTGAACCCCCAGTGACCTATTTATGACCTTTGCCCCTTTAAATCTGATGCCCTGTGAGGGTCTATGAGAGGGCTTTTTGCTCTTTAGTAGCTTTAGAAAGTCCCTTTTATCTAAATTCTTTTTAAAATAGACACGTGTAGAAATAACAGTATTGAACTACAAACACTGGCGTTTCTCAGCTAAAGCAGCTATGTTTTTAAAACGTGTTAGCTGTGCCTTGTTTAAAAAAAAAAATCTAATCTAACTCTGAAATCTGTAAGCAATGCTATTTCAATATAAGAGAGCAAATAAATAGATATTCTATAGATTAAAGTTGGAAGCCAATTGCAATGTCATTTTAAAGCTGATGGTGGATATATAGCGCATCAAAGTGTGTAAACTTGATTAAATCATATTTATTAAGCCTAGAGGTGTGTTAGGAGCCAGTGTTCTGACTTAGATGTATTTCTTTCTCACAGGATTGTAACCTAAAAGATGAGCCTCGTCCAGTGATTATAGGACAGTATGAGATTGTTACAGTACCTCAACCTGATCACAAAGGTAGGGGACAATGCTTTTGATTATTGTTTAACAACAGAGCAGGTTGTCATGCAAAGGTTATTGCTGGTTTATACTTCTGCACTGAAGCATTTTTGTGAATTTACCTTGCAATGCAGAAAGGGGAATTATGGGTAAACTGATGGACTTACATGCACTGCAGAGTCCTAACAGCACTTGGTGTGTATTGGTGTGTATCAGTGTGCATCAGTGGGACGAACACAGATTGGTTGAGGCAGGAAGTTGCGTCCGGTTGTGTATCTTCGAGATGAGTTAGAGAGAATGGTTGAGAGCTCTGCTCATTGCTGTGGGCACAAAATGCAACACGCACAACTATTTTTATAAGAGTAATATCTAAATATCAGTATATATTGTATATAAAACTAAGAATAAGGTTTTAGTTCATGTACATCAACTAGCTACAGTGTTGGGCCAGTTTGGTTGGTAATTTAAGTTAAGTGCATTTCAGAGATGGTATGCAGTTGATGGGAGTTATATTCTGTTTTATTATGCAATATCCTCACTTGTCTTTGAATTGTCTTGATTTGTGGAGCAAATCAGAAAAATCCCAAACTTGTTCCTATCTGGTCGACTTACCAACTACCTGTGTATCTGTGATTTAAAACCCAGAAGTAAGATCCGCATCATCTCCACTCATTCTGCAGGAAAATACAGAATTTTATTTTCTGCCCCCTAGTGGACAATTTCATGTAACGTGCAAGTACGATGGCAGACACCTACCCGACCGACCGTGGATGACGGCCTCACAAGTTCACGAATTCATGGACACAGAGGTATAAACCAGGCCTAAGACAGTTTACAACATTAAATTCTTGCCTAATAGCACTTTTCCTGGACAGTGCAGTATGCCACAGTATGGTTGCTAATCTCAGTACAGAACTATATGCACCCTGGTCAAGTTCCTTTGTCAGATTTCCATTGATATAAATAAATTGCACATACCAATACCAAAACCACTGTGAATGGAAGTTGTTTTCTAAAGGTTGTGAGGAGGTGGCATCATTTCCCACATGATGATGGTGTTATCAGTAACAACAGTAGCAACAACACAGCAGCATTAAGTTCTGATTTTCGTTATTTTTAGCCTTTGTTTAAATTGAGCATAGGAGTTCTCTTTCCTATCTTTTTGATTTCAAGAAGGAGTGGTTAAACACGTGCAGGATTTATACAGAATTATCACTGTAACCAGCAGATGAACTGATGCAAACAGGGTTTAGGTCAAATGTCTAAAATATTTTTTCTTCAATAACTTAATTTCTGTTTGTCATACAGAGAAGCTACTTACTTGTTCATGTTTTGAGGAACTCATGGCCCATTTTCTGGCTATCTACAATTGGTCCGTCATTGTGTCAGTCCAAGATTCTTGTTAGTTTGATATTTCACAACCAAGTCATTGAATGTTTGTAGGATTTATATGGAATTATCAT
>CM074948.1:2707944-2720129 GCA_037577455.1 Pangasius macronema | reverse complement strand
TACCTCAGTAAAACATTTACTGAGAATTGTATAAAATAAGGTGTCTCACTTGCCTCCACAGTAGGAATGAACTTCATCTAATTTGAAAAAGCATGCTGAAGTAGTTTTTGCTAATTAACCTATTATATTTACCTCTGTTTTCTTTGCTAATGACAGGTTAGACTCCAATCCAGATTCTCACTTTAACATGAGGACCACAGACTTAACTGCTGGATTGTCCTCAAGGTGGCAGCATTGTTCAGTTCAGTGACTGGCAGCCTAGAAATGATCAACTTGCTTAAAAGCTGGTGATCTTATGCAGTGTTCAGAAATAAGTATAAATCCAAATTAGTGTGTATTTATATATATATATATATAGTGTGTGTGTGTGTGTGTGTCTATCTCTATATATTTATATATATATATATATATATATATATATAGATATATATATATATATATATATATATATATATGCTAAAGATTTAGCAGTCAGTTATAACTTTTTACTTATTGCTTGTGACATGTAGAGTTGCAAGAATCTGGTGTATTCTGTAGCACATATTTGTATTTAACACAGTACATGTGTAGATATATATATTACAATATATTTAAATACATTGAGGCGTTGATTAATTTTTAATAACAGCAGCTCTGGCAGTAGTGCAGCTGCAAATCACAGGTCATATGGTGATGTTTATTAAACATTTAGTGCTTAAAATATATCAGGGCCTTGTAACGGCCAGTAAATCTTCATGACTTGATGATTTTTGGTTTCTCTGTAAAATAACAGGCTGCATTATTTGTCTAATATGTTGTATTACACAAGAGAAACTTAAAAAATAAAAGATGACTGTTTATAGCTGCTATAACATAAAGTGATAACAGGCTTATTTCATGGATGTTCCACTACATTAACTGTAGCTATTATTGGATAAAATATAATAAGGCATTGCTTAATGAATACATTTTTTTTCTCACTGGCAATTTGCCCTGGTATAAGGGGAATAAAACACTTGGGGACGTGCTGTTACTTGGACTCTGCTTCATCATACCACCCCATCGCTGATTATTATCCTATAACAGGATGACCCCAAGTCTGTTATAATAAACTGATAAAAAACTCTTTATAAAAGTACACTTTAGGATTATTCACACTGTTATTTTCTTAGACTGTAATCAAATATCTCATGTATTGATAAACTTTCGCAGTCAGATTGCTAATTAATCCAGCACAAGCAGCTTGCTTTTTCTGCTTGTTTGTATGCTGGATGTATTTAGAAAAAAACAACAATTACAATATTGCAGCATATGCAAATATAAAATATGAGGTTTTATACTGGCTTAAGCTGTTGTTACTAACCCACGACTAATTTACTCAGCCTGCAGGAGCTCGGCCTCTGCTTTACTTTTCTTTGCTCTTCCAAGCAAAGACATAATGTACCTGATCCACCTTGGAGCAACTCAGAAAAAAATACTGAATCATCCATCATCACATGACTGCAGGAAGGTGTGGATGGATTTGAACACTAGTTCTGGTCTCCAGCACTTTTTGAAGCCAGGTTACACCCTTGGTAAATATATTGTATAGTGTTTACCAGTGTATCACAATATATTTTTGTATCGTAAAAGACAGGAGTAGAGGTTTCAAGTGCTGTCTGATGTTCCTCGACACAGTCAGATGAGGTTCTCGGCAAAATTAGCTGTATTTAATATTGTACAGTGTAGTTGGATGTTGCCTCGTTTGCTTTAGTGGCTAACTTTGCTCCTGCATGTGAAAGCAGTTGAAGTACCTTTTCAACTTTTTACCCATTTCACGTGCATGTGACCTCATTTCGAATTCCAGCTCGCCGCTGCATTAATAGCTGATCTCAGTAGGCCCATAAGCACTGCTAAGTCCTTCCCACCCTGAACATATACATACATATCCCTTCATGTTAAGGTATTATTTCATCCCTCCCTGCTGAAACCACCATTTCCTCACGCAAGGGATGAATAAAAAGCCAACATCCGAACCCAGCATGAGACTGCATGGTCAGTTTGGGGCTTCTTGCGGGAAGGGATTGTGTAATAAATGCTGTGCAGCTTACTATAAACCATGTCAATTCCTTAACACATTTACAGTCAGGTTTGTGAGACCCCAGGGGTTGGCATGAACTGAAGGTGTGTCAAGAAGGTTGTTAAGGTATAGTGAAAGGATCGTAAAATATTGCACTAGTCTTGCTTTTTACGCATTTTGCTTCTGACTCACAAGTTTAGGAAATCGTAACATAAATAAAACATGACGTGGACCAAATGACACAGTATGAAGTCACCTTTTCGATCTGTGCTACTGTGCAGGAAATGTAGATTTATTAGTAATAAACATACATTTATTAAGTCTAAGTTGTAAAAGCATGTGATCACCACACAGGAATTTTGTTTATTAGGCTAACAGTGTCAGTATGACAAATGCTCTCGAATGTATAGTGAATCATGTCTGCAGATTGAAAGCTTCATGTTAGTCAAGAGAGTCTAGGGCATAAAAACTGCTCTATGCATACTGTATGTATTTTTTTCTAAAGGGCATCAGTGAAAACTGCTGGAAAGGATTGGTGCCTAAGCTTTGGCTAGAGAAAAAGGAACGGGGGAGACAGAGAGAATGGATAGTATTGAGCAGGGAGTTGGACTTGGAAAAATAAACACTTTTATTATTTTTTTTTACTCAACTTGAGTGTTAGCTCATGCTTTTCGTTTGTAGGCCATGTGCATGCAGGAAAGTCTGCACATAAGAAATGCACCCATGTCGCTCCATCTTCACATTCTGTTTCTTCAGGTTCAGGCTTTGAGGATTTTAGAGCACTTTCGGGAACAATTTATTTGAAGGGTAGATACATTGGGCCTTCATATCTCACTCACAAGCATTACATAAGAATTAAGTATTTATCGTGACATGAAATGGCTCGGATTATGGTTATGGATTCCTCCTTCCTGTCATGATTCCCGTGGCGACAAGCACAACATGCTTTTGTTTTGGTTTCTGATTTGTTTCCCCATCTTGTCATTAGTTTCTTCACGGATCTGGAGAAAGCTGAACCTACTAAGGGCTAGGTATACCTTTTAAGTTGTAACTTAAGCTTCGTTTATGCTCTCTCATTTGTTGCAACTGTTGATTTCTTTCATAGTTTGTAAACCCAAACATAGTGGTCAATTGTATACAAAACCTAGGTTGTGATAGCACTTATGTTAAGCTGGTGGAACCCCTGAAGAATTCAATGTTTACTGATTGTTATTCCATTATGATTATGGATTATCCTGCCCGTGTACTGACCCCCATGATGGACATTAATGATGTCTCTGGGTTTGTACTCAGTAGAACATATTCCAAGCATCCGCCTCGTTCAATCAAACATTACGTGTTTACAGTGCATTGCAGTGTCTTTAAGTTATATAGAAGATAGGAAGTGCCTCAGTAATCATTAAGGGTCAACTGTTTGAGACTTTTTTAACTGACTTTTGTAAAATCTTATATACATTCATCTTATCTTTAGAAAGGCGGGTTTACTCTATCTGTGTTTTATAGGTGCATGGAATTGAACTCTCTTCAATTGACGAGCCTATAGTGGCAAACAAATGAGAGTGACTCAATCAGTTGATCCATAATGATAATCTAGGCTTGTTCTTGCTTCTCTTTTTAATGCAAAGACAAAGACAACCTGCCACCTCATGAGTTTTGACGTAAGTCTTTCATAAATTCTTCAGCATTGCTGTATAAAAGAATGTCATTAAGGCCATGTATAGGTCTTTTAAATAAAGTGTTATCTACATGTACAAAACAAATGACAAATTTCCTCCCAGTTTGGTGGAAGCGAACCTTCCAGCTGGTACAAATGGACTAGCAGTTGTGAAACGTTTTAGCAAAGATCATTTTGGAATTTTGTGGAACTGAGAACAACAGCACCACCAAGTGTAAGAAAAATACACAGAGTTGTATTGCACACACACCCCCTCAGACACATTCATTACACATCAACATAATCTGGAGTGATTGAGAAGGAGTGTGTGAAATATATTTGAGTGTGTAATGAACATAAACAAGGTGGATTATTTACTCTATTATCCTTTTTTCCCCAAAATGCATCTGGATGAGAAACTAAAATGCCCCACATCATAATTATTTAGCATCAATGAGTCAAGTGGAGTTTATTGTCATTTCAGCCATATAAAAGGACATAGTGAAACAAAACAACGTTTCTCCAGGACCAAGATGCTACATGAGACAAACACAGAACAACACAGAACTACAGGGACTACATAAATTATACATAAAGTGCACAAGTGCAAATATGTGCAGACGCACAAGACAGTACAATGACTACAACACTGACCTTGTGATACAATGTATTGCTCAACACTAATAGTTTTTATAGTTTCTAGTGTTATAATGTCACTAGGAAACACGTGACAGCTAACCTGGTGAGTGAGATATGCCTTAGCGGGGAAACAGGTCCCTCAGGAGTGATACTGAATACGTCTTGTATAATGTTTCTCAGAGTGCATGGGCTGATCCAGCACCAGCTCCTTTCAGTCTGTCTAAATCACATTTATAATCCTGAGCAATACTAAATCTGTGTTGAGATCTGACCCTGTTACTCTGTTTTGTAAAGCTGGAGCTCATGGAGGTTGATGGTCAGGTGATTCAGAGCACATTCATGTTCTTATATAAATAAGCTCAAGTGTTGTCATTAAACAAGACTTCCCCTGCCTGTCCCAGAGGGCTGAGCTCATACTGACCACACTTCTCAACCCGAGATCTACTTCTTAGATTTTACTCTTATTACACACGCCACATTATTACGTCCTCTACTGTTTAGTATTTCACTGCAATGACTTTTCTGACTTATTCCTAAGCCTTTCATGCATTAAATCAAGAACAGCTGTGCACTGTTGTTATTAGGATATGAAGATGAAAAGTGCATCGTATTTTGCACAGTACATAACCCACTGACTTGTAAGTTAAAAGGTAGGAACAACTGAAACTCCTGTAAGACGATCAACGTAGACTCTGAATTTGCCTACTTTTACATGTTTCCTTAATATTTTGTGTATTTTTCATCTGATTTAGAGATTACATTTATTCAGTCATCTTCAGTAACTGCTGGTTATCCTGGTCAGGGTGGCGGTGGATCTGGAGCTTATTCCGGGAACACCACTCATACCTAGCAGTGATTTAGAGTCGCCAGTTCTGTTTTTGGACAGTGGGAGGAAACCAGAGAACCCAGCAGGAACCCACACACACAGGGAGAACCCCACACAGACGGTAACTCGAGCATGAACCAGGGAACCTGGAGCTGTCTTTGTATTTTGCTTGTGATTTTATTTAATACTTTTGGAACAAGATGAGCTCCATGGACTTGCTGGTTTAATATTCAAAAACTGATGGGTGAAATCTAGACTGCCACGGAGAGGGCTTTAACACTGACCATATATATGAATATGGTTTGACTCAATTTGGGGCTAGAGATCTGGGTGGCTTCTGCTCTGAGCTTCAAGGCTGAATCTCCATTGCTGCAAATCTTGGAGTGAAGTGCAAGAGTAACTGAGAACAGGCGTCCTACATTCAGGTCACAGTGTTTACCCGAGAGCTTTAAAATGAACAGACCATGATCATTTTTTAGTGTTCAGGCAGTGAAGAGCTGGAAGACTTCAGTCTTTACTCCTGCCACAGTTCATTCATAATGTTGCCAGACTCAGACATTCTTGGCCTCCAGACAAGGTCAAAGCTGTGAGTATGGAATCTCTTACTCTAGAGGAGTGTGATGAATCATTCATAGTGATGGAGTTTTGGTGGAGATGGAGTGGTTGCAGTGGGCTTGTCCACCCAGTCCACTGGGACAGAACTAGAAATGCAAGGGCTTGGAGAAACAACCAAAATCTACGCTGTTGTATGTAAGGGCCATTAGGTAATTTGTTTTCAGTCTCATTTTTTATCAAAAACAATTTAAATTAATTCAAATTAAATTAATTTAAATTAATTTAAAGCTTCAGTAATTGTTTTATTCTGGTTTCGGGTGATGGTGGATCTGGAGCCTGTCCCAGGAAGACTGGCCACAAAGCAAGAATACATTCTAAATGGGACGCCTTTCTATCGGATGACACTGTACACAAGCATTCACATACTTGTTTACAAGTGTCGATTTAGAGTAGCTAGTCCACATACCAGCTTGTTTTTGAACAGCTGGAGGAAGCCCACATGAACACAGGACATTGAGACAATGCGAATTTCTGCACAGACGTTAGCCTGGGATCAGGATTGAAACTGGGATCGTGAAGTTGTGAGCCAGTAAGGTTATCTGCTACACTATCATACTATTTATGGTATATATCAAAATATAAAATGAATAAAAATAGGAAGATTAAAATTTGATAAGAACTTAATGATAGTGAGCTAGAGTGCATAGTTATCTAAAAAATAAAAAATGGCACTGTACTGGTATTCTGTTCCCTGAACATCACATGCTTGTACAATGCATTGTGGGTGCTCTGATTTAATTAGGTTAGGCAGTCTTAAACCTTTTGTATTCAGGGATCCCTTCAAGTGTACAAAAACCTCCACAGTTTCCACCTTATGACCAAATCAGAGTTGTACTTTATACACTTTGTTCAATTACTCGTGTGTTAGGCAAATGCGTACCATCATGTTTATTTAATGGAGCAATATTTATGAATTTTACACCTACAGACCCCAAACCGGTTCCACTGTTAGACGAGAATTTTTTTTTTGGAACTGAAAATTGTTCCAAAGTATCATTTACCGTATGTACATAAAATGTTATTAAAATCACATGTGGTGTTCATTGCAAAATCCAGTCATATGAGAAAAAAATTTGTGTCCTACAAGAGCTAAGACAAAAGTAATGGCGCCCAGGCAGCTTGGTGTTGCAGCAGGTAGCGTTGCCATCTCACAGCTCCAGGGTCCCAAGTTTCTCATCGTGTTTCTTGGCGTTCTCCCACTAACCCAAACACACTGGCTAAAATAATGAATGTGTGTGTATGGTGTCCTGCGATGGACTGGCATCCCAAATTCCTGGCAAAGGCTCCAATGATCCTGACTAGGATGTTTTCCACTCACTGTGAACATGTTTTTTTTTTCTGAAAGCAAATCAGCTGTGCTATGTACATGCTTGGTCATTTACAGCTTATTGGCATTTATCAACGCATGCACATTAGTATAAATAAAATCACCATTACTGAGACATTTGTAAACCCTCGTGCTAGTATTTAGTCCAGGTTGGACTACGAAAACATTTATACACAGCTTTACTAAAGTATTCATAAGTGAGGCCCAGTGACTGCTTGAGTTTAAGCATGGGTTTTGTCAGCTTTGTTATTCTGCACTACACAGGAACCCCGAGAGCCGATTTCTGATCTGGTTTCTAAACACATATAGAAATTCGTTGCCCGTTTCATCTCAAACCACATTTCCCGACACATGGTTTGAATTGTCTGGAGTGCTGCTACACTACAGAAAGGTCGCCCCATGATCAAGTTTGTTTTTGTGTCCAGTCAGCAATATTACACTGCTGGCCTGCTTCCCATGGGAACATCTCTGTAACATGTGGAGGTCATTTGTGCAAATTCCTCATTGGAAGAAAAACAGAAGAAGGAAAACAGAAAATGAGGAGTGTCGAGTATGGATTTACTATTTCTCTGGGTGTGGGTCTGCAGAATGGTTTCCTTGCGCACACCGGTGTTATGAGAGTGTAAGAGATGTTTTTCTCTACATTCTTGTACATTTATTTCTGCAGGAAACATGTAGATTTTGATTTGAATGTAAAAACTCAAGATTCACAAAGATTCTAAGCAAAGTTATGCTGTTTCTGGCAGTGAAAGAGCTTAATTTTGTGTCACTGGGTGAAAAATATCCCAAATGAACTTTTGAGACTTTGCGAAAAAAGGCCTTTTTTTCCTTTTCTTCTCATCCTTTATTCTTTGATGAGCCTCTTTGATGAAGTCTGGAATGGTATGCTGAAATCATTTGTTGTGGTTAGAAGGGCATGTATGTGTAACGTTGCTCTGGTTAAATCCCAGACATGTTTGGTAAATATTGTTTCGTGCTAGTGTTTTGTCTGCTCGTTCCTCCGTAATGCAAATAAAGCTGTAGCATCTGCAAGAAATTTAACAAGCAGGAGTTTTACAGGAAAGAAATGCTGACCAGGGTGATTGAAGTGCTAAGCACAAAATAAAAAACATTTCTCACAGGAAAGACAACAAAGTGATTCATAGATGCACAGGATAAACATTGTTATGTCTTTGAACTCTGAGAAAGTCTGTTTGAACTAAAGAAGCGGAGTGTGGAAGAATGCGGGCTGAAGTGTTTTATTCTCAAGCCCCCATGTCGGGGGATGTTGGGGTGTATGAGAAAGTGAGATGTGAGTTTGCCACATGAAGGGCATTCCATGGTCTGGGTCCAGTTAAAATACCACACAAGTAAAAGCACTTCGAATCAGACTGTGATTTTCCGGAGGAACCCATTTCCTTTCAGAATTCCTGTCTACTACATCAAACTAGAGTGGCCAAAAGTATCTAAAAAAAGAAATGTTTTTCACCGGTGTGTGTCTGAAGTGTATGATGAGAACAATTTGTAGGCCTAAGTCTCTGCTTCAAGGAAAATAGCAAGAATCATTAAGGTCCCGTCCATGCAAACACTCACCCTACGCTTTAATAGGAACACATACACACCTGCACATTCATGCTGCTATCTAATCAGCCAATCATGTGGCAGCAGCACAATGTATAAAATCATTCAGATATAGGTCAAGAGCTTCACATCTAACATCAGAATGGAGAAAAATGTCATCTAAATAACTTTGACCCCGGCACAGTTGATGATGCCAGATGGGCTGGTTTGAGTGTTTCAGAAACTGTTGATCTTCTGGGAATTTCACACAACAGTTTATACAGAAAAGTGTGAAAAACAAAAATACATCCAGTTCTGTGGGTGGAAGCTCCTTGTTGTTGAGAGAGATGACTGAGGAAAATGGCCAGACTGGTTTGAGCTGAAAGGAAGGCTACAGTAACTCAACCACTCTTTACAACCGTGGTGAGCAGAAAAGCATCTCAGAATGCACAGCAGATGGGCTACAACAGCAGATGATCGGGTTACACTTCTGTCAGCCAGGAACAGGAATCTGAGGCTACAGTGGACAGACTCACACAAACTCGACAGTTGAAGACTGGAAAAAGACCAGACGACCTTCTTCTAATCTTCAGTTGTCCAGTTATGGTATTTATGTATTTTTATTTTGTTATTCTCTATTTATATTTTGAAAATGTAGTCTTTATCCCTCCGTTTTCACAAAATTCTACACATTAGCCGTGTTTTTTGTACATCTCTCTGTCCAAACAAAACAGTTTAAAACACTAACATAAGTACACCAGCCCAGTAGGTGAAGACTGTTACATCAAATGCCTCAAAAAATAACATTAAGAGCATGAGTCCTGAGCGGTAGACAAGGTGAAATGTGGAAAAACACCAACGTGCCCTAAGGAAAAGGCAAACACAAGGATTAATATGTGTGGACTGGCTTATGGTTATACTTAAATACAAAGTGTTTGCCTGGGTTTAATAAAAAAAAAGTAAAGTTTGTACCACAAAAGCAGTGGCTTCAGGAGAAGTACAGTGTGTATCATATTCTAGCACCTAGCACGCATGAGGATGTAATAATAAAACCATGTGAAATAACATTTACAAGCATGTTATTAAATAATAAATTTGAAACAGATTGCAGAGAAACAACCTGATCCACAACCGTGAAAAACTGTGACACAAAACGCTGTTTCCACTAAAACAGAGCAGAGAATTTTTATTTATTTATTTTTTTTAAAATATCTGTATACCATGGGCAGGACCTTGGTGTGTTATTCCAATGTTTAAATAAATAAATAGTTTAAAAAACACTTTAGTCATAATGTACCTTTATTCATCAAGTGGTATCACAACATGTTTCCACAGTCTTTTTGATTACACAAAAATATATTTATAATTTTTTTTTAAAGAATTGTAGGTTCCCAGCCACAAAAGTTTCACTGAGACACATTTATAGTGGTCTCTCACACTTATGGTCTCATACACTTCATTCAGTACATACACCGAGTAAAAGAACACTGGCTTAAAGGTAAATAACACAGGAACTGTGCTTCTTTTTGTCGGGATTCATCTTAAACCAGCAGATTGAAACCCCGCTCCTGTCACATGTCACACATCTCAACTGCAAATGAACACTATTTAAAGAATAATTCACTCAGAAATAGGCACTGGTGGTGGTGGTGATAATGGTGGTGGTGATGATGAAGACCCAGTATGAAAGAGATCTGAAAAACAGCTAGTCTTATTCACTATTAGATCTCTGAGAATCAGCCAATAGCCAATGATGTGCTTCAGATGGGCAATACTAATACAAAATATGTCTAATCCTATCTGATACCACAATATTCCTGACCAATATCAGTCTGAAATGTCAGTCTAGTACCATTACTTAGAATCTACTGAAGCCCTGAACTGTAAGTTATTTGTTTCTTTTAACTTAATCTTTTTTTTTAACCTAATATCCTATAGCTCATGATATCTCGTGATAAGTCCAAATAATAATAAAATACACTCAGATTTACCAAATTATTAGGAACCCCATTCTAAAACTGCGGAACATTATGCATTCGGAGATGCTTTTCTGTTCACAACTGTTGTAAAGAGTGATTATTTGAGTAGTTGTACCTTTCCTGTCAGTTTGAACAAGTCTGTTCATTTTCCTTTGACCTCTCTCATTAATGAGGTGTGTCCACTCAGTGAACTACTGCTTATCATTCTCTAGTGTGAAGTCTAGAGACAGCTATCTGTGAAAATCCCAGGAGATAAGCACTTTCTGAAATGCTCAAACAAGCCTGTCTGGCACTAATAACCACGCCATGATCAAAATCACAGAGGTCACGTTCCCCTAATCTGATGTTTGATGCTAATATTACCTGATGCTCTTGACTCATGCCTACATGCATTTATGCACTGAGCTGCTGCCTTGTGATACCCTGATTAGATAGTTGCATGAATGAACAGATGTAGAGGGGTTCCTAATAAATTGGTCAGTGAGTGTATCCTGAAATAATTAAATAAAAAGTCGAAAATTATGTCATCTTGAAATAGTGAGATATTAAGTCACAATAACTACATAACATCTCAAGTTTTTTCTACAACATGTGGTTCGGGGCTTTCGTAAGTAACAGATCAAGGCATTTTATAATTTACCGAACATTCAAGTGTAATTAGATGTGAGGTTTGAATACTGCGCTACATTCTCAAATAATATTCACAGTCCACCATGTAGCAATTCTGTTAAAAATCCTTCCTCTGGGCTAGGAATTTGTTTCTCTTAAGGTTAAACAACCATGTCTTCTCAGAAATAGCTTTGCTGTCCATTTGAGTTGTCGAGATTCACGATTCGGTTGAAGAGATTAACAACAGGCTCCTTCATCTTAGTGGTGCAGCTCTGGAATGGCCTCTCAGGTTTAACAGTTAACATTGGAGGGCCTGAGTTCCAACATGCCATTGATTTGGCACATTAAGCTTCACATGTGGTTTACATTTGTCCAGTGTAGGCCAGTCTGCTGATGGGCAAAGCCAGTGCTAGCCCAGGGCCACTCCAGTCTGTGTGCACCGGCACCTCAGCGCATCCTAGGCTGTTAGAGTCATGCTAAGGTGAGGTGGTTGTTCCGTTCCACAGTGGGTAGAAGGTCTTTCTTTATAGGAGTTGGTGGGAGGGAAGAGCCTCTGTCCTTTGCCCTGAAGAGGTCAGAAACATAGAATACCTGGGAGATGAAAAAAAGGAAAGCAAAAATTATTATTAGAGCTATTCAGAGGAACAGGAATGATTGTGTGTGTTAGTGAGTGAGAAAGTGCATGATCTGTCAGTTTATCACTGTATGTATGAGAATCTATGCATATATACAGTAGAGTTCACAACAAAGATCTATCGGTCATCGTGAATGTAAGAAAAATATTTTTGACATTCATAGAAATCACTGTGGACTGTATATATACAGTCATGTGAAGAAATTAGGACACCCCGTTAAATATTCAGTTCTTTATTAAGAAATGGCAACGTGTCAATTTCTGATCTTGTTTTAATTTGTACCTGTAGATGAAAGTGATGTAATTGCATGTAGACAACAAAAAA
>CM074948.1:2674510-2698360 GCA_037577455.1 Pangasius macronema | reverse complement strand
GATTTTCTTCGTCCTCGTGTGCGCATGTTAAAAAATGACAATCAGCCATAAATTACTGGGTTGTGCAAGTCGCAGATGAGTTGCATTTAGCGACGCCCACAAAACTCCATAAAAGGAAATGCCCACAGAGTGTAAAGCCAAAATGACTACTTAACTGCCCAAACTAGAAGAACTCTGAAATGTGCCAGTAGCAAGAAATCCAGTCACGGACAAAACTTGGACCAAATTAGTGCTGGCTCTAAAGTGTTGNAAAAAAAAAAACATACTGGTCTCTAAATTTAAGTTCCAGCCTCTGCATAGCATGTGTTAACTCTTCCAGTAATGTCAGTTCTGCCATTTGCAATGCCTCGGCTTATAGCTACCATACGCACAGACCATAAATGCATGAATGTGAATTTATAGTCTACATTTATTTGAGTGTAGGCTAATCGAAATAAATTAGCAATTTAAACTCGACAGCGTCATCCGCATATTAAAATGCAGTAACTCCTTCGCAAATGATATGATTTGAAACCGATCAATCGAGTTTTACATTAGGTAGTGTTCTTATGAGTAAATTTACACACAGTCACGAGCATGTGCAGGAGTTTTCATGAATACCAAATTTCTTGTGTGAATGCTCGTATGAATGATTTATGCCTAAACCCATTTGTATCCAGCTTGACAAATGAGGCCCAATGTCTGTACATTAGCATTAAGGTATGTTGGAGTAAATACAAAGGCACTTTGTACTACATATAATTTTACATATTCTATATTTAAACTAGGAAAACAAAGGGGAAGCATCTGGTGAAAGCTTATTTACTAGAGTATACGTAACAAAATTAGGTGGAAACAGGCAAAACAAACACTAAACCTACATCTTTTTGGCTATCTTTCTCAGCTGTAATTACTCCATCTGTTTTAGTAACATTAATCTTCATTGTTGTCCATGCAGATTTTGTACATATAATTTTGTCAACCATGTCCAGGAGACTTACGGAATTTTAGGTATTCGAGTCACATTTAAACATCATTTTCTTCACATATATATATGTAAAATTGAAACCATATGTCTCTGCTCAACTCTCCCTCCCCCAGTCTGTTCCCCGCTAAGCTGAGAAACGTGTGCGATGGAGAATAGCGGGATGTGGCTGGTTTTAATAAAGAGAATCGCTGAGCTAGCTGTTGAATCTCACGCAGATGGTATGCTGTTTGGTTTCCAGTCTGGAGTCTGGGGCCTCTCAGAGTACTAGCGCTGGTCTGGGACCAGTTTCACATTTTGATGAAGGCTGTAATACGATCCTCGGTCAGAACTCTTGCGCGGAAACACCTGGCCTATACGGGTCCGACTCTGCGCCGCCTGAAAATTCCTCAGACGAGTTAACTTGCCATCGACCGCAACACACTCACTCTTTTCTAGGAAATGAAAATGTCTTTTTTGAAAACAACTCATAAAAAAAAAACAACTCAGAATGCAGCCCAGATGAGGGAGTCTTCTGTCTCTCCACAGACTTTCAGTTCCAGAAAGAATAATCCAAAAGAAAACATTGCAAGACTACTGAAGGTTTCTCATGAACATACTACTTGATAAAAGACAGCAGTAAAACCTGTCTGACATTTCTGACACATAACAGTGCACTGAACCTGCGCAATGAAAGTCAGTTGTTATTCAGTGTATTGGAAGATGCTTTTATCCAAAGCAGCTTGGCTGAGAGGCAGAATTCAAGAAGATATCTGAGAAATTTAGGGTTAAGTGCCTTTGTTTGTAATTCAATTCTCAGGCTTTAAACTCAGAACCTTCCAGTCACTACACTCTTTAGGATTCTTTAACAATTAATTAGAAGTCATTTAAAAGAATGGGATCTTTCTGTTAGTGCTTTATCTTTAGCTTCATCTGCTCAGCTCAGAATCAACGCCCCAAACCCCAAAATAAAGAGAAACCTACTGAGAGGATGACGATGAGCGTGCCCACAGCTGATAAAACCCCGTCGCTGATGGTCTCTCCATCTTTGGCCGGGTATTTTATGGACTCGTCGCTGCAATAGAAGCCGCGGTGGTACGGCCGGACAGCGCTGGACTCGATGATCAGAAACGGCAAACCAGCTAAGGGAAAGAGGAAGAAGGGAGAGGAGATCATGGCATGAGATTACCTGGAGTAATTTGGCTGATGTATATCTGCTATGTTAGATATGGATCTGGGCGTGTGTGTGGAGTCTGTTTATGAAAAGATATATGCACACGCAAAAAATTTTGTCCTCATTTTTTATTTCTTTTCAAGGAGCATGAGGCTATTATAAAGTCTCCTTTTGACTGTGTCTTTCTCTAAACCCCGCTCATACAGCTGGAACCCCTTCAGCACCGCACCAATCCTCCAGAGCACACCAGACTTAATTACTGCGGGAAACATCAGCAGGAGCGTTAAACAGCCTCGGAGTGTTTACTACAGGCTGCCCTTATAGGGACGTTTAACTCTCTTAGGAATCACGAGCAGATCATAAATCAGCTGGTCTGAAGCAATAAAAGTTAGCCATGCTGATGCTTTGATAAGGCTCCAGAGTAGATAGCTGAGAAAAAAATAGAGCAAATATACAATTCTTTCTTGCTCTTTCTCTATCTGCCATATCTCCTGCCTTCAGGCTGAAAAGCAAGTTTGAACTTCCCAGAACCACTAAACTGCTAAACACTCAGGAAAGTCAGTTTTCTCAAACAAACAAGCAAAAAAAAAGAAGCATTGTTTATAAGTTCACACAACTTTGAGCTGTTCAATGGAAACAATGAATGAAATTAAACATGAAATGAAATATCTCACAATCCTCTCACCCAGATAGCCAGTTCTAAAAGTAACAATAATTATCATCAGACCTGAAAAGCATGAGTAAATAACACATCTTGATGGGTTTACCAGAAAAAAAAAAATCATATATCACTATTAATAAGTGACTACCATGAGTAAAAATGATAACGCATACCTGTAAAAGAAATTCTAACAGTGAATAAACAAAACTGGTTAACTCTCAGGTCTAAATATTTGATGTTGATAACAAAAATGATAGAAAATATCAATTGTAAACAACACATAGCAATAATCATGATGTAAGTATTTTAGGACCGATGCAACTGATTTGGGAGGTTAAAAAAAATGAATACTAAAGTGTTCATTGGAGTCTGACAAAAATATTTTTTATTCAATTTGCTAATTTGAAAAAGAAAGTTTGTAAAGACATACCAGAGATATGCTGCATAGTATTGATTAATTCATTAAATTACAGGAATGGTCTACAGTGATTTGGTGGTGATATTTTCCTAAAAACAGCCTCCAGATGTTTGGGCACTATGCATGAAAAGAATGTAGTCGGAATGGTATTGTAGCTTGGGTTTTGTGAGCTTGGATTATTATCTTTACACCCACCATTTCAAATACATCTGGCGAATGACGAGTGCTTTAACCAGGCAGTGACTTTCTTACTCTTTTTGCACATGCTAAACACTTCAATAAATGCCAGGCCATGGTTCACATTGAGACAAATTGCTCTACTCTGGCACAGATTTACCTACACACTGCTGGATTTTATTTAGAACGCTGTTTGAAATAAATATGGGTTACACTCTTTACTCAGATCTTAGCTTTTCTCTCTGTGAGAATGTGTTTTTTTTTTTTCAAGTCAAAATGAGAAACATGAAGTAAATGAACCTGCATTCCCATCAAGGCCAGCATCGGCTATAATTCTGGGTTACATCCAAACACATATTTTCCAGGTCTGGCAGGATAAGTGTGTGTACATGTGTGTGTATATGTGAGGGCGTGTGGTTAAAGACGTGTTTGCGTAGGTCTGTCTAGACCAAAAACCGTCTGTAATAGAACTTGCATATCCAAATCCAAATGCATATATATATGTGTGTGTGTGTGTGTGTAATTTTATAATTTTGTCTCCCTTGTCTCTTCAGAATTTATAACCAGACCATATGCCACAGACAGGTGACAAATTAAAGGAAAACCCAATGGCTCTGTTATGCTGTGAGGGGCAGTTATTTATTTTTGCTGATGCTCTACTTGTGCACATAGAAGGAAGCGTCACTGCAAATCAATCTAAAGTTCTTCTGCCTGATCACCTTCATTTTATGATGGGCGTGTTCTCTTTCAAGATGACCACACCCTCACTGACAGGCAACAAGGGCTCACTGAATGGCTTGGTGAGGATGAAAATAATGTAAATGATATGCAATGACCGTCACACTCACCACATCTCAACCCAACTGAACACCTATGGGAGGGTTTTGGAGTGATGTGATAGACAGCACTCTCCTCCACCATCACCACAACACCAACTCAGGACAGTCTTTTGGAAGAACAGTGTTCATCACTACAGTACAGTTCCAGAGATTTGTAGACTCTATGAAGCAGTTCTGTTCGCTTGTGGTGGTCCGACACCTTATGAACATAGTCTATGTTGGTGTTTCCTTTAATTAATTTAATAGATGTACACCCATAATTCTGATAATCCAAGCTTCCAACCATTCCATACCACTTATCCTACACAGGGTCGTGGGGGAGCCTGGAGCCTAGACCAGGGAACTCGGGGCAAAAAGCGGGGGACACCCTGGACGGCATAATCACATACACAACGTACAATTTGTAAATGGCAATCAGCCTACAGCACGTCTTTGGACTGGGGGAGGAAACCAGAAGAAACCCCTGAAGCACAGGGAGAACATGCAAACTCAGCACACACAAGGAAGAGAGATTCGAACCCCCAGCCCCGGAGGTGCGACGCAAACATGGGAACCCCTAAACCACTCAGGTTTTTAAAACGACACGTGAGATATTTATTGCCTGGCCATATTTTTAGATAAACAAAATCTCAGTGAAAATCTCACTCACTTCCAATAAATCCTTTATCCTGGTCAGGGTCATGGTGAATTCGGAACACTGGGAACACTGCGTATGAGGCAGGAATACTTCCGGGATGTGACGCCAGCCCAGGGCACCATTTACAAATTTATATATAAAACATAACTTCCAGCTTTGTCCCTGATGTGGAGTTACTCTGCGTGTTCTCCCCATGTCCATGCGGGTTTTCCAGTTTTCTCCCACTTCCCAAAAACATGCTGGTAGGTAGTAATATTAATTGCATCTTATGTGTGAATGAGTGAGTGTGTGTTTTTGTGTATGTGTGTGTGGCATCCTGCAATGTACCAGCATCCTATCCACGGTGAATTCCCGCCTCAAGCCTAGTGTTCCTGGGATAAAACTCCGGATGAAACACTTACTGTACATGAACAAATGATTTCAGAGATTCCTCCTAGATTCCTGCTACTATCCCTACAACTACCAACATCAACATGATGTTGCACAGTTCGTTTTTTACAGTACAACTGCACGTATCTGCACTTTATTCCAAATGTAGCCATACTGTTGCTGCCACCTATCTTTTATATCCCTTATACTATATGTTTCTATTCTTTCCTTTTTCTAACTGTATAATAAAATTCTGGTTTATGTAAATTCTATTTAAATGTCACTGACATTCGTAATAAACTTTTCTCTGCATATCATACTATGCATGGTTTTGTGTGTGTGTGTGTGTGTGTGTGTGTGTGTGTGTGTGTGTGTGTGTGAGACAAATAAAATTAGATTTTGATTTGCAGGGGAATGACTCTGGTTGTCCAAAAGATTTTGTTTCTCCAAAAATGTTCCAGTGTTCAGCCACACAGTGACATCTGGCAGTAAGTCCCAGTGTGTCTGTGTGACGTTACTGAAGAACTGGATATGGTCCCGAGGCAGATATTTATATAAAAGATTTTGGGTGAGACAGACGTCCGTACGTTGCCAGCTGGAGGTTATTAATAATCAGCCCCAAATGTCCACAGCTGCTGAGTGTTTGTTTCCTCTGATGAGTAGAGTAGACGAGCCTTTAGTAATCAGCACAGCAGCCTGTGTGCCTACAAAGCTGATTAGCAGCATATAAAGCTGCAGAGACTTCATTGCAAACATGTGCATACATGTGCAGCCTTTAAAGCCACACACAGAACATGGAGGACTCAATATAATAAATACACCATGCATTGAATTTAGGAATATATTGCCGTTTTGAAGACCACGTAGAGGACTGACTGCATCGTTATTTAGCATGAGTTTCATTAAGAAGATTCATTTTCATTTACACTGATGATTGACTGTCCTAAAACACTAATTTCACTACGCTTCAGCAGCAAGTGTTGATCACATTAGTAAAGGTTTGTTAGTTAAGTTGATATGGATTTACCATCTCTAAATTTACCCTAAAGTTTTTAACTTTTCAATGAAACACTCTGAGATTATTTACCTGCCCGTGAAGAGCCACTAGGCTCCTGTGCTCTTAAAGCTTTCTCGAGAACAGCAACAGCGGTTGTTTATGAGATAAATATATTTATATTTCAGAACAAAACGTCACAAATCACAACTGCACTATTTATCCATGTAGTACACAGTTATAGAAGGGATTTATTTATAATCGCACTATCCGTTAGCACCCAGATGAGAACTGGTTCCCTTTTGAGTCTGGTTCCTCTCAAGGTTTCTTCCTCATGTCCTCTCAGGGAGTTTTTCCTTGCCACTTTCGCCTCTGGCTTGCTCAATGGGGAAAATTCACACATTTACAATATATTTCCTGAATGTATTTATTTCTGTAAAGCTGTTTTGTGACAATGTCCATTGTTAAAAGCGCTATACAAATAAAATTGAATTGAAATTTGGTACGTTTTCTGTCACGTACGTGGATTCAGCAGTTTGGAGAAAAGCATCATTGTCTGCTTTATTGGTTTTGTCTTTCAGCTCTTGCTACATTCCACAACTTTCAACCAGAGTTATGCTGTTTTGGATAGCACTGGCATCGTAAAAATTGGAACTCATGATCTCTTGATGACAGAGTAAAACTTTTTTAGACAGTTGTGCCATTCAAGACTTATTTGTTTTATTTGATTTGATTTATTTATAATCGCACTATCTGTTGCACCCAGATGAGGATGGGTTCCCTTTTGAGNCTCATTAGGGATAAATTCACACATTGACAATTTATTTTGATTTAATTTGAATGTGTTTATTTCTGTAAAGCTGCTTTTTGACAATGTCCATTGTTAAAAGCGCTATACAAATAAAACTGAATTGAACTGAATTTGTTTAAAGTTTAGATGTCTTTCACAGCAGCACATCTATGATGCATCTTTGGATGGAAAGAAGCAGAAAGCTCCTGCTTGGTGATTGTCACAGATGATCAGATCCACTTTAACCCAGTATTTCATAGTGTTTTATGGAAGTGTCATATAAATTGTAATTAGTACAATCAAACTAAAATATGTGAAATATTTGCTTAGAAATTCCATAGTTTAATGAGGCTTGTTAAGTTTAGTCATTTTTTTTTCTCCTGTTTTTAAGATTTAAGATAAGGTAACATCTATGTTTATTTTATGGATACTGATTCAATAACGTTTAGGGAAAGAGATAGAAAGATAGACACAATCGAGTTTCTTTTATTTAATATTGCTCAATTTCCCAGAACATGAAATAATAATAAAAATTTTTTTTAATTATTTGATGATTAAAAGAACTCTTGCAGCTGTTCATCCCTGAAGTGAACGATCAACAGATGCTTTACCAGTGTGTGTGTGTGTGTGTGTGTGTGTGTGTGTGTGTCTGAGGACGAGTGTAATTACCTCAGCGTTTCCGATGTGTGGTTACTCCTCTCTGACCACATCAGCAGCTGAACATGACCTACTTATAATCAGGCTATCACTGAGGGCAGCTAAAACCCACTGAGGCCACAATATGGCTAGCCAACAAAACAAACATACAATAAACAAATAACACATGCAGTCTGTATCATCTTCCCCATGACGCTGGTAAAATGTAATTGCACCAGGTTTCTGGGTAATTATCAGCTCACGCCCGGTGCTTCATCAGTTAAATAACTTCCTGGCTGTTAAGAGATAAGATAGCAAACAATCTGGGGAGGTAGATGAGCCAGGAAATGATGCTGGGATTCTCTGAAAACTAAAATCATCTGCAAACTGAAGCGACAGCACAACATTTAACCCCGAATTCCAGTCAGCATGTGTGAAACCTGGCCACGGGAATGTGTAAAAGCCTATTAAAAGCTGTACAAGTCCCACCTTTTCCTTCCTGCTCTACCTTTAAATCACGTCCTCTGTCCTCTGTTTGAACCTAAAACAACAGCTCTATAAGCAGCTCATGGACTTATAATGTAATGTGAATGCGAGGAATTAGAAACGCTGTTCTTGCTTCTTAGGAGAAATCCTTCTCTCCTCACAAACAATGAAGTCAGCTGAGTTTTGTGACAGGAGTGTAGGAGAAAGGAATAAATGGATCTCATGGATCTTGAAATGAATTTTTTTNCCTTAATCGAGTGATCCTCCTGTCTTTTGTGTCTGGCTGCGACACCCTGAAAATGTAGGGTGGATTTCACAACTCCCTCAGGACTCCAGATCTTCGGCTTCGTAATCCACTATGTTACATTCCTAACTTTCTCCTACATAACCGCTATCGAATGCACAGACGCACAAAACATCTCTGACAGAATTAAACCAAACAAATAGGTATTTTTGGATAAGCAGTGCTGGATACGTTGTTTTGTTGACTCAACGTGCTGTCTGTCATTGCATTCCTAAAAATATCTTTCTAAGAAAGGCAAATAGAGGATTTGACCTGTTTGTCCTTTTTTTGATATGTGAAAAGACTTTTAAACAAAGATTTGGAAATTTTTCCCACCTTTTTTTACCCAGCAGTTTGTTTGCATTTTCGATACTCAGACACTACAGTGAAACTGATATATTTTTATATACTAGGTTAAACCCTTTTCAACCCATAACACCTCTAACACACCGTATGTAAACGTGTCACGCCATCTGTGATGTTTATCCCGATCATCGTTATGGATTATTGCATTCTTTCGCAGACTGAAGTATCAGAGCTCTCCACATGACTGAAGAAATGCTTCTAAAGCAGCTGAGTTTAGGGTGAAGGACCTCGTGATCAGGAAACATCCTCCTCCAGACCAAAGATCAGCTTTATTTTATGTCTTGTCTTGAAATTTAATGAAACTACAGGCAGATTATTGGTGAAAGCTCAGTTACCTACTATAACACATCTCATTAAGTGCACGAAGGGTGCGATCGTTACAGAAGGAGACGCGTCGTGCCCTAGAGAGATGTTTTTTCCATAAGGGCATTAAAACATTTTCACCTTTACTCACTTGTGTATATATATATACAGCTATACTCACAGTATATCCTTTACTATATTTGAGCTTTTTTTCCCCACTGAATATTTTTATATTTATTGATTTTTTTTAAAATTATTATTCTGAATATTCTTTCACATTTGCACTACTTTTTAGGTTGGTGCTGTACTATCTATCTATCTATCTATCTATCTATCTATCTATCTATCTATCTATCTAAAAATTGCCATATTATTGCACACATTTAAATAATGAGCATATTATTTAAAAATATGGATTATATTCAGAAACTAAATCTGTATCCAAGAGGACCAAATATATTTTTTTCCATTTATGGTTGGAAAAACTTGGAGAAGCCCTGCTGTAGTCATGAACTCATTGAAAACTGAGATTGAGACTGAGACTGAGGTTGGGATGGAGATGGAGATGGAGATGCATGCCATCCATTTACATCACAACAAAGGAAAAAAAGAAGAAAGGAACTTACCCAGGAAGAGGCAGAAGAGGTCTAGGAAGACGAGGATCTTCCTCTGGCTGGTGTCTTTACCCTCACTGCTGGGGCTTTTGCTCTCTGAAGCCATCACCTTCTCACACAGTAAGCGCTGCATTGACTTCAGCTGTGTTCTTCCTTTCTACACAGAAATGAATGATCACTTGTCCAGGCTTCTCTCTGCCCAGAGGCACGCAGATATTTACTACTGACTGCTGAACTGAGACTCAGACTTTATGATAAAGCATTCAGATTCTGAAGGAGGCGCTTTAAAGTTGGAAGCACAGCTGCAACAAAGACTTTCCACTGATTCTCTGAGTTTCAGCAGTTTCTCAGAGAGCTTTACTTTATGCCCCTTCCGTTAGACTCCTCCCACTTCACACTAACCACTCCCACCATCCTTATAACCCTGCCCACACTCGTGCTCCTCCCTTCCCCCTTCTTCAGAATAGTCTTCTACTACTACTACTAATAATAATAATAATAATAATACACTAATTAGTTACTCATGGTACCAAACAGTAAACTATCTTACACCAGTTATTTTATTCTCATTTTGGGAACTGAATTATGTTGCCTTGTATTGTGTGTATGAAACTGTAACACACGTCCCACCAGGGATCAGTGCAATGTTATTTAAAATGTATTATTAGTCCTCATTAATTTAAAAAAAAAAAATCTCAAAGTGCCTCATTTACAAGAACAATCGACAACGAAATAAAGATTTTGAAACGATTTAAAGTCATACATATATCAGTAAATATAATTAAATTGTTTTTATCCTACTACACTTTTCTTTCTTTCTTTTTCTTAACGTAACACACAGAATATTAACACATTAGCACATCATAAATAAGCATTGTACAAAAAACTCTGCTGACAGCATATATAATTAATAAATAAATAAATAAATAAAGTTCAGAGTAGAACATCAGCAGCTGTGTGTTAATGGAGTTGGAGAGCAAAAAATCGGCGCTCACTTAGCACTGAGTGACTGCCAGTAATTTACATTGCGTGTGTGCGTGTGTGTGTGTGTGTGTGTGTAGGGGGCTGGGTGTTTTGTCTGTCACTTTAAAATGGTTTAACACCTCCTAATTGCAGATAATAATCTTGGGCTACAGGTTTTCACAGTAAAATCTTCATTCAGTATGAAGTGCTGCTATAAATTACCATACAACCTGGCAATGGCAGCACAAACTATCCCAATCATATCTAAATACCTTCTTCAGGTTCTTTGAAATATCGCGTAGTGTATTTTAAGGACTTGCCTGCCATTATCCATACCAGTTTACCAGCACGAAAGGCATACCTTTGTAAGATTTTCTTTATAATATGATATCAGCATGCAGTCTACATACAAGAACCCATGCAGGGAATCTCTTGCCTGTATGGGTCCAACTTACAGCAGCATGTCACGCTGATTAATATAAAAAAACCCACATGACAGGCTAGTTAATGAATCAATATAGAATTTTTTTAGACAACATGCTTAAGGCATTTGTAGATCTATATAAGTAAGTACAATAGATTGATTGAGCCTGACTGGTTCAGTTCTGAGAGAGGAAAGGATATGAGCTCATGATGTGACATCTGATCATCACATGGTCCACATGGATACCCTAAAGATTTTCACTTCTTCTAAACAGTTTATACCCAAATGTCACACTTACTGACTTCAGTGTTTATTCTCACCTGGATAGTGTAGATTTGTACCTAAGAGCTGCTGCTGTGATCATAAACACTGTCCTGTGCTCATCCCAGGACTCTTATTCCCAGCGTACTCATACTGAACATCCTCTAAACACACCCAGTACTGTTTGTCTTTAGAGGATGAGTTTCCTTTCAAGTCCCTCTCTCTACATTTCATGTCTCAGGGGTTTTTCCTCACCACGGTCTTCTCTCGTGCGTTCATCAGGAATTCAAACCTACACCTGGATTCCCGTGAAGCTGCTTTGCGACAGTGCATTTGCATTTTGTTAAAAATTACGCTTACATAAGTATACAGTACATTTTGCCATGTACAGCTTTTATTCTCCGACAGTCCTCATCAATCCAGAAAGCAGGATTCATTCAGAGACATTCAGCAGCTCTGTGATGGCAGGAGTGGAGCTCTCCAGTATCCATCAACTCAAAATGCTGTTGCGCCCTCTAGTGGTTAGATACCATCATTTAAAGTAGGGGTTCTCAAACTTCTTCTAGTCAGGAACTCCTTGAAATGTAAAATAAATCCCAGGGACCCAATCAGGACAGATTTATTTTGTGCATGAACATTATTTAAATGTGTACAATAACATTTTGCCTTACCAGTGTGTGTCATTTTGCCAAACAGCACACAATTAGAACTAAGAAATAAGAACACAATAATAAATAAAATAAATAAATTGCTAATGGTGGGGTGTAAATTCTACTTCTGTAAGTAAAGACCCCACTTTGAGATCCACTGTCTTAAAGAGCAGAAAAGAGTTCGAGTGTTTTTGTATATGAATATATTTATTGCTTGCATTCGTTCAGAAATGAGTTTTAATACAAACATAAAAGGAAACAAAATGATGCAGAAACACGGCATCATGAACAAAAAGGGTGTTCAAATGAAAACACAAAGCAAGTTCATACAAGATGGTGCAAAGTCTTCACAGCCCAAACAAGGTGCAACATTCAGACGCAATATAATACACACCCATAAAGTGCTACACCCTCTCTCACTCTTATTAATGTACTATTTAACTCTGACCTTCCTTTACAGCTGAAGTTAACTCTCACACACTCTCACACACTCTCACACACTCTCACACACTCTCANAGAGTTCAGTGTTTAGCTGAACAGTCTGAAACGTATGCTCGTGTAGTATTAGCATTAGCAATAGCAGCTCTCAGAGAACTGGACTGTATTTCCTGAGTGCTAACAGGAGCCTGGAGTGTGTAACAGAAGTGTAGAAATGGCATCGTTTATCTGCAAGACAAAAATCATAACAGGACCAGTGTGGAGTTCCAGTGGTTTTGGTTTAACAGAGCACAAAGGTTTGGGTTCACATGCACTGACCTCAACCATCACCTACACACACACACACACACACACACCTATTACATCAGCGTCACTGCTGTACTGAGAACTAACCACCACCCAAATAATATCTGCTCAATACTGGTCCCTTCTTGTTGATGGATACTGTAGAGAGGCTGAAAAATTGTACATAGCGACATAGCGATGGGATAAAGTCAGTAATGTACAAAGTGACCTGTTGTTGATTAGCGTAACTACTTGGCAGATGCACATAATGCACCATCATACGCCATAATTTTTCCTTTTAAAATCATCCCTATTCAAAATACAATCACTATAGAACGACTACAATTTGATGTTTGGACAAAATTCCATTTTCATCTGAGTACAGTACTGTTTATGACCAGTTTACTGCATTCATTCAAGAAGTCATTCACTTAATAGGACCAATCCTAACGACCTCAAACTTATTGATTAGTCTTAGGCAAGTCCTAACCAGTCTATTCTTCAGGAGCTTGTGTGATTGGTCAGTATTCTTTCAGTATCTGGTCTGATTGGTTAATATTCTTTCAGGAGCAGATGGGATTGGTTGGAATTTGATTTGGTAGTAGAGGGGATCAGTGGGAACTCTTCTGGTAGTGACCGGGTTTGGTTTATTCTTTCAGGAGCAGATGGGTGTGGATTTATTATATATAAAAGTCCAGCATAGACCTCTAGTTCAGAGTCTTAATTTTTAAAAATTTGAATTCACTATGTGGCTTCTGAGACTGAATCTCCTGCAAGAAAATAATCGTTTAATTTTTGGTCAGATTTCGGATTCAGTCCTGAACACTAACCTGACGGTTCAGACAGAGTCGGCGTAGAGTTCAGGAGGAGGCAGCAGCTCGACGTCTGTAAAACTGAACTGGTCCTCCTCGCTAATCTTGTGTAAGTTACTTCTCTGTACAAGTGACATTGAGGTCTCTAGAAAGGTAGAACGAATAAAGGAATCTATGAGTCGTCTCATAAGCTTCGTTTCAGACCGAAAGCTTTTTTTTTTTTTTTTTTGCACTTTATGGCTAAATCTGCTAAAAGGTTTACTCTAAACTTCATGTAGCTCTCTGCGTTCCACACACATACTTACATATACGGAGGGTCCTCCACGTCACACAGCAAACCTATCAGTAAACATACACTAAACCGTTAATGAGTGCGTGAAATGAGGGCTTGGAACTTGTTAGTGTTTCACAGTTATAAAGACCTTCAGTGATGACAGTACAGGATATAAGCAGACATTTAAATAAATAAATTTAAAAAAAAAAAAGGCATTTTGTTTGTGCTGATCAAGATCTTTCACCTTTGAGTGGTTAGTTACCATCTCTGGACCATCCCACAGTAACTCACCAAGTGTTAACATGCAAATTTATATAAAATATAGACATGTATGAATATGGAAGTATGCTGGTCAAAGCTCAAAGAAAAACAAATCAGACTTACCTGGACTATTAATGCTGCAAAACCATAACACAAATATTAGCATATTTAGACATATGAAAAATTACAGTAATGTTGTGTTTGCTTTACAGATCAATAATGTAGCCCCAGTTTGAGGCATGTGACTGCGCTCTGTCTAGTTTCATAGATAGACAGATCATGTTTTATATTTCTCCGAGGGAAATTCACATATTACAGCAGCACAGAGAGTCAGAAGTACAGCACTGTGCAAAAGCCTTAGGCACATGCAAAGAAATGCCTTCAAAAATAATGAAACTAAAATGTTTCTACATTTAAAAAAATACTATAAAGAGCAGGAAACAGTAATAAATGAAACAAAGGTGATATTTGGTGTGACAACCCTTCTCTTTTTTAAAAACAATAACAGTATCTCAGGTGCAGTGTGTGCAGGTTTATAAGGAAACGAGCTGTAAGTGTTACTGAGCATCTTGCAGAAGCANTTTATCTGAAAAGTGTCTCTTATGGAATCTGCTGCTTTCTTTACTGACACACAAACATTTTACTGTAACGTTTCATTTTGTGCCGGAAAACTAATGCTTGAAATCTGAAATGTTTTTGTACTGAATCAGTAATGTAGAAGTCAGAAAATAAACATGTATAACAAAGTTTTTATTAAAAAAGTAGGGTTCCTAAGACTTTTGCACAGTGCTGTACATTAACTGTAATTTACCATTATAAAGGAAATAAAATAAGAATAAATATACAAAAAGAATACAGTGTAAGAGTGTGAAGTGCTAGTGCAGTGTGGTGTAAACATTGTAGATATAAGCACTACTGTGTAATGTATAAATATAGTCACGTTAGATCTGTTTAAACTTACCTAGCTAAACAAATTTCAAGCCTTTTATTCAGCAGCTATGAAGCGTGCTAGAGTCCAGGTTAACAGATAAAGCGCTACAAAGCCAATATGGTGGTCACAGCCTTAATGACAGTGAGGTTTGCAGGAAAGAAATGCAAGTAGGACCAAAAATCTACAAGTGGAATAAACCTGGAGCACTGGATGACCTCCGCTATTGGCTCCAGTGTATTCCTTAAACTAATCATTTGGGTCTGATGTGACACTATCACATCATAACAAATATTAATCATCATTTCTACCCATCACCAAACTACCAGTGGGGAAGAAGGGTTGCTCTCTATTAAAATATAATAAAATATAACGGAGTGAGTATACTGTACTTGGTAGAAATCGGGTCTGTGATTTCTGTTACAGCGTTCAGGTCATCTTTGGTGTTCTGGAAGAAAACGGCAAGCTTCTGGAGAGCTTCGTGATTCACCCTGGGAATAAAAACACACACGTATGTGTTGATTGTACAATCATTGTGAGTTATTTCCATTTCTTTGTTTATTACTACAGTTAAAGCATATTATACCTAACCCTCAGAACTGAAAAGTCATTTAAATATTTGAATATTAATAGAGTTGCTGACTCATCCGGGTTAACCACTAGGAGAAGGGAAAAACATCTGCGGTGTAATCGAGTATTGTGTTTTTTTTCCCCCCACTGTGATTAAACTTTCCTCCTGCTGGTGGTGGCACACGTGCTTGTGGTTGACATGGATTACAGAGAAAAAACCCTTTGCACAGCAAAAGCTTTACTGAATATCAGCTCATTATTTCAGCCTGGAGCCCTGCTGCGGCAACAAACACTGGCACTGGGTAAAATTCTCAAACTTCTCAAACCTCTCAGAGTTTAGGAGTGAAAGTCTTCTTGAATTAATACAGTATGTGATCACAGTGGTAGTGCATGAGTATAATAATCTGACAGCCAGTACAGACACACTATATGAGTAAATGTATGTGAGCACTTCTCCATCACACACGTGTGTGTTTGTTGAACATCAAATTCCAGATTAATTCTCTCCTTTGCTGTTATAATGAGCTCCACTCTTCTGGGAAGCTTTCCACTAGATTTTGGACCGTGGCTGTGGGGATTTGTGTTCATTCAGCTACAAGAGCATTAGTGAGGTCAGGCGCTGATGTTGGTGAGGAGGTCTGGGGTGCAGTCGGCGTTCCAGTTCATCCCAAAGGGTTTACAAAGACATTCTATACAACTATGTGCTTCAAAATTTGTGGCAAGTGATGTTCAGGTATCCACACACTTTTGGCAATACAGTGCATCATAAAGAACCCTGATCCTCACTTTGGCACATGCATATTATACATGTGATGTAATGTAGTGAAATGTTTTTCCTTAGTTCTTTGTCCCACCAACTCAATTTTGACCAAAAGGGTAATTGGTAAAAATTGTTTTCGGACAACACTCAGCATGGTACATTCTCTAAACCAGTGAAATAAATGCTCCATACAAGAGTCACATCCAGTGTAATATGAAAAGTGATGGATAAGAATACACCTTGGATGGGATTCAGGAAGTCCTATACACACACACACATTCTCACCCAGGGTGTGAATTTACTGCTGCTAATCCACTTCCTGGCATGTTTTTTTGGAGGTTGGAGGAAAGTGGAGAACCCAGAGGAAAAACACACAGACACAGGAGAACATGAGTTACTTCCATGTGGAGTTTCCCAACCTTTTAATTGAACTGGGGACCCTTGAGCTTTGAGGCAGCAACGTTAGCCCACTGCACCACCATGCTGCCGTACACAAATAGTGATTTCAGCATTCAAACACCTGTGCACATGCCTAGTTAAACCCCANAATATAATTCACTAAGCTTACTGTGAGGGAACGTCCTCCACACTGCTGACACTCGGAGCATGGTGATTACTGGCAATATATTGGTTAACTAGAACAAAAACAGGTGAAAACATGAGCGTTACTTTGAGAGTGCAGACAAATTATAGTAAGGAAACAACTCGGAGTAAAAAAAGAAAGACACAACTCACACATATCAGGCATTGAGATCGCTCTGTTTGGACACCTGGATACACAGAGTTCATCAAACTACCAATCTGAATCATAACCTTATTCTAAATTTAAAAAAAAAAAAAAAGGAGATCTCTAACTTACATGTTTTCTGGTAAATGGGAAATTGTTTCATCACCGGTCCACTCCTCACTATCATCAGTAACTGTTAAAGAAATTATAAACATACACAAGAATCATTAAAAAACCAGGCCAGGATTACCAGACTGTCAAGAATCTGCTTAATTGGTTTCATTATAATTAACCTACATACACACATGCAGACACAACGGGACTTACAGCTGCTTGTGAGAACCGGGTTGTAATGTGAAGACCTGTCAGAGTTGCAAATTCAGTTAGCAGTGTGATATTGTCTTCTGTGCAGTAAAAAAATCTCATCACTGACTTTCAAAACACTGCTAAGTAAAAGCAGCCAAAACTGCCACATTTCAATTCTCAGATAAAATGTGTCTACTGTAAGTATAACTAACGTCAATGATATGCATATTATATTCTGTTTGCTTTAAATTTTGCCTTTATTTCTGTTGCTTTGTAAATATTTTTTTTTAAAAAACCATCAACTATCCAATCATTTGCATTCCCGTTTCATGCTAGCTAGCTAACTATACGTTCAGAGGAAAAACATCTAGCAGGAACGTGGCACACTGCTTAAACTGCTAGAGTAGCACACCTAATGCAAGACATCAAGAGAAACCAAGCAAATATGTGTTTCAGTACGTGTTTAGTTTGAAGTTGACAAAAAAATAAAACGTAATGGTGGTGTGTATCGAACCAGGAAATCGGTCAAGCAGTCAACTCTATGACATCAGTTTACAAGCTTACAGTTGGTTGAAAAGTCAAAAAGAAAGGCGGTTAAAACCAATATTGCCATCAAGAATTTGGAATTACTTCACTTTCAACAAAAGCTCAGCAGGAAATCTCGACAAAAGCAATGCTACACACAAAACTTGCACCACTGCTATAAAATACATCCTCAGATGTCCTGAAGACTTTCCTGTGGTGGATATCTGATCAGCCATAAATTGAAGTGCATCAAATCTCTACTTGTCACCACGTCCAGTGGTGTGTTAATAAAGTGTACATATCAGTAGGATGGTGGTGTGTGTGTGTGGCTGATCCTCCACCTGCTGCTGAGACTGAGTGTGTCGGCCTCGCCGTGTCCTCTCCCGATGGCCTGCGAGGCTCGTTTCCCCAACTCCAACATCTCCTTCATATTCAACTCCACATTCATCACTGAAATATAGCCATCTACACACACACACACACACACACACACACACACACACACAACACCATTTCACACCAAACACACATACTGGAACAGGAGATGCACAGTAGAAGGCTGTTAAAATGGATACAGTATGGTTTTGATTACATCTTAAAAGAAATGTTCAAGATGTTAAAGAAATGCTAAAAATGTTAAAGATTCTCCACAAGGGGGAGGTATTAACCCTCAGCACCAATCCATGAGTGTTCGAGTTTATCCGCCTGACTGCTGGGGAAGAAATCTACTCTGTTTGTGTAGCTAATGTTTTGATCATTAAATGGATTTATTTTGGAAAATAAGTGCCAAATTATTTAAGTAATAGTAACCTCGAAAGCTCATTTGAACCCATTTGGGGGTGAAGCAGTGGGGTGATTGATTTACCCCATTTTCTACCAATTTGGTCATTTGCCAGTTTCTACCCACTAGCCTGTTCTCCCCAATCATGACATGACAGCTACTGTAAGGTTGGTGAGAACATGGCGCTGCAATTGAGGCGCACTGTAGGAGCTTCAGTGTAGGTGCAGTTTTTCAGCATGGCCTCCTTACACTTGTTTTGCCAGTCCCTGGCCAGCCATTTGCCTTTGGGGCAGTTGGTGGTGCGGATGATGCTGACTGTGTCTCCGCTCTTCACCTGCAGGTCATGTTTGCGCAGTTTGCTGTCTAGCAGCACGCGAGCATGATACATGGGTTCCTCCTGTCCGGTGATCTATTGGGGCAGAGGGAGAAATGAGAGCTGGGTCCTAACTGAATGATCTGCAACACCAAAATGAGAACTCTGGCCCATTTGACCATCCTCAACACTTTTACATCATCGTATATGCAACATTTGATCTTGTATATATTTGAATAAACTTTAAAGTCAATACATTCTGATACGTTCATTTAGGAAAACTAAACTATTAATCTGTTGTATGCTCTTTTCTTTTTAAACAATACGGTTCAGCCACAGTTACTACCCTTACAGCCATCAGTAAAATTAAAACCATCAGTCTCTTCAAAACGTCCACTTCCCCTGATGGTAATAACAGTTTAAACTACACAACAGCCAATAAAAAAAGAAGACAGAACAAGGAATGAGACTGAATAGTCAAGAGTGAACATTGCTGTAGCTTTTGCGCATTGACAAGGCTCGAGTAATTCAAAAGGACTTGAAAATGGATGCTGAGCCTGCTTTGAGTTGCTGCTTGACAGGTAATAATTTAGATTTTTCTGGTGTACTTTGTTATCTTTGGAAAAATGTGTCATCCTCACAAAGATAATAAGCACAGCCAGTTAGATTAAAAAAAAAACACTCAGATGTCTGTGTGCAACTGTGAGTGCTGTTTGCTTGGATGTAGCTACAAAAGGACTGATGGAAATGTGTGGGATACGCCTTTAAAAATGAAATAGACCACCAACATCCATCAAATCAGCTTTAAGACATTGCGATAAATCTCACAAAGCATGACATGCTGGATCTCCGCGATAGAACTCACTCACTTTAAACTTCTTTTTCATCTCGTTTTCCTTCTTCTCCTTCTCTTTCTGCTCCTTCTTCTCTCGCCCCAGACGTTGCTTCTCTTTCTTCCGTGCCTCTTTCTCTTCGTGATGGTCAGGGCTCGAGCGCTCCCTCCTGATACATACAGCACTATAAAGACAGTACATAAAGTATGTATCTAATATTCCAAAACTTCATATGAAAAATACTGATGTAAGGTAAGAGGAACTAGCTTGCAATGAAGATAACTATAAAAGGACAAAAAGTTTGACCTTTTTAACAACAATAAAAGTAATCATTGTGTGAATACCAAATTTGTGTGCAGTGTGCCTTTACAGTATAGTTATATTGATTATTTTCCTATAAGACTAATAAGACTTAATAATGTACCTTTTACCTTAATAATGTTAAATAAACATCTTAAAGAAAATGTTTCAATGATTACACTATTTTGTTTTAAAGCCATTTTTATGGAGGGTCCACCATACATGCAAGTCCCTGTGTACGTTGTTACTACTGAAACAATGACATATTAGAAAGAGTGCATTAATATTTGCAGCTGCACTAAGGTCAGAGCTGCAGTTATAGAACATTATTATAGAAAAATAGAAAAAGACCTTCTGGCCAATTAGAATCAAGATGCTGAGAGAAGGTCTTTGGAGAAGGTGTCGAGCGAAAGACAGATTATGTAGAGAAGCCAGATATGTTTTTCTCTCAACAGCAAAAACATCAAAGAATGAAAGGCGTCCCCTCGAATCAAATATTGTAAAAATGATGTCTGGGATTTACCACAAATTAAATGAATGCAGCTTTGCTTGTTTCTTGCACTCCATGGTTGCACTTGCAGATGGTTCGTTGGACCAGAAGGAGTTAGCATGAAGCATCTCTAGTCGGATTTGCGATGACTTGTGATGAAGTGAGTCAAAGCACTTCCCACTCAGCATTCATTCTATCTCTATAATTTGTATTAACAGGATGGAAAGCCATCACTGTTTTTTTTTTTTTTATAAATCCAAGACTAAAGTGTAGTACCTGTCCCAGCGAGCAGGAGTCACACCATTGGGTTCAGAAGTCACATTCATCCTGCAGGTAATACAAGGAGATACAATTTTAAAAAGTGTCTACTAAAAACAGAACAATTAAAGCACATCAGATTGCTAGACTGATGGTTTTCAAGAGGCAGATTTGACCCACAGCAACAAATGATGACAAATGCTACATACCACTGTGTGACATGCCATACACTCTTGCGCGTATCCTCATTCTGTAATAAAAAGAAGAATTAAAACAAAGAAATACCACACCTCTGGTCACAAATGTATTCAAAGAAGATGATGAATGCAACCTGACTAGCCCCTGGTGACTCAGCATAGGGATCTGAAAACACAAACACAACATATATTACTCAAGACAAATAAAGTCAGGTCAAGCACCTGTTTAAGTTAACGTCATCATTAGCAGCAGGTCTTTCAGCCTCTTAAGGATTATTACTGGCTTCAACACTTACTCTTCGGAGCTCCTTTCCGTTTGCGGGAGTTTTGCCCAAAGTTGAATTTGCTGATTGACTCCACCTCTTCGTAGACATTGTCACAGTTTTCATAAAGATCATCCCGCTGGTTGATGCTGAAAGAAAAAACAGACCTCACAATCTACACATTCACCAACCAGTAGACGAGATGCTATCTCAGTGTTGATCTAGGATCATTTTTCAAGAAATTCAAGCATTTTATCAGCACATTCAAGAACTTTTATCAGCATACCACAAAAGAACATTTAAGCTCAACATTCATCACATGGCTTTGAATAGAAGAATAGGCAGTGGCTAATGTTAGGTCATGATTCCAGTGAAAGAGGTGTGGCTTCTGTGCCTGTCAGTAACTGAAGAAGGTGTGGCTTCTGTGCCTGTCAGTAACTGAAGGAGGTGTGGCCTCAGTGGCAGTCCTCGTCAAGGAGGTGTGGCCTCAGTGGCAGTCCTCGTCAAGGAGGTGTGGCCTCAGTGGCAGTCCTAGTCAAGGAGGTGTGGCCCCAGTGGCAGTCCTAGTCAAGGAGGTGTGGCCCCAGTGGCTGTCCTAGTCAAGGAGGTGTGGCCCCAGTGTCTGTCCTAGTCAAGGAGGTGTGGCCCCAGTGTCTGTCCTAGTCAAGGAGGTGTGGCCTCAGTGTCTGTCAGTCCAGTGAAGCAAGTGTGGCTTTGCACTTGAGTGTTCCAGTGAAGGAGACGAGGCCTCTACACCAGTGAGTCCCAGTGATAGAGGTGTGGCTTCTGTGTTTGATCGTCAAAGTGACTCCTTAAATGTTACTGTTTGCACAATACCAAACTGCAAAACATCTCTACATGTTGGACCAAAATTAAATTCTTATACATCATACTTATTAAGATACACGTCATACAGTGTGAAGCAGAAATACACACTCCAATTAATGAATATAATTATATGGACATCCCAAAGTTGAACTACTCCAACATGCAACATTCAAAAAAAGAATAACAGATGTGCATACTAAGAGTTTCTGCTAACCACCCAGCAGAGGAAGTGAACATAAGGAGATGGAAACATACCTTGGTTCAGATGGAAGTTCACTGCTGATGTAGGAATCGGTCAGTACATTCTGAGGACAGTTCATCGAGATCTCTGTGGTCCTAGCTTCCATGAGCTGAGCTTCAAGTACCGTGATTGACTGTGCATCAGCTACATGCACTAAACTGGATCCCTGCAGACTACCATCTGCCGGTTCTGTGGGATCTGCAACATGCTTCTGGCTCACATCATTGTGAATATTGCCATCACTCGCCTCTTCAGGTCCTGGTGGTGGGGCACTAAGGTCTGAAGCCTCCATCTCCAGAGTAGCAAGATTTATTACATTGGTGTTTAATGCTTCTAACACAGAACTGGCAAAATCTAGGAACTGAGGAGCATCAAACTGAGGAGGTGGAGGCAATGGTGTATTCTCAGCAGCCACAGTTTCAGCAACTACACTGCCTGAACCAGGAGCCAGTTCTGGAAAGACCAAATCCTTTAGAACTTTTCCTACAGTAGTATAGTGAGTTTGTTGTTTTTCATGAAACATCAAGGACAATCAGTTGTGAGGAATTAACATACAGTATAACAATTATTGATGGAGATATTTTTCAGCCTTGATCTCAACACCTAGTTTCAGTGAATATTTTACCCAAAGTGACTCACAACTGAAATAGGATACAACAGAGCAGTTGAGGATTAAGGGCCATGTTCAAAGACCCAAACATGGCAGCTTAATAGTGCTGGGATTTGAACTCACAACCATCTGGTTAGGAGCCCAAAGCCTTTGCCACTGTGCTATTACTTCCTCATCATCTCTATCTTAAGCTACAACTCTGTGCTATTCACATTCTGATAACTTAAAAACCACACAACAACACTCCCCAAAGACAATAATTCTAGATTTAAAAGACCAATTTCCCTTTGATTAAAGAAGCTCTGGTTTGCCTTCCTCAGATGAACAACTTACTCATGGAGGCTTTTTCCGTTGTGTTTTCCAGCTTCTGGATCCTGTAAGCACTCAAATCGACATGTGGTGGTCTCGGTGGTTTCTTGGGCAGGGACCCCAGTGATGTCATGTCTGGCAGGGCTTTAACGAGAGGAGGGACACAGGCACCAGGCTGTATTGGCTTCATATCACCATTAAGGTGCACAACCGGTCCTGGTCCAAAAAAAAAAAAAAAAAAAAAAATAGTACAAAAGTTTGGTGGAAGAAAAGTAAAACATGGTTTTTGAGTAATTTACAGACTAACTAGGATTCAGAGCTTGGAAACACATACAATCCTAGAATACCTGTTGTTATACCTTAGTGCATTTTGATATTGTATAAAATATGATTAATACATTTGAATGTGATAGAAAAATATTAGCAAGAATCAAGGGTAAGGTGTACGAGACAGTGGTGAGAGCGGCCATGCTGTAGTGGCACTGAGGAAGAGACAGGAGTCAGAGCTAGAGGTAGCAGAGCTGAAGATGTTGAGGTTCTCTTTGGGAGTGA
>CM074948.1:2653641-2664287 GCA_037577455.1 Pangasius macronema | reverse complement strand
AAGTTGGACTGTCTGGGAGTCATTCAGAGAAGCTGTTGACAAACATATCACAGTACGACAGTAAGGTATAGTACAATATGCTTCATGTTTTACTTTCTGTTTAAGAAAATAAAGCCGCACCTTCAGTATACTCTTCTAATCATCCAGAGCATGACAGCATGGTCTATAACTGCATGACAGTATTTATAAAGGACTGTGTTTTATGTAAACCACCTTGAGAAGCAACTTTTAAAGGTGTTATATAAAATAGTTTTTTAATTATTATTATTATGGCACAGAGTGTTTTATTCCTTACTAATTACATCATTCTTTGTATATATATAAATACAAATCTCAATATGCAAAGCAATGCTTTATGCAATTTCCTGATCAAATTTATGTTGTAATCTCTAATGAGCAGTAGTCCTTGTAATGGATTGCATGTACAGGATATGATCAAATGTAATAGACGTACAACGCAATCACAATGTATTTGGTGTAGTTTGCAGTACTCTCGGACGTGTCGAACGGACCGAGTCCACCCTGTCCTCCTGTCTTATTCCTAGACGGCACACAGACCTATGTTTAAAGTGCAAGCTCCTGCCATGCATCTGAGCTTTCCAGAAACCATACACTATCATCAAGAGGAAAATGTTCTGCTTGTCTCTGTGTGTCACTGCAGGAAGTGCAGTTTGTTCGGCTGCTCTCGACGGTGGAAACAGCAAAGTTTAAGATGCGGAGTCGGGATCTGATGCTGCACGAGGACATGCTGCAGTCACTCATGGAGCTGCCTGAGCGATACGACTTCGGCGCTTACTCACGCTTCATCAGTGAATACGGCACTCATTATGTAACGCAAGGCACCATGGGAGGCATTCTGGATTATATAGTGGTGCTCGACAAAGAAGTTATGATAAGACAGAGTAAGGAACAGCTCACAGCGACACTGTTAATAAAGAACAATCAGACTCCTGAGCTAAGACAAACATCCACTAACACAAACAGCAAAACTGTTTGTATTTGTGTGTAGTCGACCGTTATAAATTGTCATTTTTATTGACCCACTCAGGTACTAACACCACGGTAAATCGGCTTATAACTCTTTTATTCTTAGTTTTCAGCATTGAAAATAAAAAAATCCCTGCTTTTAACCATTTAACCAGGTAACATCTCATTTTACAAGGTTATTTTCCTCTTAAAGGAGTAACAGGGTTATAAGTAACAGGTTTTTTAATCAAAGAGCTAGCAAATAATAATATTAAGAGTTGTAAGGCTCTTACTCAAAAAAAATCTGTGCTGTGTTACAAGCAATAGGCGCTTTAACAAAGTAGTTAAGGGGTGTACATACTTATGCAACCAAGTCATTGTAAGTTTTTTTTTCTTTTTCCCCCCCGAAACATTTCTATCTGCTTCTCAGTTGAATTTTGTCGGCTGCTATCTCATTAGAGGTGAAAAAAAATCAGATTTATCTTGCTTTCATAAAAAAAAAAGGTAGTGCTTTTTTGTACGTTAAAATTGTCCCCACACATTTGAAAATCATAGGTGAGACGTATGTCTTTTGTACATGTAATATTGGGACCACAATCATGGACTCGCACTCGATATTTTAGCAAGTGAAACTATCTGGAATACGGGCAAATGTATCTAATGTATCTAATAAATCAAATATAAGATAATGCAAATTCACGATATTTATATACTAACTACCTGAATCTTCAATATCCTAACTAATCCTAAGAGAATTTCTCCGATTCAGAAAGGAAAAATGCAAAAACTTGTTTGTTCTTCACTCAGAGCTGGAGTCTCGGGATGTAAAAGACTGCCTCGGTGTTTCTCTGGGCATCTCGAAAACCATCGCTAAGGGCTTAAGTGCTAAGCTCACAGCACAACACCAATCCTGTGAGAACATAGGAGAACTGGATCGAGGTGAGTATGGCCTACAGCCGCATGTACTCATCATCCTGTATTACTCAAAAGATTTTTTAAACAAAAGGTAACAATGGTGTATTTCTTTGCAGAGAAGCAAGAAAACACCGGCCTGGTCAAGGACGTGATCGGCTTTGTGAAAGGAGGCATCACAGGCCCCAGCGCCGCCCAGTTAGTCATCCGCAGCGCAGCGTCTTACAGGGCCTGGGGCAAATCTCTCAAATACAACCCAGCCGTCGTTAAGTTTGAGGTACATTTCCTTACGTTTTAATTCACCCTGCTGCATAACCTGTGTCACACCTGTGGTGTAATTTCGGGTGAAATTAAGTTACCAAACGTTTTTTTATTACAATTGTGATAATTGTAATTTGTTGGTGATAGTGAATCCCTGAATTTTGTTTCTATTTATTTATTTATTTATTTATTTCAAAAAATGCCATAGCTTAAAAATCTCATTTGAAGCAAGTGACAATGAAGATGTGGGCAGAAAAGATTTTAAGTGAGAGCCTTTTGCTGCCTTTAAATCCTCCGCGGAAGTCGGTGTGTACGAGGTCGTAATTATGACGTGATTTTTTTTTTTTTTTAAAGTGTTGTAAGAAATCTATTTTGTTTTTATTATTTCTTTTCAGACAGCAGTTCCTGGGTTTTTCTGGCTAGCTTTGTAGGTAGTCCGTTCCTCATCATCAGTGCACAAACTGTGTACAAAGTACAGTTGTAGCCTGAAAAACCCAGGAACTGCTGTTGCCCAGGAATCACCACCTCAATCTCGCCGTTTACTGAAAGTGCCACGTTCATGTTGGCAATCACAGAATATTAAAAGTTCCCAAGTTGTAATTATGACATTGTGGCGTTTACGATATTTCTGACAAGGCAGCATTTCACTACATTCACAACGTTGTCCTTGTAGCATCAGTGTGAAACTAAGCAAACGTCAAAACACATCAGCCCGTATTACAGTCTGCTGTTCCTGGTATTAATGACCCACACGTCACACTGTGCCAGGCTCTGCCCATCTACGAGCTGGTGCGCTTCAGCACGGCGGCGGCTCAGGCACGCACCAGGCTGCCGCACCTGAAGCAGGCCTGGGAGGAGTACATGCAGGAGTTCAACCCGTGCCGCTGCGCCCCCTGCAGGAACAACGGCGTGCCCGTGCTCACGCGTACGGCCTGCAGCTGCCTCTGCAAGGCAGGATACCGCGGCCTCGCCTGTGAGACGACTGAACGCAAACGTGAGAGATTTTTATTGAATAATGTTTGTTTATCAATTATTAATTCATATTGTTTAATGGTTCATTTTAATTATTAGAAATGAGAATTAATTACTTACCTACCATTGGTTAATATAAATTATGAGTTATGAATTAATTATTATTTAGTTAATTGTTAATAAAAATAATACATATAATTAATTAAATGTAAAAAAAAATATTTGGCGATAATTAATTAATTTAAGAATATTTTATTTAAATTATTATTTATTTATTGAATTATTATTATTTTTTTTTAATTATTTATTTAAAAATTGAAAAGGTAGACCTTTATCTTTGCCAGCTTTCCGTAGCTCAGGGAAATGGTGCTTACTTCTGCAGATAGTGATTTCCATTTTTGGTTGCATTTTTCTGGGAACATCTCTTTAGTGAAACCAGCTGACAGTGGATGTAGATAATAATAATAATAATAATAATAATAATAATAATAATAATGTCACCAAATAGAGCTTTAGTCATTTTTAATTAGTGAGAAGTGTTTTTAGGGCTTCCCTTTCATGCTGATTACTCCGAGTGACACAGCTGTCTGACACACTGTCCTTTAAAAAGTTCAAATCTCACACTACGTGGTCGGTCAGCTTCGGGTAGACACCGTCCCTCAGATTCATTGTCCGATGCGATCGACCCGTAGACAATCCAGAGTATATATGAGCTGTGATGCAGGACCACCAGGCGGAATTTAAGTGTCTCTAAGGAACTGTGTTAGCTTTCAGGCTCTGAGGGCTAGCAGCTGGCGTGCAATAAACGAAACCTGCGTCGTGTTCGGGAATTGGAAACAGCTAAATTAGAAAAGAGGACCTCATCCAGTGTGCTTCTGATTCATGTTACACCAGCAGGCTTACTCCTGTCACAGTGCCATAAAAGTTTTAGTATTTTTAAACCTCATCTGTCATGTACTGTATTGACCTTTTATGAACATCACTGTAGCACAGCTGCTGCACAAAACATCATGTATCTAATCAACATCCACAGATAAAGACTGGAAATGTTATAAAATATCTCGCACACAGATGCACCTCTGACTGTATCATGCACACTGGCTGAAACATCTAAGGTATTAAATTAGAAAGGAAGTAAACTGAAGAGCTCTCTGTTCTTTCTTCAGCTGGTCCTGTTCATGGAGTGTGGAGCTGCTGGAGTTCCTGGTCTTCCTGCGTGTCTGGAACAAAGACACGAAGACGAGAGTGTAACAAGCCCGCTCCTGAACTCAACGGCTTCCCGTGTACAGGAAACCCGGTGCAGACGAAACGCTGCTGAGACGAGCGTCTAATCTCTGACTACAATGTATTCTTTGGATAGGTTTTGAAGAATTGGAGAATCTGGAAGTTTCTGGATGAATCTAATCATCAATTAAAAGCTTTAGTAGACACCATTAGCTGAATGGACAATCATTATTGTGCACATAAAAATGCAGAACACAAGCGTTTTTTTTTTGTTTGACAAATACATTTGTTTGTCTGGATTTTAAATTGTCCTCGTAAAACGTTTTGTATTTATAAGACGGTAAGACTAGTGCTACAGTCATAACCCCGAACTTAAAAATGCAGTGTAGTTAAAAGCAGTCGGTGGAGTCTTCGCGTATGCCCTGACAGGAAGCCCCGCCGTTTTGCGGTGCCGGATTGGTGCACTGACGAGTCCGCTTTTTGGTCTGACCGCTGCAGGCTGACCATTCAGACCAGCAGCCCCAGTTTCCGTCCACCGGTATTCCTGTGAACGTTAATCAAATCCATGTAAAGAAGTGTTAGTATGGCCATCAGTAGGAAGTAGGAAGTAGGAAATCCATGGATTGTTGTGAATCACAGGAATGAAAGCTTAGCATAAAGACCGACCTGATCGTTTTGTATCTTCACAACTCAGCCCGCTGAAGCCAATAGGACAGATACAATCACACCGAGTGCCTGAGCAACAAAACGAATCTTACAGTTAGATATCCAACGATCACTCCAAGCAATTTAGTCTCCATTTTGTCATCAGTAGTCAAAAACTACTTTAAAATATTACCATACTGATTTATACAAACTGATTGTGTTGCTACATGAACATTTCCCCCCACACTGCTCACTTAATTTTTATCCATTTGCTGGGACACGTTCATGTAAAGAATTAAACACTCTCTGTCATGCTGTTATAGGAAATAAACAATCAACAGCGGGGTGGTGTGATGGAGCAAAGATGCTGTTAGCACACCAAAGCTGATTGCTTTCCTATAACGCCATGCAATAATGTTTGTGGAACGTCCGCAAAACAAGTTAGTTCAGGTTCTCACTTACGTTATAGCAGCTATAAACAGTCTTTCCCTCACCGACCTCTCTTATTTCTTTCTCATGAAGTTAATAACATAAAAAGTATAAACTCCTCTGTTCTGAAGACTTTCTCTTGTCAGAACCGGCACTGGAGACTCCTTACAAACAAAGTTACAAAAAACGTCTCCTTACAGAATACTTTACATCCCTGTGAACGAGCTGTTACTATAGAAACGATAACGTATTAGAACGAGCGCATTAATATAAACCTGTGATTTGCAGCTGCACTACTGTCGGAGCTGCTGTTCTAGAAAATTAATCAACACCTTCTGACCAATCAGAATCCAGAATCCGACAGCACTGTGGTATGAATGTGCTAACGCCTGATTAGTCTGATTAGCTAAGTTATTATGCACGTCTAAGCATTTTGCCTTATCTTCACTGCTGCTTTTTTTGGGGGGAAGTCAAGACACTTGTTTTTTTAGTTATATCAGTAAAACTGATAGATTCTTGCAATGAAATAAGAGAATGACATTTTTGGTAGAATTTAGCTCAGTTTGTGTAGTAGATCTGACCTTTAAGCACAGCCACTCCGTTGTTGAGGCAGGGGGCGCAGCGGCACGAGTCGCTCTCTCTCAGGAACTCCATCAGCGCGCGCTTCAGGTTCTTTTTCAGCATGTTGGCGTTGGTGAAATCCTTTCCTGTCACTAGATCATACAGCGGCTCCATCTACAACAGAAAGCACCGACTGCTGACTGTACAGCTGTGTGTACGGGAAGGGTCTCAAAAACGTATGCTGGATGAAAATCTGGACTCTTCCAGATTTAGGGGTCGCCACAGCAGATCACTGGGCCGCATATTTTATTTTACACCAGATGCCCTTCCTGATGCAACCCTCCCCAATTTCATCAAGGCTTTAGGCCTGCACTGGTCGTGTGCAACCCCAGTGGCTGGGGTAGGTTCCCTGGCCAGGAATCAAACCCGGACCGTGGCGGTGAGAGCGCCGAGGCCTGACCACTAGTCCTCCAAGGACCCCGCCATATTACTTTCAGTAACGTTAAAGAAGGAAAATAGTTACTCATTTCAATGCACTCCTGTTCTGTGTAATCTATGCATCTCTTTTCTGCTTTAAAACAATTAAAGAATAGAGATGTGTGATCCTCTACCTCAGCTAGCACTGCACTATGTAAGCAATAAAGTCCAGCTGCAGCCTGAAGACATCTCAGTCCACATCACCTCATCCACACCCCCAGTGTGTCCTGATAAAACGGGTTTCAGCTGATTTTTACAAAATGCGTCCAGTGTTCCTGGGCTCCAAATCAACCAGGATAAAGTGCTTACTGAGGATGAATGAGTGAAGAGCAAGACTATCTACTCATAGCCACGTTTCTACCACCTGATCTCCACTACTCATTCATTCATCCAGTCGTTAATTCATCCATCTTCAGTAACCAATTTATCCTGGACAGGGACAAGGTGGGAGAATTCACCCTGGATGGCACACCAGTCGCAGGACACCACACGCAGGGGTAGTGTAGCATGGCTAGTCCACCTCTCTGCATGTTTTTAGGAGGAAACCAGAGGAACCCGGAAGAAACCCACAGGAACATGAGGAGAACATATAAAACTCCACACTGATAGTAAACTGAATGCAGGACCCTGGAGCTGTGAGGCGGCATTGCGTCAACAACTTGCCGTCCACCTCAGATTAACAAAGTGAAAAAAAGTCTGCATTGCTATAAAATGAATAGAGGTTAATGCACCTTCACTGATATGTTATCGAACTGACAAAATCAGTAACATCTGTTGACCTCAAACATGATTTAATCTCATATTTGTGAAGACAGATGTTGCCTTGGTAAGTGCTGAACTGCATCACCGCTATAAGGACAATAGAGATGAGTGTGTTTATTACCTTAGTGCTGACGAAGTCAGGGTTGTAGTGGACGGCCTCCCCCCACAGCTGCATGATGTCTGGCGTGGGGAACTGCTTGGAGGCCAGACGTGAGACCGTCTCGCTGTCTCCTCCTCTGACCACAGCCACGTAATCCTCCACCGTCGACGAGTGATCAGTACTCTCTGAGAGATCGGAATCAAGGATCACAGCAACGTGTATGACACATCAGCAGCAACACACTAACGCACTCTGCACACTTTAATGTCTTACTGTCGGGTCTCACACTGTGAGCTTTTGATGCTCGTCAACTCTTGGAGAAGCAAAGTGACTTGAACCATAGCAGAAATGAACAATGCTGTTCGACTAATCTAGTTTTTTTAAACATGAATCTAGGTTTCTGGAGCAGATCATTTGCTGGGGCCAATCACGTGCATTTATATAAATTATTTAGCTAAAGGCAGCTCATGGAAAAAGGGACAAGTTTTATAGACTTCTTTAATTTCAGTTAAATTCCCTGGTCTGAAATCAGACTTCATGGCTGATGAAAACAAAGTTTATAGATGATTGTATTTACATATTGTCCATTTCCACATCTGTGGCAATAGTCAAAAAGAATTCGTAGCATATAAGTGTTACTACGAAAGAAACCATAACCGCTAGTCTCATATGTCTTATATATAAACTAATCGCTAATGGTTAAGTGTTAAAAGGTAACTATTGTCATTTCGTTGTGTTAGTTGTTCATCCGGACTTTTGTGGGCAACTAAATTCATGTAGCTGGACCTTTACAGATTTTCATTTAAATATTACAACCAGTTCTATTTAATTTATAGAAATCGATTTCATACAGGAAAATCTTGTTGGCGAGCCAGCCAGGAGGGACCAGAGAAAAACTCAAGGTCATTTCATCATCAAGCAACTAAACAAGAGTAAGAAAAAAAGAAAAAGAGAAGGAACTGAGTGAGATGACTTGTGTCCTTACGTCCGATCTCCTTCAGCAGGCCCTCACAGCCTCCGGCTGATATCCCTCCTGACACGTACACACCCTTGATGCTGAATCCGAGTCTAAAGCCCACCTGTAGACACGACTGGACATCACTCAGAGTGTACCCTAAAAAAAAACAAACAAAAAAAACAATGACATCACTGCTTAGAGATGTGAGTGATGACTTTTTTTTCCGTTGTATGTCCTATATAACATGGGAAAGTGCATTAGATATATATTAAACACTGTTCATATACGTACTGTATTGTAAAAAAGCACAATATTGGCCTATATATAAGCTAGCTATACAGTAGATTGTTGATTGATTGATTGATTGATTGATTGAATGATTGATAGTTGAATTGTTATTTTGCCCTCACCAGATTTCTCCATTTTGTCCTTGTTGAGGATGAGGGTGTAGTCGAAATCTCCCCCGAGCGTGGCCTCTGTGACGTAGTGTGTGCCGTAGTCATTGTACAGCTGTCGGTACTCGCCGTACGTGTACTCGATCGGGAGCGCTCGCAGGCGTGACAGGAACTCTGGGTGCAGCATCAGGTTGTCCACCTTAAGGGCGTAGCGTGCTAGCTCGAGCCGGGAGTGCGCATGAATGAACCTGTTTGTCTGAAACAAAACATGACCAGAAAGATATTACAGTATAACATCAGGCTCAGTGCAGAACACGTACTCTAGTTAAGCGCATTTAGCGTATTTGCTCATTCTAATTCAATGCTAAGGAAAAAAACCTCAAGCCTGTTGAATTATGGATGCAGTGTGTGTTAGCATGCCTATAGATCGCTGTGTGCTAGCTGAGCCTGTTAGCATGTCGATATTTTGTACACTCTGTGGACCGCTGTTTGAAATTCAGCTATGGAAGGTGTGTGAACTTATTTCCTGGAGTGCGTGTGTGTGTGTGTGTGTGTGTGTGTGTGTTGTGCTTTACCTTCCCAGCATAACTACGGAGCTTCTGCACAGATTTCTTGTACTTGCTTTCATCATAGTTAAAGCCGATCTCGAAGAGTTTAGGTATAGCGAAGGAGAAGGAGATGGTGGTCCTGGACATGGTGGCCCTCATCGTGTGCTCCGAGTATTCATTGTACGAGTCGTAAGATTTCAGCTTGAAGTCGGTGGATCCTTTCGTCTGGAGAAAAATAAGGATTTCATGTTGCTAATATGGATCTTAGTCGTAGACACATCAAGTTGAAAAACCTATGATTAAGAATTGCTTTTGTTTTATTTTCTTCCTTTTTTTATTTTATGAAATATCCTAATTTTGTAATTGCCAGGTTCTATGATAGCTACCAATTTTATTTACCGAGCTTTATCCAAACCCAAATTTATCCAAACCTTATAGGCAATTATTATTTGTTGATACATATCATTAAACCATTAACTGTTTAGCTGTTTAAGACAGAAATTAAAGCTGTAAAACTTGTTAGCAGTTGACCATCAATCAGATTACATTACTCCTGTCAGTCAGCTTCAAGCTTCAGCTCAATGCTTAAGACATCGGCTTAATATCTTACAATCACAAAATCATCAGATAGCACCGTGTCCTAAAGGCTCGACCTGTGATCCTACATACTGCTTTCAGCCGATAAAACCCCAGTGATTTGGACTTATTACAGATAACTTAAAATCCCCCTGAGTATTAGACTCTCTCACACACTTCCTGTTTCACAGTGTTCTCCTGTCTATGGACTTTTTAAGGATTCGGACATACCCGGTCATGTTGCGAAGTCTTGCTGATATTTATATTGAGTAGGTTCTGAGCTGTTGTATCTTATTTGCTCTTCCTTGTCATGTTACTTGTCTACGTTTTGGATTTACCTTCTAGCTGGTGTTGTGACCTTCTGCCTGTTTCAGCACTTAGTTTATTAGATTTTGCTTTGGATTTCTGTGAAAATCTCCAGTGCATGGAGTCTGAACGCTCTCCATCTCTGTCTCCCTTTCCTGAGTGTTTGCTGTTACAGGTATGCTGTATATTGGCAAAACGGAAATGTACTAAGCTTTGCTAACAGAGGTCATGATGGTGGACTCAGACTGTGAATCTAACCCAGGGTTTACTCCTTTGTGGGCAGTTGTGGTGTGTGTTATGCGATAGGGCTAGACTTGCCTCAAAAGTGTATTGCTGGATGTTGTACGGGTTCCTGAAGCGCACATCCTGGATAAAATAGGGCAAACAGCCGCCAGCGTAGTAGCGATTATCCAGCACCAAACCCTCCAAGTTATTGTTAAGCACATTGATCCTGAAACCAGCAGTGAGTCCTCACATGGTCAGTTCTGTTGTCAGTGACCTTCTAAGATCTATATCTATATCTATATCTACATCTACATCTACATCTATATCTA
>CM074948.1:2620297-2647816 GCA_037577455.1 Pangasius macronema | reverse complement strand
GATAGGGATAGGTGGAGAGTGATGATTCGCTGTGGAGACCCCTGAAGGGAAAAGCCCAAAGAAGAAGAAGAAGACAGCATTATATATGAGGCGCTCTGGCAAACCCCATCAGAATCCACTGTGGCTTAATTCTGGAAATCAACCCAAATGACACGTTTTTCAGTCTATAACGAAACATGACATTTCTACTTCATGAAACCCATACATATATATTTACCAAAATGTTTTTTTTTCCTTTTAATCTTGCCTGGGCTATCTTCTTGCAAAGATGCTTAACAAACAATCTTCCAAAAGATGACTAAAAGTAGTTAAAATGTTAAAATGTCTGTGATGCTCCTGTGCCATCATGTCGTCACCAAAACAAAAAAAAAGTGCACTTACACACAGGTTTAAAATGTTTTAAATGACCGAATTAATCAGAGATTATTATTATTATTGTATTATCGTGTGAAGGGGTTTCCAGGCTGCCATATATATATATATGACTACATTTGTACATCCATGCTTTTCCATCTTTCTGTAAACAAAAATAGAAAAGAATTTCCATCCTCAACACATCTGCTATTTCATCGCTGTATATCAGACACCTCATACGCTTCCACTTTGCTGTTCAACCTTACAGTTATAGACTAAATGTTTTAAAGGGAGGCTCAATGCACAAACATTAATCAGGCTTAACACAGCATATGGCACAAAGATTGCACATTATTTACTGAACAATATTTGGCAAAGAATTAAAAAATAAAATCACACACACACAGCCAAACAGTAGAGCAATGGACATAGAAAATGGAAAAAAAAGTCTTTTTCTTTTTTTTTAATAAGCATTGTATAAAATCTGGCGAATTGAGTCTCATGGCGAAAACCATGCAGTTGTGTGTGTGACAGCAGGAACCCCAGCATCATTGGAGCGTTAACACTTTTGAAGCAAGGCTTGTAGTCGAGTATTATCAGTCCAATAAAGCGTCATCTTCTCACGCACATGGCTGTCTTTCACTGAAGGTCACCACTGATGTCAGATGTAAATGCCCAGGTCCTCTTTTGACATATAGTGAGAACATATGGGGATTTACTACACAGTATGGATTGTACTACACATTATTATAAGTATTTCAATCCATTTCAGTCTCAGGTCTCAAGTCCAAGGCTTCTCCTTTCTCTTTGCAAATTCATAATATACCATCAGGAGCATCACATCGATCAAAAATATCTCTTTTTTTCAAAAAAATAATTTGGATTTTTAAGTAAAATGACAACAAAGTGTTTTCAAGTCGAAAACGATCCAAGAGTTCTCTTGACGAGTCTTTTTTTTCCCCCCACTGTAACACTGCACTCCATACTCATCTGTAAATATTCTTCAGACTCAGAAAGGCAGGCAGCCAGTCACCCCACTCCGGCTTCACGCATCCTGGTTTCCTCCTTCGCGATCCTCTCGATCCAGACCTGGCAGCTACTGACCAGAGTGAGACATAAAAGGATGAATCAGAGAACCAAAAATAGCGCAGGAATAAACGGCTTAGTCAAACACACAGCCTTCATGCTCCACATGTAAAACTAATCATATTGTGTGTAGCTAATCTTCCTCCTTCTCAAGAATAGATGCAGTGCAACATCTGACCAGCAGATGGCAGTGATGTGTTGTTGTTTTCGTTAGCATTAGCATGACGGGCACAGAAGAAAAAAAAGGTTGGTACGGGATTGGTGCAGTGCAGTATAATTACAGAAAAGTGGAGGGAAAAAAATAGCAATGATTTGAGAACACTGGTCCTGGGCTACTGAAAATCCAGTGAAATGTAGAGTAGTGTGGTTTAACTATAATACTTTCCAAACCTATTAATAATGTTTTCAATATTTCAGTATTATCACCTGCAATGTAAGAAGATGTCAGATTCAAATCCACACTTACTCCATGGAGCTGTAGAGTTCCATTAGAATTTCGAAAGCAGGATTTAAAGCATGGCTTCTCATGAGTTTAAGTGAAGTGAAGTGACTTTGTGGCCAAGTGTGGTGACCCATACTCGGAATTTGTGCTCTGCATTTAACACGTCCAAGTGCATACACATAGTAGTGAACACACACACACACCCGTGAACACACACCCGGAGCAGTGGGCAGCCATTTTAGCTGCGGCGCCCGGGGANNNNCCTGCCGGACCCGAGACTCGAACCCACCACCTTCAGGTTCACCTTCAGGTTACAAATCCGACTCTCAGACCATTAGGACACGGGAAACGAACCGGAGAGGTTGTGAACCGCAAGCCGTAACGTTACCCTCTGAGCTAACTCTATAGGAGGCTGACATTGTGGAATTTTCTAAAATTGAATTTCACATTTGAAACGTTCAATCTCACAAGTGTGAAACTCAAGATTACAGACAGAGCTTTCCAGAGTCGTGTGGAATTAGGAACAAGTGAAACGCCGGCATGTTCCTGGTTATGACGCTATGATTCAAAGCTAAGTGCAGAGAAAAAAAAAGCTGTTTACAGCCAGACACACATACAGCAAAACACAGATGTGGAGAAAAACAGAAAAACACCCACTGGGTTCAGAGAGTACTGAGAGACAGCAGGGGGGTTTAATTAGACACAACATTTATATGGAAAAACAGAACATCGGAAAAAAAACACAGTCTAATCTCCAATCCTAATATTTTACCTCCATGAACTGAGAAAAGCTCAGCTTTGACACGAAGCCAGTAAGATTTATTAACGACGCACTAATGCTGAGTTTGACACAAAATCAATCGACCCCCAGTTTCCCAATGACGTCTTAAATATCAGAGAGAGAGAGAGTGCTGAAAGTGATACCGGCTCGGCCATCGTGTGAGGATCTACATACAGCCCTGTGTGTATTATCGAAATAAAACCCCATGTGTCATTAGTATTCGTTATCCATAGTGGGGCATAGTGGAGCGCTAGATATTTTTTGGAACACTTCATGAAAATAAGCCAAAGTTAATGTAGAAAAAGAATAACGCATGTAATAACGCGTAATATTAGAAATACTACATAAATGCTTATACTTTTAACTGCTTTTATAATTTTATATCCTTTGTGCAAATCAATAATCAGGTGTTTCTATTCTGTGGAAAATCCTTAGGGTTCAGTTCCTGTCAGCGAAGAACACAAATCTGAAGCCTCACCGTGACTGGACAGTTGACCATTAGCTGATTGGATAATTGCAAGAATGAGCAGGTGTACCTAATAAAGTGGCCGGAGAGTGTACGTCTCTATAGTTTCAGCACTCTGGCTGCTGGAGTGTTATCTGAATTATAGCTAAATGAAGAAGAGACTTAAGGATTAGAACAGTAGAAATGTAGAGACCCGGAATGGGGGTGGAGCTGAGCTGCGATTTCCTAAGCGTCTGATTGGTCTGGAGTCGGACCGGGTTCTGCCGTCTCGCAGCTGCTGGGGATTTGGGAGCTGGAACACTGAGAGGAAGAGAGGACAGAAATGAGAACTTGTTAAACCAGGGACATAATTGTAGTACATTTTTTAGTGAAAATGTCTCATTGTATCAATGGAAAATCTTATGGAAAAAGAAATAAAACAATATGAAGTGAGTCAGTTCAGTAAAGTCAGGGGTGGACGAGTCACTAGCTTCACGCTCAGGACAAGCAGATTTAATGTCCAGGCTATAAGTCTTTTATTCAGCGTTGCCTGGCGGACAATTATGTTCAACGATGTTATGTGCTTCATTAAGTCAAAAATGTGACCCAGATAAAGGCCTGATTACCGATTCCTCTGCCACATCTTGGCTGACGCTCGGCTCTGCTGCTCCTGTGGGAGAAGGCTCTTTAAGATGGCTCTCATTGTTCTCTGTTCTCATGACAGAGAGATCTTTAGGGAGGTCTGAGGTCAACGTCATGCCGCCCTCCTGGGAAGCAGGTGTAGCAGCTGTGGGAAAGTCAAACAGGCTCATTTCCATTGCATCAGCTCAGCCGTGCTTGTTACAGGGTTTATAATTAGCTCTAAAAGAATCAGTAATGTTTGAGTGAGAGAGGAGTTCTCCTAAATATCATCAGAATCTGTATTATGGTTAATTAGTCCACGAGGAGCAATTTGCTTGACCCAGATTACAAGCGGTTCCTGTGTGTCTTACTCACGAGACTCTGCAGTAGACGGCGATGCTGATGATGCCGGCGTCAAACTCAGCTTGGAAAGATCAAGATCTCCACTACAGACCTCCGTTTCCTGCTTCTCAGCACGCTGCGTGGCTCCTCCCATCACCGTGGGTGGGTCACTGGTGTCAGCAGGCTGTGTGTGTGAGCCTGGTGCCTCTGCTGGGGGGTTACTGCTTGGGGTGTCTCTGGATTCAGCTGCATGCTGAGGGCTGGTGATGGTCGAGGACGGTGCAGACGGTGTAGACATACGAGGACGCATGGCTGCTAAGGGAACGAGGCCTTGAAATAATGCGCCGGCTGGTACGAAGGCCCACTGTTGTTGGCCTGGGCCGGGAGAGTGGAAGAGGTTGGCCTGGCCCCAGATCACTGGCTGTCCTCCAGGAAGGACCTGAGCAACCTGCAGAGGAGCCTGAACACCAAACGCCAGTGGAGCTGCTGGAGCTGCAAAGGACTGCTGAGCCCAGTGAGCCGCCTGCACCGCACCCATCGTCATGTAGCCTGTGGGGAAGGTTGGACAGGAAGAAAACAGACAGAGGGGGATGAGGAAGACGATGAGGAAAGTAATGGGACGGACAGGGGATAGATGAGACAGACAGAATCGAAAGATAAGGAAGGGATGGCCAAGAGAGGAGGCAGATTGGACAGATGGAGAGAGAAGGAACAGATATGTGGAACAAAATGGGGACAGACAGAGACAACAGGTAGACAGGGCAAAGAACAGACAGAATGAAAAAGAGGACAGAGAGCAGGAAGAAACAAGATGTGGGCAAATTGCTGTGGTGTAAGAGGACTAGAAAACTTTTAGGACGAGCTGTTATTAGAAAATAATCAACTTTGGGGTGATAACAGTAACTCTGTTTCACATCGGGCCGCATCACACCACCCCATCATTATTTTCCTATAACAGCATGCCTTACATATAAAGCAGAAACCCTCATTATGAAATTTAATTTAATCAATAATACTTATCACATCAAATGTTATGAATTTATTGTGAAGCTTCATGATGTGTTCAGGCTTGTTACCTGACAGGACAGTGTGTTACCTGAAGGCACTGCAGGGGGGCTGAAGTGTGTGAAGAGCTCGGGGTGACGCTGATGTCGTCGCCGCCCGGGGTCCAGAGTATTAGCGGGCGACGCGGGCATCTGCGAATCAGACCATTAGAGCCCGTTTCATTAGAATTCAATACAATAATCAATACTAATGATCTGATAGAAGAGCAGAAGAGCAGCAGATAATCTATCAAAACCCCACAGGAAATAAAATCTTATTTTATCTTATTTTGATTTTGATTGTTTTGAAGTGGGTGGGAGACCACCATGGAGTGCCACATGCTGTAAGTTTAACTTTACTGCCACTTCCTGTGATGTCACTTCCTGTCAAATGAGTCAAACGAGATTGCAGAATGCCTTGGAATACCAGGTTCTGTAAGCTTGTCAGGTTACAGAAGGTTAACAGATGTGGTAAGTTATTTTAAATGTTTTCAGTTTTAATCACAGGCTCAGGTTACTGTAATGTGGGCTAAGCTAGCAGATTGTTGAGCTATAAGCTAGCAGGTTATTCTGCTTTGCTAGTTTGTATGTACAATGATCTGGCTAATACATCCTAACTTTATCTGGCATTGACTCTATATGAGTTTCAGCTGTTTGTGTTTTTAAAACTTCAGCCTTAGCTAACTGAGGCCCTAGATTTTAACATCATTAACCTTCATTTGCTCAGTTCTTTGCACGAAAGCAAAAAAAAATAATTGTAAATGCAAAGTTACTCTAAACTATTTTGAACTTTAGGTGGAAATACTGCCTAAACTTTTGCTTTGGCTACATTAAGCAACTTACATTAAAGTTTAAACACGTATTAGTGTTGGATATTCTCGCGTTATAATTACAGACTTATGGATCGCTCTAAATTCTGCAATTATAAAGTGAAAGCTCCAGGTAGAACCATCGTGGTCAAGTTGTTCCAGGGTGCAATAGCAGAACACACAGCAGAGTTATTTCTTTGCCTTTATTCATAATTGTACTGGTCAGGGTTGTGCTGAACTTTACTTACAGATACAATGTCTGGAGGAGTGGCCATGTCACCGAACAGTTCAAACTGACTGATGTTCTGGAGGAAGTCCAACACGGAAGCAAATGAGATGGAAAGAAAGGGAACAGTTAGATTTATACGTGAATGAGAATATATGCTCATGTATTAGAGGGTTAATCAGTGATGGCATGTTTGATTTCATTGTCAAAAATCTAACTATAGCATATACAGTAACTAAAGCATATACTATAGCATATACAGTAACTATAGCATATACTATAGCATATACAGTAGCTAAAGCATGTACTATAGCATATACAGTAACTATAGCATATACTATATCATATACAGTAGCTAAAGCATATACTATAGCATATACAGTAACTAAAGCATATACTATAGCATATACAGTAACTATAGCATATACTATAGCATATACAGTAACTATAGCATATACAGTAACATATACAGTAAGCAGTATATGGTCCAGAAATTCTGGTCAACATTTTACAGAACCGATGTTTTACAGATGTTTTCTTTTTCAGGAAACAAAATAATATTTATGACATTTTGAGAACTACTGCAGCTAGCAAGGCATCACAAATCACCATAGAACCAAAATAAACCAACCAAAGTCTTGTGTTCAAACAAACAAATCAAATGAAGTTTTCTTTGCGAAAGCCAGTGGGGAGTAGAGATTGTATTCCTCTGGTTGTTGAATGAGTGCAGAAAGAAAAAAATAAACCTCTAGCGAGTTGTCCATCCCTGATTCATAATCCTCTCTGCTCTGGGACCTAGGATGTTTGGACTGATACAATATTTGATATATTTTGATTTAAGCGCTTTAGTGATGGAAAGTGATTGAAGGGGGGAAACTGTTGAATATCTGGAAATTCCAAGCACTCAAAAAGCTCAAACTGAATAAACAGACATGCAGTAACACTTTGTGAAATGGAGAGATTAATGAATTCATTCAGCTCGTGTAGCAAAGCTCCTTTCACTGGTCTTGAAGATTTGAAAATGTTTTTAGTATAAGGTTTTGGTAAGAACTGGATATGATGAAAGACTGCTAATGGCTGTGAATATTGATACGTTTTATGAGGCACATATTTAAATAGTGATTGGAGCTTTTTTTCTTTCTTTTTAATCCATCAGCCATAGCTAACGGCATGCAATGCAACCACACGGAGACAGAGTCCCAACACCAAACCTCTCATGAGCCCAGAAAAGCAAATAAATAAAAGTCTCTGAGATAAGAAGGCAGTGTAATGAATGTGCAGTCCTGGAGGACCACAGCAGCACACAGTTTAGCGTTTTCCCTTATCTAAACTCTTGTGAATCAAACATGAAGTGCTCGACGCTTGAGTAAAACCAATATTTCAGTTGAAATTGAATTCAGTTGAGTTAGACTGGGTTTGCCATGACTGAGGGAAAATCTGTTATTCTGCAGTGCTGTAGTCTGCGTTGGACTGAAAGGTAATACATGTTCCTGTTTCTATTGAATGGAACTGAAAGAGTGTTCAGTTAGCCAAGTTCTTTGGAGAGAGGTTTGTTGGAGGGACTTTAGAAATGGGGAAGGCTGGCGATACAATACAAGCACCTACAGTCATAAAATGGCGTTTTGGAACATCATAGACCCCTTCTTTCTGCTGGCTCGTTGGGACCTAAAAGTCATAACAGATCAATTAAAACCACAGCTCTGTCTTTATTTTTAAAATCAGTTTCATTCATTTATATTCCCACATGTTATATTTATACAATCTGCCTCACTAAAGTAAATTAGAGCGCTCCTCTACACCACTATGACTATAAAATTGGGCTAGACAGGGTTAAAAAGGGTGGGACTTAGGATAATACCTGGTAAATGCTCTCCTCTGATTGGGGGCCGTGGAGCGGCTCGTGTCCGGCTTCAAACACAATGTACTACAGCAGGAAAAGAGAGAGTGAGAGAAGGAGAGAAGAGTGGGTGGGGCCACACAGGTAGCCAGTCAGATATAATTTAACATTGGGAAGGCACAAGCCAACATGCTGAAATGAGTAACCTTATAGTCTGCCACAAGAAACGCACTTCATTGCCATAAACATGTTTTTGTAATAGCTATATTACAATATATGCCAAATGTAGTAGACCAGGGTTTGTCAATTGGCAGACCCAGCCTAGTATTTAAGTGGCCCAAACAGAATACTTGAAAAATACAGCCAATAAATATATAAAGTGAAAAAAACTCTGTCACTCAGAGACTCTATTTTTCAAAACACGAAGACTTCTGTAGCAGATCTTCTGTTAGCTGAAGGCAGCTCATCAGATCAGAGACTACCTATAGGGCTAAAGACTCATCTCAGAAAGACTTTCATCAATGTTTTATTTTATGTACCCTTTTATTTACCCTCTCTTGCCTAGCAACCTGACAACATTGCTTATTAAAAAAAGTAGTCCACAAAATATTCTCTCCACAGAAAATTCAAAACATGAGACGAACGTGGTATTGTAAATTACCACTATGAAAGAAAACATGTCTTATTTACATTACATCCATAAACTTGTCGCCACTCAGTCATGTTAGCTACTCATCTGGATCTTTGTTAGCAAGACATTTTATGTAATTTGACCTTAACAAATTTTAGTAGAACCCCCGTGTAGTAGAGTTCACGTCTTTAGTTTTGCAGTGGTTGCTAACAAGTAAGGAAAGCTTAAAGCTTCCACTTGCTTTAAATTATTATTTTTTTTCAACATTTTAATCATATTTGCTTATGTGCAGCACTGTTATCTATAAAAACGCAACATGGTTCAATTCCAAACAATGCCACAGCCATCCATGGCCAGTAGTCCGAGTAAGCAAAATTCGAAGCGGTCTGAAAAGATGACGTCGTGTCTCTGAAGAAGTACCTGTTAGCACTCACCCTTCCAAATTGGTAGTTGTGGTGTGATCGGGGAGAGAAAGTTTATGGGTGAGAATAAGCAAGACCAAAGACTGTGGGAGAAAATAAAATTTAAAACAAAAAGTGACATAGCTAAAATCAGTGCTAGTGGCCAGTAAATGATGGTATCACATCCTTACTTCCACATCAGGATTGGGTAGGAGGCATGGCCCAAAGAATAAAAGAGTATTTTTATATTAGAAGTGATTCAGTTCAAAGTATCGTTCAAATTTTGTTCGTAAACTGGATACCACTTGGAAATCAGGCAAAACAAACTCAGCACAGTGGACTGTGATACCACTGCCAGTAAGCAAAGCAAAATAAAACAAAAAAGCAGTCCTGAGAACCTGAGACTCGTTCTTGAATAAAAAAGGGTATACATTTTCCCCTACTCCTTCTGGCACTCAACTAGCTATCGGTCTTGTGTAACACCTCCTGGAAATATCGACACAGCAGGGGTTCATGGACTTGGCAGTGAGTTTAAATTTAGACTTGGTGAAACAATATAGCCAGAAGCCATGGAAGGGCCTCTTCACCAAAATAACTGGCAATGAGCTGACACCTACTCTAAACTTTCCTTACTTCCACAAAACTCTTGCGATATAACTGACTACCATTTCCTTAGTTCTCTGAGTTGGTACTCTTCATGGAGTTGGTTTATTTGTGGGAGTTGGTTCTCCTCTGTGGGCATTACTCTGTTACATACTCTAGTGTAGTGTAACAGACTTTGTAGAAATGTCCATACAGCAGCAGCAATTATGTAAGAGTTGGAAGATGTTCAAGGTCACTCAAAGATCTGTTTAGAGGTCAGTGAGAGTATAGTCAAGAACAGTGACAGATGGGGCAGAGCCTGCTGACGTCAAAGCATGCCCTAACATGATGCTGAGGGTCAGGAAAGCTCACAGAAAGTGCAAGAAGCCCGTCAATAATATCTGGCTATATTTGGGCCTGACACTCACCACTGCTGTCCCTCAAAACTAGGTCTGGGCCTACACAGCAATGGATGGTTTCCTCCATGTTCTACCCCACGAATCCCAAAAAATGGTGGCAAGTCAAGACTTTGACTTATTGTCCAGCCCAGTGTAAGCCACTAAACACTCCCACGTAGCCAATGTAGATGTACAAGAATTGTGAAGACACCCCAGAGCGAGATCACCAAAACCCCACAATGGCCAACAATGCCAGCTCTACCCGCACCACTCCCAATAGTTAAGATACCCTTTGAGCAAACATATCAACACTGAGCTGGCTGGATTACTGTTGGAGGTGGTGAGGGGGAAATGAGTATATTGTGGTGGTAGTGGACTATGCTACGTGCTGTCCTGAAGCTTTTGTCTTGAAAAAGGCCACCTCCAAATGCAAGGGGTCAAGGAGCTGTTCCCCTTCTGAGGGCAGACCTACACTGGCTCCACCGGGTAAAACTGCTGCACATGAGATAGATATGCTTGTCTAATGTATCATTCAGACTCTATTATGGATGGTGGCAGCCCTCCTATGCACTGCTTGCTGTCAGGGAGGTGCCCCAGGTCTTCACAGGCTTCTTGCTACAAGATTTTTTGGATGAATACCCAGTCAGGACCAGGCTTTGTAATGAATTTTGGTAGCTAAAATAAATACCGCAATTTGAGGAACTGAGCACATGAGGAAGCCTTGATTTGTCTCTGTGCTGGTCCAGGAGACAGCAAGAAGACTAGCAGTGCCAGACTATCCATTTCAATCTCCATGGTTTGACATTTCAAAAGCTTTAGAACTTTGTCCTGAGGGACCACCACCACTATGCTGCAGCATATGTAGATGACATGGAAGGCCATACAAACTGCTGAGCCAAACACCTTGTACTCCATATAATCCAGTGCTGGAGGCCCTGTGCAAAGCTCAACTAACTACAAAAGAAGTTTTATCTCTGGTTGAGAGAAGAACAATACTTGGGGGACCAGACTGTCCAAGTCCTAGGACAATTAACTTCTCTATACTTGTATTGTAAGCTGAGCTATTCTTCTTTCAAAGGCAACTAAAATAATGACACACAGGAACTTATATTAACCCTGTTCAAATGAATATTCCTTAAAGAAATTGATCATGAACTAGCAGATAAATAGGATATTTCTTGAGAGAAACTAACATTTGCAGAGTGTCTGTGAGAACTACATTTAAGGTATGAGAATCATTTAGGGTTTTAAGAGTAAAGGATCAAACTGCATTGGCTGACTCTTTCCAGCTTTTACCAATACATGGGTACACTCTCAATAGTAGAAGCATCAGGAAAATTCAACTACTGTGGCTGTCTAATTAAAACACAATAAGTATAGCGGAATGGTAGAGTTATATGAATTAATAATCTACACAAAACATGGAAAATGCTGAAAATGAAGGGAACCAGCTCCAGTCCTGGAAGAGCACAACACTGCATAGTTTTGGCTCTCGAGATGATCTGGTAGGGAAAACACTGAACTGTGCAGTGCTGCAGTTGGGTGTCTCCTGATTCAGTTATATGTAATCTTAGGCTGTGTAGCAAAAGACTGTGCTTACCTGATACACTGGGTCATCAGTATCGTCCTCGAGAATCGTCTGTGACACACATTGGGATAAGAAGGTGGATTCTAAAGCACAAGCTTTAAGAACATCTGTTCTCAGAAGAAATATGCCTCTATAATATTGAAGCTAAACATGCTAATTGACATTTAAGGTTTTTACAGTCATTATGGTTATATAGCATGGTTGAGTGAAGCACCCTTTATATTAAATGCTTTGTCTGCACCTGATAAACAGCCTGCTCGCAGTGCTTTGCTTTTTGTGCCTTCCTCTCCCCTTCATCCCTCTGCTTCAGGTCATAGATCAGTGTAAAGAGGTCACGCAGCTCCAGAATCAAAGGCTCTGCCTACCGAAAAGAAGCAGACCGTGGATAAGAGCATCCCCAAAGGGACCATCTTTATATGTTATGATTTTTGTTTTTTTGTTTTTTTTTCTCTAAATACCATTTTAGTGTTTTACAGTACATCTCAGAGGAGTCTTTATTCTGTAAAGTCTTTAACAAGTTCTTTAGACTTCAATCTTCTATCCTTCATGTAATTAATTCAAGGTCAAATGTCATCCATAGCTTTCTTCTGTTTAATATTTAATCTGGAAGAGTCACCCGTAAAAGTATTTTTCAGTCTGTAACTGTTCCATGTCCTGCTGATAAGCTCCTAACTGAGCTAACTAACTCGGTTTTCTTTATTGCCTTTAAATACAGGCTTGTCCAGAATAAAGTAAAGAATAAAACAGTGTTTTGCTGTTATAGGACAATAATCAATGGGTACGCTGGTGTGATGATACGGAGTGACTGTTACCACCCTGAAGGTGATTGGACAGATGTACTGTTTGACTGACACTATAAGAAAAAAACAGCACACCTGTAAACACACTTGAGCATGTAGTGCACCAAGACTGGGCAACAAACACACCTGCTTTTTTTTAATCACTTCAGGTGTGACACAGGCCAAAAGAACCAACAAAACCCCACACTAACAATGAGACATCAGCAGCTAAATTCCCCACCCCAAAAAAAAAAAAATACACCTTAAAGAATGAACACACGTTCCCCACTCTGTTATTTTTGGATGAAATGGCTAAAGGGTTTCAAACAGAAGCAAGTCTGTTAGTGAAGAAAAACATGTCAGCTCACTGAATGGACCGTCTTGATGGCCACAAACTTGTGGTTTCCCTCTTTCCCGCAGACATAGCCGAAGGCACGGTGGTCTCTGGTGTCTTTGGCGATGTAGGAGATTTCGTGCACAGAATGGTGATGCTGTAATACCTGTGGGTCGAAATTGTCCATTACGACACCATTCACGGTGAAGTGACCAGCATTAAATTAATGTTTTTACTGATGAATATAATGATGGCTAACACTTAACGGAGAAAAAAAAAAGCTGGCGTTTGGGCTAATTAACTGTGATTAATGAGGATGCAAGCAGGTCTGAGCTATGTGGCTGTCAGCGTGGAGAAGGAGAGCAGTACATCATGCTAAGAGCGAGCCGCAGAGTCTCGTCCTAGCGAGGGAAGCCATCATTACTGTTAATGAAACTGGACTCAGTCCAGCGGGCTTCAAATCCAGATTAATATTTTAAAGCCTAAATGAGGTGTTTCTAAACACTTTTTCTTTAAGCGTGACTATATCTCATACATAATTCATGATCATATCCATGTGGGGATTAATTAAGTTTTATTAACTCTATCAGACCAGCCGAAATTCAAGCAAAAACCTGGCCTTCTTGTCTGCTGCTTAATTTCTTTTAAGTATTGGCTTAACTCCTACTGTTAACCACTACACTGTACACAGATCAGTTTTTATCCACCATCTACTAAAAGTTTAGTTAGCTAATATAAAGGTTGCCTTAAAATCTATAGTTCATCACATTAACACAATCCTGCATAAACACTACATATTAGTGTTAGCTTTAGCAGGAAGGTAGTTTTCAGGTGTCTCCTGGATCATCGTAGCAACAGTTGGAAAATCATAAATGCTATGGATTAACTGTAAATATTGGCACCTCTACACTACAATCCATGTGATTTCTTTTTCCTACAGAGTGATTAAAACTTCACTCCGATTCGGTGTGTACCAATATACAAAAGTAAAAAAGATCTGAAAACTAGTTTCATTTGTACATCATCAAACGCTAGTTTAATAAATCTGGGCAGTAGTCCAGTAGCCCAGAACGTTGGGCAGTAGCAGTGACTCAGCTCAGTGTGAAAAGATAGCAGCTCGGTAAGCAGAACGCCCCGACCCCTCAGGAAACAATGCTGGTAATCAATAAAATAGCCTGATCACATCCAACCCATTCCAAGAGCTTTCTAAGCGTTTATATTGATATTATATTTGTGCTGCGTTTGAGAAAGGACTGAATCACGTGACTCCATGTTTGCCAGTGTGAAAGCGGTCAGGACCCACCCCGGATCTCTCGTCGTAGATCTTGATGCCGTTGAAGGAGACGGTTAAGAAAACACGCTGCTTGTGCTCTCCTTTCGATCGAGCCGAAGCAGCAATACCCTGTGAGGGGAAGTATATAAGAAAAAAGAGACGGAGGATAAAGAACAAGTGAAAAAAGTAAGATAAAGGAAAGTGTCACTCGTTAGCAGTGATGGTTGGTTGTGATATTAAATCAATAGCTTGACAAAGTAATAGTGTTGAGCGATGCATTATATCATGAGGTCTCGTAAATGGTAGAATAAAATTGATGTGGGGCAAACTATCACACACACACACGCACACACACACACACACACACACACACACACACACACACACACACTCGTAAAGAAAGATAGGCAGCTGCATTTTTGCAAGTTTGTAAACCTCTACTGGATTTATACCGTGTTTCCTCTGAACGCCGAAATGATAAAGAATAAAGCTTCATATAAGCTGATGTGGGCGTGAATGTGGATGCCAAAAATGAAACTTTATATTGATGTCTTTTTATCTTCGAAAGACAGAGTGCTCGGCTAACACATCCACACCAACAACCGCTCCTGCTCATTAGTGAGTTATGAGTGTTGCTTAAGTTACACCTCGCATATTCCACCATGCCTCTGTTATTTTCTGTAAATTGGCAGCTCTGCTTCCCAGCAGCACCACAGTGCTTATTAGCTTATCAGCTAGACAATTCAAAGCGTTCAGGGTGACGTTGTTCTGTGAAGCTTCGGCGAAGCAAAAGTGAATCATCTTGTGGTATAAAAAACAGGAACAGGTCATTCAGAAGCAAAAAGCTTTAATGTTTTCAAGCTTCCAACACATGCCACGCTCGCAAAAAACCACTCACACAGACGCACTTGATCTGTGGGGTGTGTAGATGATCAAGCTAAGCTGTCATTAATGAGCTGACCTGTCAGAGCATGGCTGAAGTCTGACAGAGGAACAAAGCGTGGAGGAATTAATTTCAGCCGTCATTTGACGGGCTGCCTGTGGATTAACGCTATTGTAGTAGCAGCTCTTTCCACACCAACACATCCATTAACGGCGCGGTTCTGCGGGCGTGATGTGGTGTAGGCAGTATCAAACACTCACTTAAATGTCAAAGCTCTCTCTCTCTCTCTCTCTCGGAGCACAACGGCACTTGTGCATCACGTCTGTAACACCGACTTGTAATTTATAGACTTCTTTTTGTCTCTAGGAGATCACCAGAGAGGAGGGATTTAAAATCATGACCTCTGGAAATGTTGGATTTTAATTTTAACGCCCGCACGTGAGCATGAACATGAACATGAACATGTCCAGGGTTAAAATGGGGAAACTCGAGTGTTCCTGTTCCACACCTCATTCGTTCTGTTATTAACGCTTTCTCTTCACCAAGCCGTACCTTCAGCTTCATCATGGAGTCCTGGCAGAGTTTATCTCCACGTGCCGCGGACACGTCGTCAATCCCAATCAGCTTGGCTTTGTAGCGCACTCCATCGCCTCTGAAGCGGTTTATCAGAGCCTGCTCGCTACGGGTCTGACCTGAGTGGGGAAAAAAAGAGAAGAGGGGGGGTTCATAAAGCAGGACGAAGCATCTCATACCACTGCGCTGTTGAATTCTGGATTCTGATTGGGTGTTGATTCAGTTCCTGACAGTAGTGCACAGGTTTATATAAATGCGTTCTAATACCTTAGCGTTTCTATAGTAACAGCTCATTCGCAGGGACTTGTACAACGGGCGCTGCACATAAACAGATTAAAAAAAAAAATTGTATAATCATTGATATGGTGATCTCACTATCAGTGTTTTGTAACCGACAGACGTAAAGCTGTAACATCTGACATCTTCAGGACAGAGGAGATTAGTGGTTTCTCAAAACCATGACAAGTTGCATTTTTTTGTCTTCTTAACAGAGAGAGAGAGAGAGAAAGAGAGGCTGAACGATTGTTTATAGCTGCTATAAGGTAAGTCATAACAGGATCTAGATTGTTTCGTTGACTTCCACATGACGTGTAACTATAAAAGGATAAAAAGTACGACGTGTCTCAAGAAACGGGTGTCTCAAGAAACAAAAAAAGATAGAATCTCAGGAGTGCAAACTAAAATGCTTCAAAACATCTTCGAGCAGTTCAGTATTTCTGATCAGAACGTGGAGTTCTTTGCTGTAAGGGTGAAAAAAACTGCCCAGATAAATGCAGGTTAAAGGGAGAGCAGCCAAGAGCAACCCCACATCCTGCTAGAGGAATGATCTGGCAGCAGCGGCTCAGTCGATAAGCGCTCAGGACTGCTGATTGGCTGGTCGGGGATTTGAATCTTGGCAGCAGCAAGCTGTTACTGTTTGGCCCTTGAGCAAGGCCCTTAACCCTCGGCTGATCAGCCTGAGTGCTGATCTGCTAAATGACTAAATGTAAAGTAACTCTGTCATGAGCTGAAAGAGCTGAAAGAGCTGATGAGGGGAGTGTGAGCACAGCCAAGCTGCCACTGCTGCGCCCTTGAGCAAGCCCCTTAACCCTCACCTGCTCAGCCGTATCCTGTCGGAATGGTAAATATAATCTGAAGGATCATTCTCCACTTCCTTACTGAATGCTGTGGGTCTCTGCGAGTGCATTTCACCAGGGTTCATTTTTCATTTTCGTCCTACTGAAACACAAGCACGCAATGCAGGTTAGACATTCTTTGCAATACCACTACCTTGGTGTCCAATCCCTTTGGAGGAAAAAAATTGTAAATCATTGCAAATGAATGATAAGAGCTGATTTATATAAGAGTTATATAAGGAATAAAAGACAGTTTCGCAGTGCTGCACTCGGGACTCCATCAGTGTGAAAACTTTAATTGAACATTTTCAAATTCACATCTTTACAATTTCTTTTGATTTCATTTCATTTGACGCTATTTGTTTCTGTAAAGCTGCTTTGTTGCACTGTCCATTGTTAAAAGTGCTACGCGTGTGTGATGAAGCGGCATTAATGTTACCACCTTGAAGTCGATTATTTTCTTTATACGAGCACATCTCAAAGTGTCTCATTCCTCATATACCATGGCAATTTGCCAACAGTTACATTTTTTTTACAGAAGTTAAAAAAAAAATAAAATTACAGAACGTCATGTGTTTTATCAGTTTATAGTTACAGTTAATAACGAAACTAGTTACTTCCTGTTATGGCTTATGTTATAGAGCAGCTATAAGGAGTCCTTCCCTCATCAATCTTTTCTCTCTCTCTTTTGGAATAAAAAACAAGTGCAGCTTGTCATGTTACTGAGAAACCGCAAAGCCTTAAAAACTCCTCTGTCCTGAAGACTTTTGTGTCAGAAAGCATGCATTTACAGTGTGTCCAGTGTACATTAGCAATAACAGGATGCTGCAACACAACAAACAGGCCTTGGATTTATTCAAGCGTTTGTGGCGCTCTTGACATTTCAAGCCATTCTACAATTAGCAGTATAGCTGCTTTAAGTAGCCTAATTAAGGTCCTTAATTGTTTTCACTCCTAGCTCAGTTGAATTTCTTTTGTTCAGACTTGTGTTTCCAACGCCAGTGAGCCCAAATGGTCCACGTTTTGTTCCCTCACAGCTTAACTCTTAACCCTGAACACCTCATGCAGGTACTGACCTACACCAGCGTGCGGATCAATTACTCACACAGTGATACAAACGGTGAGTTAACCATAATACATGTAACTAGTTGGCCGTCCACAACATCCATACACAAGTCCATCAGCGTCTCTTCAGCAGGCTGAGAAAGCTCGGAGGGGACATATGGCATCAGGGCCCTTTCATGCTCTGTTAGCCTCCATCCAACATTAAGGCTCAGTGAACACAGTAATATAAATCAATCAGACATCACACGGCTCTGGGGTTTAATCCGAAACGAACTGCAGGCCATCTCACGCCACTTAAAAGATTGTTAGAAATTCAGGCAGCAATCAGAACCATTACAGACAATGAGGAGTAAAAAATATCCAGCCAAACAACAATAACCTGCTGCTGAACTGCATCAGAGAGGTGTTAATACGGCTATAAAAGCCTTAATCTGCTACGCTGTGTGACTTTTGAACCTTGATATTAAACCTTCAAGAAGCAGGATGAGCCACACTTCACTTTTAAGTGATAAATGTCTTCCTGAAGCAATAAAGCAATACAACGGTAACAATTCTTTGAAAATATCCTAAATGAATGCGATCGGTTACGTATGTGCAGTAAATGTGGGAACAGACATTCAGAGGACCTTCAGATACTTGGGGACGCTCCAGGTGGCGTACATGTGTGTATGAATGGAAATAAGATTTAAGGGATAATACAGATTAATGTCAGAAATATCATTTGGGAAAAAAATAATAATAACATAAAACTGGCTATTCTAACCCAAGTAGAATATAAGGGTGAACGGAAACATCAGGTATAGAGGGCTGACCTGACCTGAGTTAAGCTGCTGATCCCAACCCTAAGTGTCCGGTCCTGCTCCTGCACAGTGCTACCACTAGTACCTGTAAACACACCTGGTTCAGACAATCCTCACATGAATCCCCAACTCTGATTTGTCAAATTAAAGTGGAAAATTAAATCTGAACTCTCCAGGCGTTGAGTTTCCATCACTGAATTTAAACACACACATAATTATGTGTATTTTTTTAGTACTTGTGTCACAACTATCCCCTTCGAGTAACCGCTCCAATGGCGACAAGTGAGTTGGCGACTTAACTTCAGAAGGTTGCCAGAGTTTTCTCTCTGCCCATCTTCTCCTTGCTTTGTTTCACCGGTTTCTTGTTGTCTCTTGATTAGTTTGTGTATTTAAACCCTCAGAGCTTCCTTTATATTTCCCGAAGCCTGCCTTGTTGTTCCTGTTGTGTATTTCTGTTGTGTTTCTGTGTTTCCTGGTTTAGATCTTTGCCTGATTAACCCTGCTTAATCCTGTCCGATGGTCTAATCACACTTGTAATGGAGTATGATTATGATTGTAATTTCCGGATTGCTCCTAATAAAGAACATGCTGAGTGTCCGACCTTAACCAAACGTTATCATTTGTTTTCTTCTGTATCACTCTACTATACATACTGTCATCTAACGTGATAGTACTGTAGTATTAATGTAGAAGTATGACCGTAGTAGGATCGATCTGTCTGCCGAAATTGGTTATTTGGTTTATTTTTCCACACTGCACATAATTGAACGAACAAAAAACATTGCCTCAGGGGCATGTAGGGCTGAAACCATGCTCTGCATTTATGCACTCGATTCCTACATTAAACATGTCATCATTTGTTTTGTTTGGTTTGGTTTTGTAACATCCTGTATCATCTTCCTGATCGTAAAGAGACGTAGTTGAAGAAAGCGGGATGGGAGTCATAAATAAATCTCTCTCTGGCAGGCCAAGCCAAGTCTGCACTGGTCAATAAATTACAGAGGCTAAGTCAGCGTATCAGCATGTTTCTGTACGTATAGACCGTTCTCAGCACTTGAATGAAGGACGCTGAAGTGAATAATCCAATAAACCATGCATTTTAACTTCACCGAGCATTTTAACTTCAATAATTCAAACAGCAGAACTCCATATGTTTACCGCAGAGTTCCTGATGGATTTTTTTGAACCATTGCGAAGAGAAAATGAGCAATGATCTGCTTCCACTGGGTGGAATCCAGCTCCCACTGAGAAAATCCCATCACCCTATTACATGAAGAATGCTGGCCAACTTCAAATGAGACAGCAGCACTGTGATGGCAGGAGAACTGGACAGATGGCAGCAGATGGGCGGGAATGAACAAGTAGCCCTCCGGATAGCGGAGTTTGGCAAGAGGCGGCTCAGTTCAGAAGGACAAGCTCTGGCACTGGAGCTCACTGACCTCTCCACCGCCATGAGGTGAATCACCAGAACTCTGTACTGCAAACAAGTAATGTGTACTCGTCATTACAAATTAGGAGGCAACAAGAAAGAACTTCAGTTTGAGATACGCAGAGAAAATATGCGATAAAAGATCTCCTTTAATATCAAAAAGATCCTCGGCCTGATGAAAACCAAGCACTCCACCCAGACTTAATGAGGAGCTCTTTTCTCATGCCAGGGAGAAGCAGACTGGACGCCTGTCTGCTCATTATGCTGCCCAAATGTCCAGCGTGGAATACATTAGTGTCACCTTCTCACCCTAATTAGCAGCACGGCCCTCTGATGTTTCTGTTTCCAAATAGTAAGCTGTGTTACAAGTGTGAGCGTGGAATTCATCCAGCATCAGCGGTTCTCCAGGCACAACTACAGCCCCAAAGCAAATCCACACCACAAGGATGAGAGACTTCGAACTTTCTTAGTCATCACTCATGATCTGGACTCCCGGTAAACCATAGAGGAAGTCAGAATCGTGTTGATATGGACAACAATAAAAGCTAGAAAGAGACTAGGGGTGTGACGCAAAGACACTATCTATTTATTGCTCCAAAAATTCATATCCGCATAGTAATCATAAAGACAGCTGTGGATGTTCTTCCTTGGATAGCCTTAGGATTGTTTTACAGACAAGTCTCCGTCATTGAACAGTTGATAACTTCAACAAAATAGTTAAAACTACAATGAATCCAGAAATGACTCTGATACTCATGTTTATTAGTTGCTCGTAAGTTCCTGGTTACACAACTGCACTTTTTGACTATTTAGTATGGGGTAATTATTTATAATGACTATCTGGTGTCACCCAGATGATGGGTTCCCTTTTTGAGTCTGGTTCCTCAGAAATCTGGTTCCTCTCAAGATTTCTTCCTCATTTCTTCTCAGGGAGTTTTTCCTTGCTCATTCGGGATACTTTAATTTAAATGTATATCCTGAATTTATACATTTCTGTAAAGCTGCTTTGTGACAGTGTCCACTCTTAAAAGTGCAAATAAAATTGAATTGAATCGAATATCTGTCTTTGGAAGTGGGCGTGGCCTGAACGCGAAGGTTCGTAACTGACCGGCTGCTCACGCCCACACGAAGGGTAAGAAACCTCCCACTCACACATCTGCTGCAGCCCACGAGAGTTGCTGTATGAAACTTTCTGGTAAACTTTCTATTAAAAAAAAAAACAAAAACAGAAAGAAAATTAGTAATTTGGATTAGATGCTGGGCAAGATTCTGTGTCGTAGAAATGGCTTCGAGAATCGTGGTATGATATTTCAGTTGTGTCACCCACCCCTAATTTGGATCTAGTACAAAGTAGAATAAAGGAGTGATGATTAATTTTTTATTTATTTTTAGCCTTATAAATGGCTGTGCCTGAAGTTTTTCTTCAACACAGGGACCATGCAGCTGGCTTAATCAGTTTTGCTGAGTCTGAATCAAAGTGAAAGTGATTCTTTTAGTTCGTTTGCTATTTGGTTTGGTTTCACACAGAACATAATTGAAAGAACGGAACAAGGAAGAAGTGTCTAGTATGGCTGAAAATGTCCGCATTAAAATGTTGTAATTTATTGTATAAAATGATGATGGAAAGCTTTACCAAGTGTGTGTAGAAGTCACAAAAGTCCCCTGAGCATGGAGAACCAGGAACTAATTTAAATCCCTTTACATATTGCATGCATTGCATTTCTCTCTTTGTGTATTTTTGCAATTCTCAAGGATACACTGCATATTTGCAGTTCTACAGCTCTGTCTTTTGGCGCACTTTGTAACCTTGTGACTCACTTTTGCAACTCATGTCCACAAAAAACGCACATTTTTCACTTCCTGCAGTTGAGTCGACTCGGAGTCGAATTGCTTTCTTGCTGCAATCAAACCACCCTAGAGGTCAGAGACCAGCTTTCTCAGACGCTCCCAGGCCGCGACTCCTGTGCTTTCACCTGCCTGAAGAACCACAGCAAGGTGGAGAAGATAGATAGATAGATAGATAGATAGATAGATAGATAGATAGATAGATAGATAGATAGATAGATCACTATATTCATCCCAGAAGGAGAACACACCAAGGTTTCATTCAAACACACTTAACATTCATATGTCAAAGCACACTAACACAGCCAAGTTCAGGTTGAACTAGTTATGTTTCTAGCTGATAAAATTCAATATCCGGGGTGCTCCTTTACTGTGAAGATGATTTAACAGCTGTTAGGAGACAGGGAATATTAATGTATGCCAGTCAAAAGTACATCTGTGTCAGCCATCTGGCTTCTCCATGTGTTTACAGTTCCTGCTAGTGTTTATACATGCAGAGAAAAGCTACTCACATTGAAACACGCAGTGATTCCTATTTACTCAAGCTAAATGGAGAATGAGAAATTATTAGCTGGTCCATATTGTTAGCATAGGTTTCAGATGCCTGATTATTCACCATCAAGTCATGTTTTTGATGCTGAATGTGTTTGTGTGGTAAGTCTGAGTCATCTTTTTCGTGGTTTCCTGTCAGAGAGCAACAGTTGCTATGGAGATGGAAGGCATTCATGGATGAGAGGCATTTCCTGTGGTGGGCAGAGAGAGCAGTACACACAGGTACACACTGACTGCTCAGTGCACAGCTCGAGGATATCAAATCATGCACAAACATTACATCAAAACATGTTAGCGTCCACAGCCTGTGCTACTGAGGATGGTGCTCCTGCTTTTTCCTGCTTTTCCTGAGTCGAATCAGATTTAGTTTATTCAGATTTTCAGATTTATGACGTGGATGCACTGACTCAAACATCAGGGAAAAGTTGGCCTCTGTGCCTGACAGTCTCAATGAAGGATGCATGGCATCTGTGTCAGTCTCAATGAAGGAGGCGTGGCCTCTCTCTGTCAGTCTCAATGAAGGAGGCGTGGCATCTGTGTCAGTCTAAGTGAAGGAGGCGTGGCATCTGTGTCAGTCTCAATGAAGGCTTCATAGCATCTGTGCCAGTCTCAATGAAGGAGGCGTGGCCTCTCTCTGTCAGTCTCAGTGAAGGAGGCGTGGCATCTGTGTCAGTCTCAGTGAAGGATTCATGGCATCTGTGTCAGTCTCAATGAAGGAGGCGTGGCCTCTCTCTGTCAGTCTCAACGAAGGAGGCGTGGCCTCTCTCTGTCAGTCTCAATGAAGGAGGCGTGGCCTCTCTCTGTCAGTCTCAATGAAGGAGGTGTGGTCTCTCTCTGTCAGTCTCAATGAAGGAGGCGTGGCCTCTCTGTCACTTCCAGTGAAGGAGGTGAGGCCTCTCTCTTTCAGTCTCAGTGAAGGAGGTGTGGCCTCTGTATCTGTCAGTTTCAATGAAGGAGGCATGGCCTCTGTATCTGTCAGTGTCAGTGAAGGAGGTGTGGCCTCTTTATCTCTCAGCCTAAATGAAGGAGGCATGGCCTCTGTATCTGTCAGTGAAGGAGGCGTGGCCTCTTTATCCCTCAGCCTAAATGAAGGAGGCATGGCCTCTGTATCTGTCAGTGAAGGAGGCGTGGCCTCTGTATCGATCACTCTCAGTGAAGGAGGTGTGTCCTGTGTACCTGTCACCCTAGTAAAGTTCTTCTTTAAAGCTAACCCTTTTGTTAATCACATACTGAAATAGCTCTTGATTATCTCAGATATATACACGGGATTCTTTTGTAAATCTAATTGTTGATCGTGTATCAAAAAAAAGATTCAATTATCTCAGAAAAATAAACACAGTCCTATCTGTGGAAAATGTTTTATTACTCTTAGATAATGTTCAGTGCATTGCAAATTTTTATTTGTGCCAGTATCACTATTGCTATTATCATTACTTAACCATGAAGCTGGAGCCAGCCTAATACAGCTAGCTCTTCCATCACGCTGTCAGTGGGGGAAGGATAAAGATGATCTTAATTGTCAGAGAGGATTCAGACAGCGCCTCTCTCGCTGTCTCTCATCACCCTAATAAAGGATTTTACATAACTGGAACTTCTTCTATTAAGAGCTTTAGCCTCTGCTTTAGGTTTACTGACTGTCCTTTTTTATCAGTGGCCTAACCTATGATCTGCCCACCAGGTCCTGCTGTGAATCTCACTACAGCTAAAACACTTCATATCAGATGTGAAGAGCTCTTTTGAAAGTAATACATATCTCTCGTCCCCGTAGCAGGACTGATTAGCATGAGCTTCATGCTCTCTGCTTTCACTGTGCAAAGCCAAGCACCTGCATGAGTAATAGCTTTCCTCAGATCGAAGGTCTTCCCTACGGCTAGCACAGGAACCAGACAGCAGCCGTAAAGCAGCCCCGGTGGAGCCGGGAAGCAGCTCTCTGCGGATTTACTGCTCGCTGAAGTGCTGTTATTCATTACAGAGTACAGGAGACTGAAGGAGCGTGAGTGATTGAAGTGAGATGGTCATCCTCTATCTTTTTCTCTCTCTGAGTCAATTCAATTCCAGTTCAATCCTGATACGGCCCGGTGACTCAGCAAACTGGGATAGAAGAGCACCTGAATCACACACACGCACACACACCTATAACCCTGTTTAAAGTGTTTCTTGTACTTTTTCTGTCCTCGTAGCTGGTAAATCATTTAAGATATCTATGGTCTGCTGATCCACAGCGGCCTGCGTGAGAGAATATCGACACCGGCAACCTGATTCTACAAGCTTGCACTGTCCTAACTATGATCTTTAAGCATCTGCTCTTTAATCAGTCTTCATCTCACTCCACTGGCTCCTTTACATTAAATCACTGAAAAAAAAAGTCAGAAATTCAATAGCGAGCCCACTGGGTACGTAAAAGCTGTAATATGCTGACCAGCCCCATGTCTCTGTTGCCTGGAAACCTAACGAACTAATTAGCTGGTTAAGTGCTAGTTAACTGAATTAATACTAAGGGAAATGAACAGGTTTATAATCATGGAGCACGTCATGTGTTTGTGCCCTTGACAAAAAAGTCAGCAAGTTTGGCTATGAGACATAGTGTTATTTCCTCACGCTTATTTCCTCTCTATATGTTTAAAACCATGATGCATGTTGTGCTAGTTGTCAGCTTTTATATCCATTGTTTCCACGTACCTGTGTGTTCCTAATTAAAAAAAAAAAAAAAAAAAAAAAGTCTGTGAATCATGCAGGCTAATTAATCCGCCTAGTGAAATTTGTTCTACCTTCAACCAGAAGGCAGGATTTGGAAGCACACACTGTACTTACACACTATCGTGGAGGTGGATCGCACCTCTGGGAAGCTTAAACATAGCTGACTATCAGCTGAAAACATCTAAAGACCAGAACTCCAATCTGCATGTCGATTCATGTCATAAAACCATAGTTAGCATTGATCGCATACTATTTTTGACCTACTACAATATATGGCCAAAAGTATATGAACACCTGATCATCACACTCATTTGTGGTTCTTCCACAAAGCTGGAAGCGCACAGTTGTCTAGAACGTCTCTGTGTGCTGTAGCGTTACAGTTTCCCTTCACTGGAGCTAAGAGACACAAACCTGTTCCAGCATGACGATGCCCCTGTGCACAAAGCGAGCTCCATGAAGACATGGTGTGTGAAGGTTGGAGAGNGTGTCCTGCACAGAGCCCTGACCTCAACCCCACTGAACACCTTTGGGATGAACTGAAACACCGACTGCACCCCAGACATCAGTGTCTGACCTCATTAATGCTCAAATCCCCAAAGCCACACTCCAAAATCTAGTGGAAAGCCTTCTCAGAAGAGTGGAGGATATTATAGCAGCAAAGGGGAACTGACTCTGTGTTAATTCCCATTGTTTTTGAATGGCCACATGCAGTATGTGATGTCCACATACTTTTGGTTATAGTGTGTATCCATCCCCCTAGTGTGTGGTTTTGGACATAGCCACAGGAAGATGCTATTAATATGGAAAGCTTTGTTGTGGCTGATGAATACACAGCTAGCTAGCTCACAGATGTAAAACATGATTTTAAAGAACGTTAAAACATTAACTTGTTAAATTCAAGATGTCAAACGATGTATATTTAAGGCCCAGATCAAGGAGGGGTAGGACTGACTTAAAACAGATGAACTTAAACCCTTTTAATGGGCCAATCTAAGTTAGCCCTGATTGCATGAATGTTTCTGCTTAATTATGCTCAATGGGTTTGTGGTTTAAAACTCTGAAAATCCAACTTCCTTTTTTTTGTATTTTCTTTTTATGAGCATTTCCATCTCATCCAAACTTTAAAACATCATCAACAGTGGATGGAAGACATACTACATGCTTACTATATGATAGACAGAGAAGAACTCTAACCTTTCCTCCTGGACTCCCGTTTCACGCTGGATTTGATGCTTGCTTGTGTTTCTTCCTCTGTTGACATCCTCCTGAGTGCTGCTTCTTCTTGTCCTGCATGGATTCGTCTCCTAGCTGGCTACGCTCGGTCCTGCATGCTGCTCTCGTTCTGCTCCTCCACTCTTCTCAGCCTGAGAGAACAAACTCTTCTTTTCTTTTTTTTGTATTCCCTTTAGCCCTTTAGCTCAGGTCTAGTGGCTCACACCTTGTCACGTAGAGGAAGCCGAGCTCTGACTCACGCAGCATCACAAAACCTTCCTGTAGGCACTGGGGACAAACAGAAAGACAGAAAAGAACATTATGAATCAGTGCTATCACTAGGATGACTCAGATTGTGAGAAGGACTAGTTAGTGTTCGAAAGTACTGGAAGGGCAAGGTCAGTTCTATTGTTTTTGCTATATACTGAAGACATTTGGGTTTGTGGTTAAAAGATAAATATGAGGTATTATATCTAGATGTATTAAACAACTTAGAACTTGGCCCCTTTTGTTTGAACTCACCTATTATACAACTGATCAAAAATATTGGAACATGTGACTGACAGGTGTTTCTTGCTGCACAGGTGTGCCCTGTTAGATTAGTTGTTTAAATAATTAGTAGCTCTGAATAGCTACTCTTGGATTGAGCCCTGGGTTTCACCTGTGAAGACTGCATTTGTTGTTACAAATGATAAACCAACATGAAGACCAGAGACTCATTGGTCAATCACGGTGGAGGTAGCGTCTCATATTCATCTTTTGATCTCAAACCCAATACACTGTCTTCAGTGTATAGGAAAAGAATATGCCTTGCCGTTCCAATACTTTTGGAGGGGACAGTAAATGTTTTATTTGTGAATGATTTGTCTTTTTAAACGAGTCACTGTCGGATTTTTAAACGAATCAGTATCTAGTCATGCCTTTAGTTCAGTTGCAAGTCACTATTCCATACATGTCCATAATCAACTTCATGATTATTAGATATTATTTTACAGGTTTCAATGATATGTTTCTCAGTCTGTGTTTTTTAGGCATCTACAGATTGGATAAATAATATTTTCAATTGCGTGTATGCCAAGCCTGATCCACGCCCCTTGAATCAGTGAATCCTGTCAGTCCTGTCTGTTAGCTCCTCTCTCTTTCAGCAGATCAGTGTTTGAATCACTGATTCCTTTTGGTCATAACTGAGATTCAGTCCTCTTGCATTTAGTTGATCAAATTTTGGATCAGTGAATCGTTTTAGTCATGACAGAGATTCAATTCAGTTCAATTCAGTTTTATTTGTATAGCGCTTTTAACAATAGACATTGTCACAAAGCAGCTTTCCAGAAATAAATGGATTCACAAAAAATATATTGTAAATATTTGAATTTATC
>CM074948.1:2603546-2618151 GCA_037577455.1 Pangasius macronema | reverse complement strand
TTCCTAATCCTGTCCAACCTCGTCACTCCCAAAGAGAACCTCAACATCTTCAGCTCTGCTACCTCTAGCTCTGTCTCCTGCCTCTTCCTCAGTGCCACTGTCTCTAAACCATACAGCATGGCCGCTCTCACCACTGTCTTGTGTCTTGTGTCTTGATTTAAAATTAAAAAAAATAAATAAATAAAGTTGCAGCACTTTTTAAAAGTAGTCTCCTTCCTGCATTGTTAAATGTGCTGGTGGTTCAGAAAAGAACGTCAGGTGTGAAGGAAGCGGCATAAAGTGCAGTAGTTTGGACGTGCTGATGGGTTATGTTCTTGATTCAGTCAAAAGAACTGACCAAAACGTGCATTGGGATTTTCTCAAGTGCTGCACGTTATCTCTCAAAGCTCTTGAAATAATGTATTAAAAAGAAGGAGGGATGAGGCGCTTTAAATAAAATATGACATGAAAGAATGGCCCAGAGACCCAAATGTGTCTTGCGGAACGAGCAGAAAATCCTCCAGGCGTGAAAGAGGAAGGGAAGGATATAAGCTTCCTAATTAAAGGCGGCGCGAGGTGAAGTAAAGGAGAGACGGACGGGAGGCGTGAGCATGTGCTGAAACAGATTTGTTTGTTCAGCCGAGGAAGAGCTTCAGAACTTTATGGTCAGTGAACACAGCTGGTAAAGTAAATTAGTCTGCTTTCTTCACATTTCCTGTGTCAAAATCCAGCTCGTGCTTTGAGCAAGCTGAGCCAGAACATTAGCGAATTCTCCAGAAGCTTCAGGCTGCGTTTCTGTTGAGCCATGGAATAATTATGAACGAATTGTTTATTAGAGTGTAGATTAAATATTAAATATTAGATACTGACCTGCAGTGAACGTCTAGATGAGTAACATGGTTATACCTAGTTATTTTGATTTAGATAGTTAAATTCCTGTCTTCATGATGATGATGATGATGATGAGGAGGAGGAGGAGGAGGAGATACCTCACCTCATGGAATACATATAGATTTATAAGTGTGTGTATATATAGCTACAAAACAATCAGTCCTTGAGCCGATTCTAAAAGTGGATAGACTTTTTCAGCAGTTTCAACCAAAATTTTGGCTGGAGGTCACGTAACCGGAACGACATTCCACAACTTTTTATGCCATCGGCTCAATTTACACAAATCACGGCTACAGTAGAATAATTCATAGCCATGAGGTATTTAGTTTGTGGACTTGAAATGTTCTCCTGTGGCCTCGGTGTATTATCTTTATTAAAATTAACCTCCATATCACCTCAGCGGCGTGAACAAGCAAGTGAAGACCTTCAAATTTACCAACCGGGTTCAACGCGGGGGTGTGATAGGACAAAAAAACACTATGTCACCGTGTTTTGAAGACTTTTCTATGATTATATAGTTTGTACTGTGATATATAGTTTTGCTAAAAAAAAATTCAGGAAAAAATCCTGAAGAAGAGATACTTTTAAATTATGATGTCCATAAAATTAAATGAACACTGAAACAGCAGGAAAAATAAATAAATAAATAAATAAAAAAAATTGTTAAAAGTGTTTTCAATATTTAAAAGTTAGGAAAATATATCAGGATAGCTACGATTTACTGTGACAGAATTTATCCTGATATTATATTATCATTTTTCTTAGCCCTAATTTAAAGTAAGTTTTTTTTGGTGATGTTCTGTCCCTGCATGAATGATGAAAATAAGTTGGAAAAGGTTGCAAAGTCTATAAAACTCCGACAGGAAATGAAATGCGACAGGAGCGCAGATAGAAAAGGTGATTGAGGAGCCTTTTAGAAGATCTGGCACAGGAGTCAGAAAATCTGGCATGATTTATAAATTGGGTGGGAAAAAAAAAAGCGGGAATGGCACTTGACTGTCGAAGAGGCGTACTGCGGCCAGCGATAACAGAACCGCTCTCTAGAGGAGGAGATGTTTGCCCAAATGTCCATTTACCTCAACGCAACCTGGCTCTCCTCTGTTCTCCTCTCCTCTCCTCTTACACCAGTACTGGCTCATCCTCATGACTCTCACATACACGACCCTGTCAAAACACGCCGTCTCAGAGAGGAGTGAACATCTCGTTTTTGTGAGTGTGATCAACAGCTGGAGGCACTGAAATAAAGAGAGGCTTCAGCTGGAGAGAGAAAAAAAAAGCTCCAGCTGAAATGAAAGAGCTCTAACAGAGAGAGAGAGAGAGAGAGAGAGAGAGAGAGAGAGAGAGAGAGAGACTGACTATCTAATTAAAGATCTTGCACTGACAGAGATGCTATTCAGCAAGCTCCTGATTTCAGTACCAGTTATATTACCTTCAGAATAAAGAGAGCATTAAAAGCAAAAATGAGGCTGATAAAACTGATTTCAGATCCGTAGAGCAATAACATGGCGTTTTGTAGCTATGGTTCATTTCCAGAGAGAGCGATGCAGCGGCGCTTTATTCCTTTAGTCTGTCCAGCTCTCTCGCCTCCGTATCAGCTTCCAAACTTTTAACTTTCATGCTAATATCGCCATCAACGCCATCGCGCTCGTCATCTTGTAAATAGCCGACTAGCCAAGCCGAGTCTCTGCCATAACTCAGGGACGTATAGCTGCAGTGCATTCTGGGACTTTAAGACTTCCTACGTTCGCACCAACTTCTCCATGTCTCTACGGATTTCTCATTAACGTGATATTAAGCACTGCTGGAAAGCGGTGCGTGAGAAGAGTAGCTCAACCTTTCTGTTATCACTTGCTATGTTTGAGATTGTTGGTGTCTTTTTCCCCCCACATATTAAACGCCACTGTCACTGTGCTAGTGATAACAGTGTCCCCCTGCGACATCAGGGTGACACACTACTGCTAACTCCTCACAGGAGTAACAGAAATACAGCACCAGCACTGCTAAACACGTCACAGACATTTCAGCGTGTAAATATTTCATGCGTTTCAAGTTCCAACTGAGTTACAACACGAATCCCCTAAAACAGGGGTTCCCAGGCTAGAGGTCGTGACCCTACGTAGGGTCACTTGATTTACAAATGGGGTCATGACAGAAACTCCAAATCACCTCTTTTGTTTCATTCATTTATTTTACAAATTTATACTAGAAATATCGGAGATGGATTGTTTTGCACTAACATTTTGAAACGTTACTGCGACTCACATTCAATAAGCCACATTTAAATGAATAGGGGGCGTGTTATTTTAAGCTTTTTCACTCTCCTGACATGCTGCACTAGCATAGCTCAGCAGTAAAAACGTACAAAACGTACAAACTTCCCCGTCCATCTACCTCCGTTAAACAAACTAGCATTGGTACTTATGTACAATTCTATAGCATTAACCAGTACTAATATTAACCAGGTTTCTTATTACAGTTAGTGTTTGAATTTTAAAAACCTCTCTCATGCGGGAACGGGAAGGTCTCCTTTGTGTGATTAATATGATTATTAAATACTTTTGAATGTTTATCTCAACTAACTGTAGCATCATTCTTATTTATTGCATTTAACTTAACTGGCATTAGCATTACTGTATCATTGTGTATCATATAGTTTACCTGTACACTGTAAACTTATTGCACTGTAACCTTGCTACCTCTTTGGAACTTATTTGCTAGCTGCATTTCATTATCTCTGTACTCATACACTGACAATGACAAAGTCGAACCTGACCTAAAACCTAACCTAAGGTGTGAGTTTTCTATTTGAGACGTGGCTCATGGCAAAAAAAAAAATCACGACGGAGCCGAAAAGTTTTACACAGAGACTGAGCTCGTCAGTGCGTTTAACGTTGCTAAACATTTTACAGTTCCACTTGGAAACCTGAAGCAGGCTACGCTGCTTGGCCTCGGGGTGTACATACTTTTAACACTTCTCACTAGACTGGTAAATCGCCGCAAGGAATACCATTATGGTTTTTAGTCACTTGTGCGACACATATGTATGTTACTGAGAAATATTTCAGTAGGCTAATATTATAAATTTGTAGTGTAGGGTGATCAAGGCTTGGGGTCGCAGAAAATCCATAATGTTCATAAATTTCATTATTTGAAGTCATTTGCCCAAAAAAGTGTGAAAACCCTGCACTGAAGAAACAGTATGCAATGTATTTAACGAGGAATTAAATGAAACAGGACCAGAAGAAATGGAAAGAGACTGAACAAAAGCATTTGTGCTGAGACGCCTTCATTCACTCAAGGCAGGCGCCAAATTATGAAGCCCTTTTTTTTTAAATAATAATAATAATAATAATAATAATAATAATAATAATCATAAGCAGCACTGCAGGTTGTTTTTTACACATGAATTTCCAAATAAGTTTTAGAAATAACTCGATGCAGTTTCAGAGACCGGGTTACGCCGACACGGCGCTTCCACGTGATGACGCCTGCCGCTTTTCACCCAGAATTAAAAACTTGCATTTTAAATCATTGCGTGTAATTAAGATTTACACGCCGTGTTTTCTCTTTCAGGTCACACCAGACTGATTACATGATGCTGTCTCAGTGTGCTCCTCCGTCACCGCAGTTAATAATGAAAATAATGACCTTGGAGCTGCTGATCGTGTTGCGAGTCCCTGTGGAGACGAAATCCATCTCTCCACTCATAACACAACAGTCCTGTCTTTATTGCAATGTTTCACTTGTTATTCAGGAACAATCTATTTAAAACTGATGACAAATCCATTAGGTTTAGTAAACTGAAAAACTTTCTGTTCAGACAGCGTTTGATCCAGATTTCATTCACGTTAACTCAGACTAACCCGGGGTCGATTACTGTCATCCCTTAAAGGCCAGTATTATTTATATTTTATATTAATATCTGATAGCAAAATGTATAGCAGGTAACTAATCCCAGGTAAAGAGCCTTTCTACTTTCTGTATTCTATCACTTTTCTTTTTTACTAGAAAGAAGAACAAGAACGCTAAAGTCCACAAGCTAAAAGATTAAAATTGCACTACAACATAAATGGCAGTGTGTTGAATATTCTAGAATCTAACTGGAAGAATTTAGAACTAGAACTAGAGCAGAGGTGTGTTAGAATATTCTAGAACNAGAAGTGTGTTGAATATTCTAGAACGTAAACAGAAGTGTGTTGAATATTCTAGAACATGAACAGAGGTGTGTTGAATGTTCTAGAACATGAACGGAGGTGTGTTGAATATTCTAGAACGTAAACAGAAGTGTGTTGAATATTCTAGAATGTAAATGGAGGTGTGTGGAATATTCTAGAACGTAAACCGAAGTGTGTTGAATATTCTAGAAAGTGAACGGAGGTGTGTTGAATATTCTAGAAAGTGAACAGAGGTGTGTTGAATATTCTAGAACATGAACGGAGGTGTGTTGAATATTCTAGAACATAAACCGAAGTGTGTTGAATATTCTAGAAAGTGAACGGAGGTGTGTTGAATATTCTAGAACATGAACGGAGGTGTGTTGAATATTCTAGAATATGAACAGAGGTGTGTTGAATATTCTATGACGTAAACAGAAGTGTGTTGAATATTCTAGAACGTAAACACAGGTGTGTTGAATATTCTAGAATGTAAATGGAGGTGTGTGGAATATTCTAGAACGTAAACAGAAGTGTGTTGAATATTCTAGAACATGAACAGAGGTGTGTTGAATATTCTAGAGCGTAACCGAAGGTGTGTTGAATATTCTAGAACATGAACAGAGGTGTGCTGAATATTCTAGAACATGAACAGAGGTGTGTTGAATATTCTAGAGCATAACCGAAGGTGTGTTGAATATTCTAGAACGTAAATGGAAGTGTGATGTAGAATATTCATCGTCAATCGAAACATATCACACAAATAATGTCGTCAGTTTGCGATGTAAAGGAGAATTTACGCCCTGTCACTAGGGGTGATCCAGTGATCAGCTAATCAGCTAATACTAAATGTAATATAATCTTTAAAAGATTTTTAAAAATATCGCTTATTCCTGCAAAGCCCCTTTGATCTGCTGCCGACTTCCATATAACCTCTTATAAGCTCACTTCATATTATTTTCTCTTCATCCTTTACTTTTAAGGCTGCCTACGTTTCGTGTAAATCAGACCTCTGACTCGGGGGCTCGTTCCGTTTTAATGAACGTATGAATAAATGAATGACTAAGACGTTCCGTTTCAGCGCCTTCCAGTCGCTGCTTTGTGATTTATGGGTCATTTGTCTTCTGGGGTGAACCCTTGAAAAGGGGCGTGACCCAGTGCAGGTTTCCATTACTGAGCAGTTTCTTCAGGGAGCAATGAATAAATGCAGAATTTAACCTTTATTTAAACTTGGTCACTCCCTCCAGGCTTAACTGCGCTCATCACTACTGAGCCAGCAGAGCTTTATCCCAACCTTCATCTCCAAAATAATAATCTCCAACGGCGTGTCACTTCACGATTGCTCCATCTCACACGGCCGCATCACACTCTGCTTTTTCAACGCTGCTCACTCCTCTTTCAAAGAGTTTTATTGTTGTAGGTACCACGCATTATGGTTAATAAAGTATTTTACATATTTTTACACGCGGCACTGTTGATTTTTGGATTGACTAACCAGTCTTCCACAACTAACTAAAAGACATTGACGTCGAGACTGTCATCACGTCGACGTTTAGGAAGATTTTTGTTATCGTTTCTATAGCAACAACTCGTTCGCTTGACATAGACTAAGACTAAAATTAAGCAATTAAAAATGTGTTATTTAACAAGGGAAAAAAAATATATCATGACTGATATAGTGAAGTTTAATATTTAAGGAAGGAGTCTCCAGTGTCAGCGCTTTTTCTGTCTTATTAACTTCAAGAGAGAGCGAGAGGAAGAACTGTGTAACTTGTTTCGCAGATTTTCCAGAAGTTTAAATAAAAACTTTGTAAAAATAAATAAATAAATAAATAAATAAAATGAAAAGGATGATGTTCTTTAATTAGAAAATCTAATCATTGGTGAATTGCTGTAGTATAAGAGGAATAAAACACTCCAGGACGTGCTGTTACAGGAAAATAAAACTTCAGGGTGGTAACAGTAGCTCCGCTTCATCACACCACCACGTCGTTGACTGTTTTCCTATAACAGCACGCCACAGTGTTTAATTCCTTACAGAATTGTTATTGCTGAATATGTAAATTCAGAATATGCAAATAAGCCCAGAAACCAGTGTTAAAATGGAGCTCTCTGAAATCTCTGCATTGCCAGCCGGTAACTATGACTTAGATGAAGATGGGAATGGTTTGTTTGAGTTTAAAATAATTACTGTAAATCTGAAAATGATGCGGTTTGATTAAATATTGCACCAGCTGTAATAATTCTAACCATTCTCAAATGCTCAAATCAGCACGACTGAACGAAGGTCAGCTCTTTAGGGCATTAAACATTCCAGGACAAACCGTTACCAAAAACATCAAGTGTGGTTTTAATATAGTGTAATCATAGTACTTGTAGCAATGTATATAAATATATAACATTTTGTGCATGTCATGTACCGTACGCAGAATACAGCCACGAGCTGTGTGACCCTAATGCTGTCAAACTTAAGAGGGAAAAATGCCAGTACAGGACGCGCTTTTGTCTTCTACATCCACGTGAACGCAATGTTACAGGCTCTGAATGGCCGAATGTAAATCCTAGATATTAGCTTGAGACATTTACTGAATGTGTTACTTACTGTTCATTTTATGATGTACAGAGGAGCACAATGGTGGTTATGTAAGATTCTGCGCCAGCCAATTTGGAGTCCACAAATGGATGAGAATCATAAGTTTTAATCGACTATAGACATAATGCAGGCGATAAAATGAAAGTTGCTAAAAGAAATTAGATCATTTTGCAGCCCGTAACTCTTTTCAGTCAAGCTGTGCAGCTTTTCCTGCTTGTGTGTTTCATTGGTTTCTTGTGAGACAGGTGCAGGATATTGCAACGTAACCCAAACTGTATGAAGAAACGTAACATTTTACCTGAAAAAGACATACGTTTTCGCACCATTTTGTATTAGTTAACATGAACAAACCATGAACTTCCACAATGATAATCATTACGCCACAGCGTGACGGAAATCTCGAATCAGTGTGTGTTGATTAATTTTCTACACAATGGTGCAAGCTGTCATTTAAATCCCAGGGTTACATTAACGCATTCGTTGTAATACGTTATCATTTCCATAGCAACAGCTCATTCTCAGGGACTTGTATGGTGGACAGTCTACAGCTAATCATAAATTAATTTAAAAAATGAGCTGTTATGTAAAACGTAAAATTGCTGTTATGCTTAAGCTTTCTGTAAAGAAATGTTTACTTAACATTTATGGAAGGAGTCTCCAGTGTCAGCGCTTTGTAAAGGTCAACAGGACAGAAGAGTTTCTTGGTGACATGACAAAACTGCATTTTATTTGTCTCTCTTTATCTTTATCTTCAAGAGAAAGAAAAAAGAGAGGCTGGGGAGGGAACGACTGTTCATAGCTGCTGTAGCATAAGCGATGACAGGAACTAACTTGTCTAGAGTTTGCACAACTTTAAATGTAATTCTAAATGGATAAAACATATGATGTGATGTTCATGGAATTGTTAGCCTGTCGCTATGGTATAAGGGGAATAAAGCACTTCGGGGTGTGCTGTTATAGGAAAGTAATCCACTTCAGGGTGGTAAAAAAAACCTGCCTGTTCATTTCAGTGCCCACAATGACCTGATTATTTCATTCATATACCAGCCTTCGCATCTGACCTTCTGATGAACAATGCGAGCAGCTGCCAAAGTCGAAGCAAACTGCAGTGAGATGTCTTCTCTCTTTTCTCACTCATATTGCACCAGAATTGCAGAAGCCCGAGAGGCAGTCATATGGCCATGTGTCATTCTCTCGTCCAAGCACTGTCTTTAATGATTCATTAGTCCGGCGTTTCCAGCCTCTGTTGTGACGTTGCTGAAGATCTAAGTGGAGCGGCGGGTTGATATTTCTGCATTAGAATATCTCACAGGGAAGAGTGTTGTATCTGATGGGTCCTCTGTGCCACAGAGCCTCAATCCAGTGCCAGACGTTGTGAGCCAAGTTCTCTGAATCCTGTGCCATTTCTGAGAAGCCTCGGGGGGAAAAGGAGAATTAATGCACAAAGCGCTCTTGCTCTTCTCCGCCGTATGTTTGGGAAAGTGGATTTCTGTTCACAAGGCACTCTGAGTTTATCACTACTACAAACCTAATCTTTGATGCAAACATCAAATGCAATCTATACAAAGAGACTGCAATAAGGAAATGAACTGAACTATGTACTTGGACAGTTTCACAGATGATGCTACTTCGAAAGCCATTCTTAATTGTTTGGGATGGACGGGGGGGGGGGGGGCAGACGCTTACGATTTCTTTGTCTTCGCACTATGCAGTCTCTATTTATCTTTTATAGAAAAGCTTAGGAAGTACAGTTGTTTTATGCAGGTTCTGGTATAAAAAAAATCTAATTTCATGATAGTTGCCTATGGGAATCTATTTTTACTTGCCCAGTTAGATCTGAAATGCTGAGGAAATTGTATAGTGGCTTTTACAGAAGCATCAGAAGACACATGATTTCTTTTCCTTAATGTCATCAGAAAGGCTGTGGTTGGAGTGCTGATGGAGCGCTTCTTACTACATTTATAGTTTACCGTTAATTCACGTTTCAGTTATTTTATACAGTTAATCACACAGCCATCTGATGTGTACAGTCTGTGATGGACTGATTCAGCTGCACCACATTGATCATTGTCATTAAAGAAAAGCTATGAACAACCATGCAGTGATTTAATGTATGGTCTGTTCTTCACTAGTCCTTCTTCCATCCTTCAGGATACAGACAAAGGTTTGTGGACACCTGACCATCACACACATGCAGTTCTTCCCCAAACTGTTCCCACAAATTTGGAAGCACAGAATTGTAGAGTATATGACGTCTCTGTGTGCTGTAGCATTAGTTTCCCTTCATTGGAGCTAAGAGACACAAACCTGTTCCAGCATGACGATGCTCCTGTGCACAAAGCGAGCTCCATGAAGACATGGTGTGTGAAGGTTGGAGTGNCTGACCTCACTAATGCTCTTGTAGCTGAATGAACACAAATCCCCACAGCCACGCTCCAACATCTAGTGGAAAGCCTTTGCAGAAGAGTGGGGCTCATTATAACAGCAAAGAGGGGAATAAATCTGGAATGGGATGTTCAACAAGCACATATGAGTGTGACGGAGAGATGCGCACAAACTTTTGGCCGTATAGTGTCCTTTTAAGGATGAAAGTTATTTAACTGGAGGTCCAAACTTGTTCAAAGACAAAATAATATTTTTTTTCAGACTACACACTCACATAAGACCCTTTTTTATAGAATAGAGGAAATAATTATCATCTTAAATCCTCTGAAAGCAATGTTAGCAGAGATTTAGACACTGTATAACCTCCTACCTTCCTTTCAAATCGCTCTCCGAAGCCCTTATTTGTCAGTTCTACTTTTACTCCATCATCAGCTCTCTCTACAATAGCTGCAGCATGTCAGTTACTCAATAGAACATGGTGTTAGAGCTGATTAAGCGTGTCATGCCTTTGTAACTGGAGTCCCATCAGTCACAAGCAAGGGCGAGTGATATGTAAAGAATAAAATGCTCCAGACTGTGCTGTTATAGGAAGACAGGGTGGTGTGATGATGCAAAGTCACTGTTACCACCCTGAAGTTGATTATTTTCCTATAGCAGCATGTCCCTAAGCACTTGACTCCATTTTAATCACAGCAGTGTTTCAAAGATTACAATTCTTTTATTTATTATTGAACATGTTGCACTTTTTATTTGTTTATATATCCATTTCACATTGTCAAACACCCGCAGAAGACATTGGTTCTTGTTCTCAGGTACGTTATAGCAGCTGTAATCCGTTGTTCCCTTACCAGCCTCTCTTGAATTAAAAAAAAAAAAAAAACACAGCCTGTCATATTACTGAGAAACTGCAAAGGGCTTTACCTCTGACTGTTACAAAGTGCTGACACTGGAGACTCCTTCCATAAATGCTAAATAAACATCTCCTTATCAACAACGACTCACGCCTGCCTCCCCTGTGAATTAGCTGTTACTACAGAAACCATACCGTATTAGAACAAACACATTATATGAACTGTTACAGCAAAATAACCAACACCTTCTGACCAATCAGAATCGAGCGTTCAACAGTGCCATGGTTAAAACATTCACTGGCCAGATACTTTCATCCAAGAGGACAATTGTACATGCACATGAGCATTCGAGGCTCAAGGACCCAACAGTGGCTTTCTAGCAGTCCTGAGATTTAAATTCACAACCTTTTGATCAATAGATTTGAACATTTAACCGCAGAGCCACCACACTAACTATGTTTAAACAATAGATATGATGTGATATTTAAAGTCATATTGACCTGCATGAGCTTAGCGTCAGTGAGACAGTGTGAGTGGCGTTATTTATCCATTTTACAACTGACTAATAATTGTTCTGTGATCTCCATAACCACAGCAGGAACCTGACCAAACTGAAGCAGTCTCAGGATGGGGAAAAAAAGGTACACAGAAACTTGAACTGATATAACCAGCCACTGCATGACAATACTGTAAAGTTCTCCTAAGGTATATTTACAATTACATAATTATTACAAGTTTAGAAACATGTCTAAAATTAAAAATCTTTACCGTAACACTTTTTAGAGATTTAGTGGGATTTAGAGATGTAACCCTATGTCCACACTAGCATGTAAATCAGACGCCTTGCTCATAGTTTGTCTCCTGTGTGAGTGTAGTTATATTTCTTTTCGTCCTTCATAATGTCTCTATAAACAATTAATTTGACATTGGAAACAACAGTTTAATGTTTTTCCTTCCATTTTGGCACATCAAACAGTAAACAGGGACTAAGCGCAGGTAGGAATTGAAGACGTTGGACTACAGGATTGGTCAAGCCAATTGATTGGATTTGTTGTTTGCTACTGTCAGTATAAAGAGCACAGGTTTCCAACCCTGGTCCCGGACTACCCCCTGTCCTGCATGTGTTTTCTCTGCTTTTACACACACACTTCAACTCAGGAAGGGCTATAAATTAGCTGATTAGTTGAATCAGGTGTGTCTGGAACAGGGAAACAACTAACAAGTTCAGAATAGAGGTACTCCATGACCAGGGTTAGGGCCCTGTGATGTAGGGTAATGGTCTGGTGTTAGATATCAGTATCAGGCTGTTACTGGCCTGAAAAGTGATTTGATATACATTGTATGGCCAAAGGTTTGTGGACACCTGACCATATATCCTTGCTGAATATCCCATTATAGATTTAGTTATAATAACTTCCATTCTTCTGGGAAGGCTTTGCACTAGATTTTGGACTGTGGCTGAGAGCATTAGTGAGGTCAGGCACTGATGTTGGGTGAGGAGGTCTGGGGTGCAGTCAGTGTTCGAGTTCATCCCAAAGTGGGGTAGAAGTCAGGGCTCTTGAGTTCTTCCACTCCAACCTTGGCCAACCATGTCTTCATGGAGCTCGTTTGGTGCACAGGAGCATCGTCATACTGGAGCAGGTTTTGGCCTCTTAGTTCCAGTGAAGGGAAATTGTAATGCTACAGCACACAGAGACATTCTATACAAGTGTGTGCTTCCAAATTTGTGGGAACAGTTTGGAGAAGAACCACATATGCATGTGATGGTCAGGTGTCCACATACTTTTGGCCATATATTGTAATTGTAACAGCACCTCATCGCTGTAGGTTTCCAGGTTCAATCATGTGTGGAGTTTCTGGCCATGTTCTCCCCAGGGGTTTCCTCCAGGTTTACTGCTTTTCTCTAATCTCCCAGTAGGTGGATCTGCTATGCTAAATTGCCACTAGGTGTGAATAAGTGTGTGTGTGTGTGTGTGTGTGTGTGCATAGTGCCCTGCGATGGACTGGTGTCCCATCCAGTGTGTATTCCTGCCTCACGGGCAGCGTTCCCAGAATTGACTTCACGGATACACCAAGACTCTGACCATGATAAAGCGCTTACTGAGTATAACAATGATATTTTTCTGGCAAATTTTATGTGGTGAATCCATGTTAGTGAACACAAGACCTGCCAAGATCTGCCATTACACCTCTGAATGTTCACTGAGCATATAATCTATCCAATGTTACAGTTTTCTCCTGTCAAACCCAGCTCTATCAAAGAGCGTCTTCAGTTCAAAATGTACCATCAGCGCTGTTGGACAACATCCAATCCATCTGTCTGATGTGGCTATCTGAAGGTTTCACAGCATAATACTGACTGGTGTAATTCACACTTGGAAAGACAACCTGACATTGGGATCTTTCACCATTTCTGTCATGTCCTTAATACAGAAAAAGAGAAGATGAGAAGAAAATGATGTTATACTATCATTGTAAAGGCATTCAGCTCCGTTTATCAGACTCGTACCTCGGTTATAAAACTTTAAAATCAAGTCTGACATGACAGAAAACCTGAAACAGAAGAAAACTGAAGGGGTTGTAATTCATGAGGTTTGTTTTTCTGAGGTAAAACCATATCCTACCTGTAGCCTACTCACCTCAGCAGCAGGGACTTTTCTCCTCAAAAAAACAAAAACAAAAAAAAAACAACCGTTTTCCGTTCATTAACTCATCCTTTTGGATATAATTGAAAACTAATTCCATAATCCGTCCATATCTCCATAAAAAAAAAACAGAATATATCTTTGTATTTGTTTTAAATTTCCGTGAGAAACAGTGTGTACATCTTGACCGCTCTTTAGCTGAAGCAGCTGAGTGACAGTTAGCGCCTTCCTCGCGACTGAAGGTTTGAAAACCCGGCACGCGCGGCTCACAGCGTCTCTTGGCAACGCCGCAGCGGTTTGATGCAATCACGAGGCGAGCAGTATGGAAGGCCAAAGGCCTCAAAAACACTACAAAATATGGCGGTTGACGTGGAATATACATAAATAAAAATAAAAATAGACGCCTTTCACGGCTTACGAGGTGTAAATTACCTGATACTAACCTACATTGACACTGAATGCAACACTAACAATAACACTCTTCGAAGTTTAATCTGGAGTTGAATTGCTTTTCTGTTTTTGATTTCGAACTCCAGCGTTATGACTAGCTGAATTTACATTTCTGGCTATTTGTAAATTGTTAATGTTTTGAGAGCATGATTAACTGTTTAATGATTAACTATTAATGGCATAAATCTAGTTTGAGACCTACTGGAAACTCCTACACCTGCTGAAAAAAAAAAAAACTATAGAAACCATCACAGAAATTCTAATGGTTTCCACTACAAATACCATTACAAACCATCAGCTGTTAACCATTAAAACCATTACCATTATTGGTATCCACTTAATGGTATCAACTAGACATAACATGCCACCAATAGAAGGCAACAAACTACCAGTAGAGACCCACAGAGACCATTACTGTTTCCATTAAAACCAATACAGTTCCCATTACAACAATTAATAATGGTTATATTATAATAATATATATAATAATGGTTATATTATATATTATAATGATAATTTTATGTGTATACATTATATATATATATATATATATATATATATATATATATATATATATATATAATTACCAAAAGTATTCGGTCACCTGCCTTGACTCACATATGAACTTAAGTGCCATCCCATTCCTAACCCATAGGG
>CM074948.1:2583564-2594992 GCA_037577455.1 Pangasius macronema | reverse complement strand
ACAGGTGGCATCCTATGACAGTTCCACGCTGGAATTCACTGAGCTCCTGAGAGCGGCCCATTCTTTCACAAATGTTTATGTATTGTGCTCTTTATATATATATATATATATAAAGAGCACAATCAGGAGCTAAATGATTTTGCCAAACTGGAGAAGAAGTGGTTACATTGCTGTTCTTGAGCACTTAGGTAGAAACAGATCCATTGTTTATATTGAATAAATTGTAAGCTGTTTTTGTCTGTAGCGATCTGCCAGTGGAAGTTAAAAAACCTTTCAGCTACCTTTCAGACATCAGACAGCGGGACAGAGAATATTCAGTTTCCCATGTTGGTGAGTATTAAATGAGTAGTATGGCATATCATAACACTTAGCTGTGCAGCTACAGGTTGTACAATCATGACATCTTTATGATTTGAATATGTAGAATAGGATTTTTTTAAAAGATTTTGTTATACATTTCTTTGGAGTTTACCTTTTTTTTTTTTTTTACACGTGAGTGAAAAATATAAACTCAACATTAAACAGGGGAAGCATTGTGTACAACCTAACACAATATTAATGTGACCAGTGTAAAAATGGCTTAAGGTGTTTTCTGATTTGTCAAAAATGAATAGGTGTGAAATAAAATGTCAAATAGTCATTAATCATGACTCAAAGTGCCACATAAAACATTCTTATTAATGAAATAAATGAATGTTCCTTTTTAAAAAAATAAATAAATAAAAATAAATATTAGTCAATATTTTTGCCATCATCATGGAGTCACATTTCTGTTTAATTTTAATTAATTATTTTAAATAATAAATTATTTTAAGTAATACCAATTTGCAGAACTATTTCTCCAAAAACAGATACAAAAATACAGCACAATAAAACCCCCATGAATCCAATATTGTGATTTGTGTTATTAAGGTGTGATTAAGATGCAATTAGATCATGGATTTTAGACAAATATTGTAAATACATTACTTTAAAAAAACATCATTATTGTCTCCGAAAGGTTGGATAATAATGGAGACATTATTGTCTCCACACCCAGACACTAACCGCTTTAATAACACACACCTATTTCATCCCACTTCACACTCTTTTTATGTGTTGTGTTGAGGCATAATTAATGCCTAAAATTTTTTACATGTCAGGTTTATGTTTATCAAGTTTTTTATATCACTTTGGGGCGTGATTAAGGCCTATTTGACATATTATTACACATCGCGTTGAAGTGTTTGACACTTTTTATGTAACTCTGGAGTATATGTCATTTTTCCACATCACGTTGATGCATGTTTAATGACAATTTGACACGATTTCTATGCATATTCTATGTATTTTTTTAATTATTATTATTATTGTTATTATTTGCATATTAGAAGAGAACAAGGCGTATTTTGAGGCAGTATGACCCCAAATCAGAAGGTATCTTTCCCCGCCACTTTACTCGGATTCCCCGCACCGATACTCCTTTTTAATTTTACGCACCTCTGTAAGACAGGAGAGACGCTGTGGTGATCCACATGAGGCTTATCCTACATTCAGAAATGAAAGGGAGAAAGGGATTAACTGTCCTCCTTAACACACTGTTCTCATAATGATGTGTGAATGCTGATTTCCCTGAAGACTGATGCTGTCTGATGGGAAATCAGTACAGCTATACATTCACATCATAAGCATTTAAAGAAAAAAAAAATTTACTTTTCCCAAACATTGACATTTACTTTCAATCTACCAAGATGTTTGATGTGTGGAGTTAGCTGTGTGATTCCATGATTGGAGTGTCGCATACATCTTGAAGCTTGAAGATCTTTTAAATAGAGATAAACTGCAACCTACACAACAACCTATGCACATATATTAGATTTAATATAATCTACAGAATACCACAACATGTCCTGATTTTCTCTTTGTGGCTGTCGTCTGATGTTTAGCTGATTTAATCCAATCATGAAATCCTTTTTTGTTTTTTTGGGGTGGGGGGTTGGGGGATTATCCTGCTGGGGTGGTGCCACATGTCCTGGTATAGATTACGCTAAAACTATTTGATTTATGCTATTCCAGTTTACCCAATTAATTTTTTACAAATGATCAGACACATCATCATTATTCAGGAGTTTGTTTCTTACTTAATCAATGTATCACATGAAGAAGGGGAAAATTCCATCGTCTTCCTCTCTGTTGCTTTGGAGCTTCCATCTTGCTGTAGTATTATTTTAATTCGAATTTTTAAAAATTGTATTTAGCGCCTTTAGTCAGTGAAATGCAACTCAAACCCATTTGCACAGAATTAAGACATTTGTTTTTGCTAACATAAAAAAATAGAGTCATATGTAAATTACAATCACATGTGATAGTAATCATTTTCTGTCAGGAGATGTTTATTTATCATTTATGGAAGGAGTCTCCAGTGTCAGCGCTTTGTAACAGTTTGTAACAGACAAAAGCCAGGGCAGAGGAGTTCTCAGTCACAACACTGATGCGTTTTTTTTTTTTTTTTTGGCTTAATAACTTTGAAAGAGTTAAAAGAGAGCCTGGTGAGGGAATGACTGTTTATAGCTGCTGTAACGTAAGTGAGAACAGGAACGAACTTGTTTTGCAGAAGAAATATAGCTACAAATGAATAAAAAAATATGATGCAACATTTAATAAAAAATAATCATTGGGAAATATCTGTGGTATAAGAGGAATAAAACACTTCAGAATGTGCTATATAGTAACTTTGCTTCATCAGTCAGTATTTTGCTGTAACAGCAAACGACATTGAGTGTTTAATCCATATATAATGGACAGATTCAAGTAGCAGAGATTTTCCAATCTTTGGAAAATATGAAACAAGCTTATCACTTCCATTTACAGTTATTTCATGTTTATGTAGAAATACAATTAGGTTTATATTCATTTTTATTTTTTCATGCTGATGCAGAATTTGCATGCTATATGTTTGTATACTGTATATATGTAATATGTTTTGCATATTATGTGTTTTATACTACGATATATATTCCACATGTTTATAATGTTTATGTTTGCGTTTATTTTTCATGTTTATGCAGAACTACAACCATGTCACTGAACTTCAGTTCTGAAAATGATTGCCATGTGGCTTGTAGTGAAATCTAGGAGTTTCCCCACATGGTCCCTTCCTGATCTCTTTTGTCTGCTGTCTCTAGCCACACACACACACACACACACACACACACACACACACACACACACACACACACACACACACACAAAACCTCACACTGTTTATTGTAGCCAGCAGATTTAATCTGTATCCCCAATGTTCTGCCTGTCAGTCTCACTCGAGTGTATTCTTCATGCTTATAAATCCCAAAAATATACATCAGATGCTCAGTACGAGGCTGCAGCAGTGTGTTCTGTCACAGCCAATCGATTCGGCATGGCTGTAGAGCAATGTTTAAAAAAAAATGGGTTTTGCACATTTCCAAACATTCTTTCAATTTTCCTTGTGAATAGGCGTTCATCAGCTCTCTTGTGAAATGTGCCATGTTGAGGGGATGAGTGTAACAGCTTTAAAAAAAAAAAAATAATTTAAAGAGTTCAGTGCTAGGGTGAGTAAATGAGAGCTGGGAGGGGGTTGGGGCTGGGGTTAGTGTCAGGTGTAAACTATGAACAGTGCTACAATTAGATAGAAGGATAAACAATTAACCATGATAACGCTAACACTGATGAGGCAATACAGAATAACACTGCATTACATAATAAACTGATGAACTGCTGTGTATCTCCATATCCATTTATACCACAGTGCTTTCAATTTCTGATTCTGGATTCAGAAGGTGTTGATTAATTTTCTATAACAGCAGCTGACAGTAGTGCAGCTGTACAGGTTTATATTAATGCACTCGTTCTAAAACATTATCGTTTCTATAGTAACAGTTCATTTCCAGGGCTTTAATAGTCTAAGACTAATAATAAATCGTTAAAGCTATTTGACAAAGAACGACATATCTTTTTTTTTAATATGTTTTCTGTAAAGCAACGTTTATCATCCATGGAAGGAGTCTCCAGTGTCAGCATTTGGTAATAGTCAGTACGACAAGTGATCTGTAACTCAACAGGAAACTTTTTTTTTCATCTTATTAACTTCAAGAGAGAGGAAAAAAAAGACAGGCTGGTAAGGGAATTACTGTTAATACCTCTAAGTGAGAATAGTGAGGATAACTAACTTGTTTCGCAACCATTTCACAACACAAATTGTAATTATAAATGGATAAAAAGTACAATGCTCTTTGAGAAATAAAAATTGTAATAGTTGAGAAATTGCTGTGGTATAAGAGGGATGAAACACTTCACTTCACTTGTAACTTCCCAAGTGTTTTATTCCTTAGCTAACCGAAAGACTTTTAAAGGAAAATAAACAAACAGAACAAACAAACCAAATTTGGTTAGTTAAATTAAACCCTCAACCCAGAAACATTCATTCGTTTCATTCATCTTCAGAAAGCACTGTATCCTGATCAGGGTCACGGTGGATCCGGGTGCAAGGCAGGAGAATTCACCCTTAATGGGAAACACACAGAAACAGAAATCTCTAAATCTTGTTTTAAACATATTTCTTGATATCTGTGTTGAGAACTTCGTATAATAACCCATGAAGTGAAGAGTGGTGGCCCGATGAAAGGAGAACTCTCCCACCTCCTTAATCTCTCCTCCTTATTTTAACCCCTGGTTAAGGTGCAAAAGAAAATAACTAAGTATTACACCGTATTGTTTTAATTAATATGTGAAACATTGGATTGGGAGTCTGCAGCTACTGATTAAATATCTGTTATCATGTAGTTAGGCCCAGTGAAGCAAAAAAGTGAAAATAAAAGGCAATTTCAGATATTTTAGGCACTTTCATTAAATCACAATTTCAGCATACAGACCTAGTAATTGTTCTAAGGACAATGTTGAAAATTTGCTATTTAAGTCAAAAGAATGCTCAGTCACAACCTCTGGAAACATAAGGACAAACACAACGACAAACACGCCAGCCACAAAAACAACCTTCACAGATCCTTCAGCAGCTGGCAGTGAATCGTTTTCAGTTGTGATCACATGAAAAACGACAGCATAAACAAAGCAAGCTGCCAGTGCTGAATGATTCGCCAAATCCAGCCAACAGCTTCCTGGCAAACAGCAACAAAATAATGAATTCCCGCGTCTGTGATTATGATGGACTGTTTCTAAACAGTTGGTCGATAATCACATCTAAATAAGAATGGAAAAAGCCAACCTCCTCCTCCAGCTTTCTGAATTGTCTGTATGAATAATCCGAGGCTGTAATGCCGGCTGTGAAATCATTATTGATGTATAGGAGTTGATCTTTGACCTGGACACCCGGCTGACTTTTGACCCAGATCCCTAGAAAACAGCGGTACTCGAGGGTAAGGATGCAGACATGATCTCAAACTATACACCCTCTCATGCATATAAATGACAAAGCAATGCACAGGCAGTCGCAGAAATCAGAAAAGATCCCCATCTTTTCGAGCTTAGGGGAAACAGGAGTGACATTTTACTGTTTTTTTTTCTGTATTGGATCGTAACACTGATCTAAATATGTATTGAGCTTACACTTCCCATCATAGTGCTGTGAGATTTATTTGTGTTTGTTTGTTTTTTTTTTAATGTTTAATTATTGATTCAATGGTTATAAAGGCAATTAAAAACCTCACTTTTTTGTTTATTTTTTGTATTACATTATATCTTTATTGTAATACATCATATAACATTACTTTATCTGTACAGGAAAATAAATATAAGAGCATGGTACATAGTGCAACATAGTGTTAGACAAAAACAGTGTAGGGTAAAACGAACAACACAGCATTGTTTAGTTCAATACTACACAAGACAACAGTAGCTTCAGTCGAATAAATAGATGGTGTATTGTGGCGCATCTTAGCAAAACTCTATATAAAGATATAAAGCACAGTAGCTCACAGTAAAGTCAATTTCGTGAATAAATTGAGACACCGCCATGTGGTTTTGTTTTTGTTTCAGTTCCTGTTCTAGTCTCCAGTGTTGTTCTGCTATTCTACAACAGTTCGTTCCCGCCTACTAATTAGATTGGATGAGCAGCACTCCAAGAATGCTTATATTTCCTATAATTGCACTGGGACGTTTCACTGTGTGTATCACTCCACTCGTCTGTGTTCGCCACATAAAATTCCACTTCCTAGTTTGAAACTGTTACTACATCATCAGCAGATGGCTAAAAATACTTTTCAGGAATATGACTTTTGACATAGAATGTGAAAGCTCTTCAGCTGAAGATGAAACTGAAGAAGGGACAAACATAGCTCTTTCTTACTGACTCGATAGTTAATTAGTTCACCATAGAAGCTGTAAGAAGATAATAATTAGAATCTATTTTGGCAAGCACATAGCATTTCTGCCTCACAGCTCCAGGGTCCCTGGAACAATCCTGAGCTCGGGTTACTGTATGTGTGGAGTTTCAGATCTTCTCCCATGTCTGCACGGGTTTCCTCCAGGTTCTCCAGTTTCACAACAACATGCTGGTAGGTAGATTTATTACATTAAATTGCCCCTAGTTGTGTGTATGTGTGTGTGTGTGTGTGGGTGTGTGCATGTGCATGGTGTCCTTTGCTAGACTGATGACCCAATCAGGTTGTATTTCCACCTCATGCCCAGTGTTCCCAGGATTGGCTCCAAATCCACCACAACTGACCAGTATAAAGTACTTACTGAATGAATGAATGAATAAATGAATGAAGTGAAACTGAAATTAAGACAAGACCAATATGTGTCCAAAAAAACAGACCTAAAAGTTAAATATTCCACACAGCTTGGTCCACTGACATATACCTGATAATCACATCTACGGCAGGATCATTACTCTCACTCTGGATTCTCGGCATGCCTAATGTCATTTGATTTACCATGTCAGATCCTCCCCCCTCTCTCTATGTCTTTGTGCAGTCTCAGTCAGCCATGACACATACACACACACACACACACACACACACACACACACACACACAAATATGCACAGCCTTGGCCATGGTGCAGCTGTGCTGTCTCGCTTTGTCCTGACTGGGCACACCTGAGGGAACAATATGTCCTATCTGTGCACCTCCTGTCTCTTTGTTCACACAAACACCAAACTGAGGCTTGAACCAATTACTTCAAAAAAAAAAAAAAAAAAAAAAAAGGACAGGCATTTTTTCACACAAAATCCAAAACCAAATTCTTTTTTTATTCTCTATAATAAACCCCATTCATTACCATCCCTGATTCAACTCATCAGCTAATGGCCAAGGTCTTCGTAGACCGAATTTGCTGTGTTAGAAAAAGGAAACATAAATCTCAGTAATGCAGGAGTTCTGACATATCTGCTTTGGACAGTTGTTACTGGGAATAATTGACTGCACTTCTGTCTTGAGCCTCCCTTAACTAACTGATTTATAATGATAGATTTATTCACCATAGTAACGGTTGGTGAAATCCTGAGGTCAGTGTGATGATTCATGGTAAGTGTGCTGCTGCACTTCCTTTCACAGTCTGAGCAGAAAGGCAGCTTTCAGAAACTCCCCTTGCTAGAGGTAGCCATAGCAACTGTTCTGAAGGCTAGGAAGCCAGGATGATGGCTATTTACTGAACATGCATTACAGTGAAGCAGAACACATCTAAGAGCAAAGCAAAGTATAATAAACACAACAAAGTTGACATGTATAAGAGGCCATGCTTCAAAGACTGAACATTACATCCGAATCCTCCACTGATCCAAAGACTGGATCTGAATCTTTCTAAAGCTCCCACTCACCTCATTTCTAACTACATCTGTTAAGTTTAATATATTCCATGTATTTAAATCTTTGTGAGGTTTTGCCATTTTCTCCGAGTGTGGTTTGTTTAATTAATTGATTAAGAGATTGATTGTCCTGCTTTGTTCTGTTTTGATCAATTGACCCCATAATCAACATATCCTCTCTCAGACTCAACCAATTCTCATTCATAACCAACAGATTCTATCTCTGACTCATAAACAATATACCCTTGTTCAGAGTCATAGCCAACAGCTACTCTCTCAGGTACATAACCAATAGATCCTCTCTCAGGGTCATAACCAACATATCCTCTCTCAGGGTCATAACCAACAGATCCTCTCTCAGGGTCATAACCAACAGATCCTCTCTCATGGTCATAACCAACAGATTCTCTCTCAGGGTCATAACCAACAGATTCTCTCTCAGAGTCATAACCAACAGATCCTCTCAGACCTGTAACCAACAGATCCTCTCTCAGAGTCATAACCAACAGATCCTCTCTCAGGGTCTTAACCAACAGATCCTCTCTCAGAGTCATAACCAACAGATCCTCTCTCAGGGTCATAACCAACAGATCCTCTCATGGTCATAACCAACAGATCCTCTCTCAGGGTCATAAACAACAGATCCTCTTTCAGGGTCATAACCAACAGATCCTCTCAGACTTGTAACCAACAGATCCTCTCTCAGGGTCATAACCAACAGATCCTCTCTCAGGGTCATAACCAACAGATTCTCTTTGAATCATAAGCAACAGAGCTTCATCACCCCTCTATCAGACACATAGACCATGTCCAAGATCCATGTACGATCTCAGACCCACACACTCACTTCCGTAATCACAGCCTCCCTGTCCCAGACCTACACCCCCTCTACCAGCTTCACTGACCCTTTCACAGGCCAACAAGATTCTTACTTGAGATTCACAGACACTCTCATAGCTTTATTATCCATCTCTTCCAGACTGCCATATCTTCTCTCAGATGGTGCAGGAGAGAGACCTCTTCACCCACACAGATCAATTTATCTAGTCAGCGAGGTGCCCACTCTTTCCTGGCTTCTAAATTATCAGCCAAACTGGTGTATAGGCAAGACCAGGAACTACCTTTTACAGCACTGAAAACGAGGTCAGCCATTTTCCTCTGCAATGACAGGGAGAAGACAATGAGAGAGGTGTGAGCATGTGATGTGTGAACATCATGTCAACAACTGATTATTGTCTCATACACTCTCTTTCTCTACCTCTTTCTCTCTCTTTTTCTCAGCAGTGGGTGTCAGGTGGTCTGATCCTGGGGGTGGAGGTGGATCATGCTGCTTATGGAGTGGATATGTGGAATACTAGTAAGTCTTTCTTCCCAGAGGCCTAATGGCTGATTAAAACAGCCACTCTGAGAAATTAATACATAATTCAAATGGTAAACAGAGACACACACAGAGAGAGAGAGAGAGAGAGAGAGAGAGAGAGAGAGAGAGAGATTCTTTCCACAGTAGTTGAGAATCAGTGCAAAGAGATTTGTAATCTTACGCACTGAAAATGCCTTTAAATTAAACCCACACAATCAACAAATTTGAGGTTGTGCTTATTTGTGTTAGTCTCAAACAACTGTGAAGATTTAAGTACGTATATATGCACATAAAGCTTTTATGTAGTACTGCACTAACTAGGTAAAAAACAAACACCTCATCATTAAATACATTCAGAGACAGGGTTTGGGAGGGGTGCTTTATCTCTTCACACATCCGAGAAAGGCGTACATTGGGATTTATAAACAGAGAATGGTGCCAAGTGGATTTCATTGATCAAATGCACATTAAAAAATAATTCTTGCAATCTGAACATGACCCACATACCTTGTGAATATGTTATGAATGCTCTATTTAGCATCTTCAGATGAAGGGCTGTTTTTCTTGAAGTAACACAAGATTACGGATAGTTTTCCCCAGAAAATGTGAATGTAGAATATAGGCCTTGTGTAGCTCAATAGATACATGTACCATGATATATAGCTGCGATTGTAACTTGAATAGTAAATGGCTTCATATGGCTCATATATTGCTATAGAAAAATGGAAGGAAGCGTTGTCATCTCTTAAAAGGAAAGACTGAGCAAAAAAATAAAATGTGCACAATGTTCAGTCTGTGTACATTGTGCGTTTTTTTTTCTAAATGGAAAAGATATATGCTTTTTAGGCTTAAAAACAATACACCATTCGTTGTTTTCCAGTTTTTACCAACTCTCTTGGATTCGTATTAAAGAGGTATAGTAGAGTGCTAGCAAAAAATATATTCCTTTTTTTTTATACATGAAGTAAAATACAGCTACTGGTAGTGAGTCTGGACACCACCGCGTGTGAGATAAAGAGAAATGAAAGAAGCATTGAGGTGAAACATGACTCATTGCCCAAAATGCATCTCATTTGAATAATCTGCATTCTGAGTGAGTCGAGGTGCAGTTACGCGCCCTGACCTTCGCTGTGTTTGTCTCTGACCTACATTCATCTCTTTCTGTGTGTACAGTGGCACATGTGGCATTGTGTGTGGTGTTTAGGGCAAACACCCCAGCTTGGCATTCAGTATGAGCTCTATCTCACACACACACACACACACACACACACACACACACACACACACACACACACACACACATCACACAGTCACATCAGCAGAGTTTAACACACTCGTTTCTCTAAAACAATTCTGAACTTATTCTGATTAGTCTTTTAACCTCTGGGAACTGAGTGTGTGTATGTGTGTGTGTGTTTGCAAATACAGAGGAATGAACCTGAGGATTTAAGAGCACAACAAGCTACCCCATATCACACACACTGAGGGTGTACGCATATAAAACATCTCAAATTCATGAAGATTTCAGGCTGAAACTGGAGTTGTACTTGTGTATGTACTGTATATGAGAGTAAGAGTGTGTGTGTGTGTGTGTGTGTGAGATTGAAAGTTAAAAGCTGAGTGAAAAGCAAGCGGTGCTTTGATCTTACAATGTTGGAGCAGAAGCAGCTGAACAGCCGAAGGGTTAACCACGCTCCACACGCTCCACTGGTACTGTTTCAGATACTCCATCCTGTATGGCGCTCTGATTTGCAATTCAAATCTCTCTCCACCACACTTCCAGGCCAACACAAACCTTTTTTTCCTGCCATAATTCTCTGCAATACACAGATATAAATGAGGAGAGACATGCTGTTGTGCATTAATGCGAGTGTGGTTCGAGCCTTTGCATTTGCACGTGTGTGTTTGGTGTGTGTGTGTGTGTGTGTGTGTGTGTGTGTGTGTGTGTGTGTTTTGGAGAATTCTGCAGTTTTGTACTATTGCACATCTTATGTGTATGAAAATCCATGTATTGTTTTATTTACAATTATCTTTATAAGCCACACAGTTAAAAAGGAACAATTAAAAGGATTTGTGTGTGTGTGTGTGTGTGTGTGTGTGTGTGTGTGTGTGTGATATTAGTTTAGCCTAAACTTTCTAAAGCATAATATTTTAAGGCATATTATTCAGTAACTACAATAAAACCTACAGCAAAAATGTATTTAGTTACATGAGTGAAGAGCGGACCATCTAATGCCAGTTAAATGTAATTTATACCACATTGATGTCTTCTTCTTCTTCTTTCGGCT
>CM074948.1:2526073-2536112 GCA_037577455.1 Pangasius macronema | reverse complement strand
ATATATATATATATATATATATATATATATATATATATATATAGAGAGAGAGAGAGAGAGAGAGAGAGAGAGAGATGGATAGATATGGATATATATGAGGTCCACAAATCTGAGACCGCATTGAAAACCTGGGATTTATTATTTATTTAAAATTGAAAATAAACAGAAGGTTTTCGAATTCTGAAATCTTTAAAACAAAGAAAGTCGATGTTCAGTATCTTGAAAACATAAGATTTAAGATTCTGCACTATTCCTCCGTCCCTCAGGTCTGATCTCTCCTACTGAAGCTTGTGGAGTCCAGGCCAATGAAAGGGGACAAACACGGGACAAACCAAATACTGAGAAACTCTGAACTTCATGTAAATATTTCACAGATTTCACTTCTCACTCAGGCTGATATCAGTCATATCATCTGCACTGAAAATTATTTAATTGAAAATTAAATAAGGCAAGAGGAGATTTTCACTAGTAAACCTCCGGATAATAATAAAAGGATCAGGAGGATCATCCTTCATTAGCTGTGCTTCTGAAAGAGCATCGCTTCATCTGCACCACTTATAAACAACCTGCCTGATATTCTGTGTTTAATCGCCTTAACAACCCGATTATTAAAAAAACCGCTACACCATTATGACCATGTTATTCTCCATACAGAGCAATTACTCAGTTTCAGAGCAAATGATAGGTGCTGCATTAATAATTAAAAAAAAATAAAGAGAGAGAGAGAGAGAGAGAGAGAGAGAGAGATGATATGGAGAGAGATTTTTGTGATTGTGCCGCTTATTTATTTATTTATTTATTTATTTATTTATTTATTTATCACTGTATTATTGTGCGTCTGCTCAGGTTTTGGGTCGCAGCATGTGTGTAAAATTTCGGTTTTTATAATTTTACAAATATAAAGTTCATATTTATTAAATTTATAAAGACGTTTGTATTTCTGTGTGCGTGTCTCTTGACAGCTTTTTTTATTTTTTTTTTTTTGCATATTTCGCTTCGCGAGAAACACAACACCCGAGGCATGTGCACACAATCTTTTTGTTTCCTGACATTCGTCAGGTGTGAGTTTCTGTTCAGTTTCTGTTCAGGTTTCTCTTCCCATGCGCGAGCTTTACACAGCCGATCCCCCGAGGTGTGTGATGATCATGGAGGAGAATTCTCCTCAGAAACATAAGCGCTTACTAACTGAACCTACAGATTACAGCTCAATGTAAATGACCGTGAGACCCGACAACATGGATAATTAAACCGGACGCTAGACTGTGTGTCGGGTGTGAGGCTCGTGCTTCGACAATAAAACATCTTTTAGCCAGAGTCAGGGTTTTATTTCATTATTGTTTGAAAATATAAAACAAAAAACGACTATTATTTTCATACAGAGCGTCAAAAAAACACATGGACATCAATCAGTGTTTCTGCTCCAGATCGGTGTTTAGTAGGAAAATAGTTTATATCTGTAACACACACACGCACACACACACACACACACACACACATATATTATATCAGTGTAATATCACGAGCTGAAGAACGATATGAGCCAATTTTATTTTGTTGTTCAGATAAGATTATAAAGACTGACAGATTAAATTAATTTAATTATTAATTTAATATTAATATACACAAAGCTGCTTCTTCTTCTTCTTCTTCTTCTTCTTCTTCTTCTTCTTCTTCTTATTATTATTATTATTATTATTAATGTTTAATAATGTTTACAAGTGTGATTTTAATAGTAGGGAATTAGGGAATTTTCTTACATGATTTAAAATCCGCACCCTAGCTGGTGTGTGTGTGTGTGTGTGTGTGTGTGTGTGTGTGTGTGTGTGTGTATTCGCGCTCGGCTCTCAGTAAACCCGACACAGAGACACACTTGTGCTCTGTGTGTAAACACTTGGGCCGGTTTGAGGTTTTCTCACGGAGCCGATACTTTTCCCCCTTCTGTCCATTATCTGTCCATTTTACCCTCTGTCTGAAAAGAAAAGAAGGAGAGAGAGAGAGAGAGAGAGAGAGAGAGAGAGAGAGAGAGAGATGGAGGGAGAGCACTTCCGCCCTCCAGTCTAACTGAAATCATTCCTTCACCAAACGCTTTCCTGCTCTGTCATACTCCGACTTCATCAGATTAAACAGCTCTGTATTATATCAGCTTCACTCCGATTAGAGGGAAAAATCAGAAAATCAGCAAAATCAATATTTGCTGGTTTTTTGTAGTTGTCGTTTGCAGACTAAAGACTGGCGTCGAGGACCTTTTAATGTGCGCTGTAAATACTTCTAATGTGGCCGCATACACCGAGTGTAAAGAGTTTATTATATTATAATTTATTATATTATATTATATTATATTATTTATTTATTTATGTTGCCTTTGTGGGGAAAATGACAAGTGGTCAAAATAAGTCTATCTATATTTATACATTTCACACACACACTGAGTGAAAAGAGAGAAAAATAAGAAAATGAAAGGAAATTAGTTCTTTAATATCGAATAGTTTTTAAAATATAAAAAATACAGCAACTATTTGACACTTAAGATGTTAAATGTTATTATTATTATTATTATTATTAATCTTTGGGTAATTGTGGAAAAAAATGGTTAAAGGATAATCATCTGAAAGATTCTTTAAAGAACCAAAAACAATCATTTTTCTAAATTAAAAAAAAAACAAAACAATAAAAGCAGTTTTCCGGCCACCTTTAATTTACAAATAATTGATATTATATTAATTGATATTAATTGATATTAACTGATATGAAGCTCTGTAGCTGTGTTTATTCTGTAAAAGTCTGTAGCTTCCAGAAAGTGGAGAAGCATTTTTCCTTCCCTTCATTACCATCTGTCTGATGTTTCTTTAAGAAAATGTTGTTGGTGAAACTGAAAAAAAAAAACAAGCTGAAAGAAAAATCAGTTCCCAGTGTAAACGCTTATTCTGGGATTTATTCCTGTTTGGTCGGATCATTTATTCAGATCTGGAGTCAATAAAAAGCTCTTTAAGGATCCATTTTGCTCCTGCATTACTCAAAGCGATCTCTTCCGCCAAGTTTGCTTCTTAAATATTTTCTAATTTTCTCTTTGTTTGTTTGTTTGTTTGTTTGTTTTTTAGATGAGCGCTATGTGAAAGTGTTTTGCATTTTTTTTTAAATAATCTCGCTGCATATTTCATCAAGCATTTGATGAAGGTTTAATATTTTTTTAGAATATTTTTGTATCTGAAAAAAAGACGTTTCCCTCCATAGATATTTATTTTGTGATTTTTTTATTTGTTTATTTATGTATTTATTTATTTTAAATTTGGTGGAAATGAAGTGAAGGTTTCTACCTTCGTAGTCGACTTTCCAAGAAATTCCTTGGTTTTTGTTTACTAATTCTTTTTCAAAACCGTGGAAAATTATTTATTAGTAGAGTGTATTAAAAATGAACACACCAGCTGTTAATATGTGTATTATGGTGTTTGTTTGTTTGTTTGTTTGTTTGTTTGTTTGTTTGTTTGTGAGTGTTTAGAGGCGCAGGTACTCACGGTTGAAGTCAGTTTGGAGTTTGGGGAGCCCGAGGCCGGCGGTGGAGATCCTCAGCCAGTGATCGAGCTGCAGGGAGCCAGGGGGCAGCTTGAGGGGCTCGTCATGATGAGGAAGAGGAGGGTAGGGGTAAGAGAGCACAGGCGGCTGCCCCAGAGGGTAGGAGAACATGTGCGGGTGGTAGAGAGCGCTGCTCGGCGGATGGAGGCCCACCATGGCTGAAGGAGAGCTCAGGAGGTCCGACCCCGGGACGCTGCTGCTTCTTCTTCCCGAGGCTGAGGATGATGAAGAGGAGGATGAGCCAGACAGTGAGGTGACCAGAGCCAGGGGTGAAGTCTGAGCCTTTGGAGGCTCCACAGCCAGAATGGCGTCGATGCCTTTCAAAAAACTAAAGAGGTACACCGGGTGTGCCTAGAGGTCGGCAGGAGACCTGAGTGTACACACACACACACACGGTGTGTGTGTGTGTGATGATGATGTGTGTGAGATGCTTCCTCTCCTTACAGCGCTGTAATCTGGGTTATAAAGACAACTTTGTGGAAGCGCCGTCTGATTGGCTGTTCACGACACGCCCACGTGCGATGAGTTCCGCCTTACAACCTGCAGGGTTGCCAGATTGAGCTTTTATCCTTCTTTTTTTTTCAAAATCCCAAAACATTGTTTAAAAACACATATAAATACATATTTAAAAAATAATAATAAACAGTAATATGTAGAGTCCAGTGGAGATGTGGAGTAGAAAATGCAAGAAGCAAATCAAATGAATGTCAAACTTTATGATAAATAAATGAATTATATATTGTAATATATTATAATGTAAATAAATTGTAGCTCTTATGCAGCTTATTAATGTCACATTAAAGGAAAAAACTCTTTTCACATTCTGCCCAACTTCCCAACAACCCAAGAAGAGTTTTACTTCACAATCTCACCACAAGTAATTTTGGCAGAAATTTGATCAATCTGGCATTTTTCTTTAGCCAGAGCTGTATTCCTACAGGATTTATTCCAACCTGAATTATTTCTTAGAGCCTCAAACACTGGAGGACCTTCACAATAAATGAAATGACATTGCATGATAAAAATGTAACAAAGCAGATTTATCTTCCCAATCATTTATTTTTGTAAATGTTTATAAAATATCTGATAAACAGGGCAAATGGCACTAATACAGTGTATGAGTGTATAGATGGTTAAGGTGTGTGTATTCTAAAATAAATAAAAAAAAAAAATAAATAAATAAATAAATAAATAAATATGAAAAGCCTACACCAAACACTGAAAACAAGATATTTGTATTAATTTCTGGTTAATTTGTAACCTGACTTTCTACTATTATATTATATTATATTATATTATATTATATTATATTATATTGATTTATTTACTATTCTGAACATGTAAAGTGAAGTGAATCTCACACACCTCTCTACTCTTCCTCTCTTATCTTTTTCTTTCTGTACACTGTTAGACTGGGCATTTTTACTGCATCCAGTCATCTATCTATCTATCTATCTATCTATCTATCTATCTATCTATCTATCTATCTATCTATCTAAATATTTTTAAACCAAATTAATTGTTATTTTCACTGTTTTGCATCGACTTGCAACTGGCATCAGAATTTTCATCAGAATCAATAAAGTTTATCTCTTCTCCTCTCCTCATCTCATCTCCTCATCTCATCTTATCTCATCTCATCTTATCTCCTCTTATCTCATCTCCTCTCATCTCATCTTATCTCATCTCCTCTCCTCCCCTCATCTCATCTCATCTTATCTCATCTTATCTCATCTCATCCCATCTCATCTCATCTCCTCTCATCTCATCTAATCTCATCTCATCTCATTTCATCTCATCTCATCTCATCTTATCTCATCTCCTCATCTCATCTCATCTCATCTCATCTCATATTCTCTCATCTTATCTCATCTTATCTCATCTCATCTCATCTCATCTTATCTCATCTCATCCCATCTCATCTCATCTCATCTCCTCTCCTCTCCTCATCTCATCTCATCTCATCTCATCTCATTTCATCTCATCTCATCTCATCTTATCTCATCTCCTCATCTCATATTCTCTCATCTTATCTCATCTCATCTCATCTTATCTCATCTCATCTCATCTTATCTCATCTCATCTCATCTCATCTCATTTTATCTCCTCTTATCTTATCTCATCTCATCTTCTCTTTGACCTCCTGAAATATCTTGTACATGAAATGAACTCATTTCTTATTCGTTTTCCATTTCTTGTTCAATGCAGATTCTTATTCTTTACTTTGTTTCTTCTCTAATCAGTGTGAATAAAGTTTGTAGTTTATATTGGGTTCAGTCACTGCTAGTTTACACGGCAGCCTACAGAGAGACGAAGCACACTGGCTGATGCTCATGCGCTGAATGAGTGTTAATGTTACAGGATAAAAATAAAATAAAATGTTTGTTTTTGGATCGTCTAAGGCTGAAAAATTATTATTATTATTAAATACAGTGTGTCTCACACATACAAATCAATTACACATCGAATTAATAGACTAAAGAAACCCTAATAACTCCGAGTCTGTATAGAGAGATGGAGGTATGGAGTAATAGAGGGGTGGAGAGTTGATGGAGTGATGATGAAGGAATTACATGATGGATTTAATGATGAAGTGATTAAGGGTTGAAGCCATGGAGGACTTGATTAATGGCACCAATGAAGGGACAAAGTAGACATAAAAGAATAGATAAATTAGATAAATGAAGATGGATGATGGAGAAGAGGAGGTTGACATGGAGGAATGGATTGATGAAAGGAGGATGGATGAATGACATGAGGAGGCTGGAGGGATAAAGAGATGGAGTGATGAGGTGAGCATGGGATGAGATGAAGGCCTGGACTTGGAATGATAGAAAGATAGATTGAGTTTTAAATGTGCTGAAGGTATGAAGTGATGGAGGGATATGACATGATGAGAGCGCTGGAAGGATAAAGGGACTGAGCAATGGAGAGGTGAAGTGATAGAAGCTAGAAGAATGAAGAGATGGAGTAATGGGGTTGGAGTAATGGAGGGATGAAATGAGAGGCTGGAGCGATAAAGGGATCTAGTGATGTGGTTAGAATGATGGAGGAATAAAGTGATGAGAAACTGGATGGATGAAAGAAATTGAGGGATGGAGTGGTGGAGGAGTGGAGTAATAGAGGAGTTTAGGGATGGAGAGATGGTGTGGTGGAGGAGTGGAGCAATGGAGGGATGGAGTGGTGGAGAGAAGTGCTTGATGTGATGAAGGAGTAAAACTTAGAATCATGTGAGAATGGAGTGATGGAGGAGTGTAGTGGTATAGGGGGATGTAGTGAGAAAGAGGTGGAGTAATGGAGGAATGTAGTGATGGAGGGATGGAGTAATGGAGGAGTGTAGTGATGGAGGGTTGTATTGATAAAATGATGGAGTAATGGAGGAATGTAGTGGTGGAGGGATATAGTGATAAAGGGATGGAGTGACAGAGGGATGTAGTGATGGAGGGATGGAGTGACAGAGGGATGTAGTGATGGAGGGATGTAGTGATAAAGGGATGGAGTGATAGAGGAGTATAGTGGTAAAGGGTATGGAGTGACACAGGAGTGGAGTGGTGGAGGGATGTAGTGATAAAGGGATTGAGTAATGGATGAGTGTAGTGATGGAGGGATGTGGTGATAAAGGGATGGAGGGACAGAGGGATGTAGTGATGGAGGGATGGAGTGATGGAGGAATGTAGAGATGGAGGGATGGAGGGATGTGGTGATAAAGGGATGGAGTGACAGAGGGATGTAGAGATGGAGGGACAGAGTGGTGCAGGGATGGCGATGGAGTGATGCGGGAGTGAAATTTAGAATAATAGAAGAATGGAATGATAGAGAGATGGACAGATGGGGTTGGAGTAACAGAGGGATGGAGGAGTGGATTGATGGGTTTTTGTTCTCTCCAATTAGCTTCTGGAAGCTAATGGAGTGAGAGAGAGAGAGAGAGAGAGAGAGAGAGAGAGAGAGAGTGGGAGAGTGTGTGTGTGGGTGTGTGGGTGAGGGTGGGTGTGTGGGGGGGCTCGGTGGGGGTGTGGGGGGNTCTCTCTCTCTCTCTCTCTCTCTCTCTCTCTCTCTCTCTCTCTCTCTGTGTGTGTGTGTGTGTGTGTGTGTGTGTGTTTATTAGCTCAGGGGAAATCACTAAATCCCGCAGAGGTTTTTCCTCTCAGGCGCCGATTCACGTGCAACACGACACGCGCTTTCCTCTGACGTCACGTGCCATGAATCTCCTAATTAAAACCAACCGCTTAATTAAGAGTTTATTTATTTGTGTGTTTTCTTTCGGATCCAGTCACAGATTCGCGTTTTTATAAAATATATTGAAATCCTCCATCTTATGATTCGTGCTCTTTTCCTGGCTTCGGTGTTATGGATCCTGGTGCTACACATTTCCCAGTGGGAGCAATAAAGCAGCTGATTGGTTGATTGATTAATTAATTGATTGATTGACGTTTGTCTCTGATGTAGTTTAAGGTTGGCTACATTTTACGGAACAATAATGTAAAAAAAAATAAATAAATAAAAACAAAACAAAAAAACAAATACTCAAACAAACCCTGATCTCTAACTATAAATAAACACTTTTTTATTTTATTTAGATTTTATTTATAAATAAAATAACGGGAATTTTATTCACATTATTCAGCATAAACTCTGAAAAATTAAATATTTACCCGAGAACCTAAATATCATCTGAGTCTTAATATTGTCCTGTAAATACCCACAATTTCAGGAAGAATATTTTGTTTTTATTTTGAAACATTTGACAATTCTGAGACAAATAAAATAAAATGAAATAAAATAAAATAAAATAAATGTTCTTCTGCTCATTTGTTTACACTTTTGCTGCTTAAACATGATTTGTTTTATAAAGTTAATGATATAAACTACATTTTTATTTAAAGCAACCTGTAAACTTTTCTTCTGAACTTTAGACTGAAAATTCTGAATATCGTAAAACACAATATAAATAAATAAATAAATAAATAAATAAATAAATAAATAAATAAGCTACACCTAAAATTGCTCACAACTCCACCTGAATTTATTTTGTTTAATAAAAGAGCAGGAAAACAAGAGTGGGCTTTTTGTCTAAAACACAGTGAAATATTTATATTTTTCAAACTTCCCCAAGAATTTAGGCACCATGGCAGAAATGAAGAAGCTCTCAGAAGGAAGCTCACATCACATCCCAGAGATAAAACCGGGAGAATGTGCTGAAAGTAGCTCCTGATCTCGCTCCTGAAATCCTTCTGCTTCTGCCTGTTCATATCAAATCAATCAGATTATCACAAAATCATCAATAAATCACCAGAAACAGTGCGATGTGAAAATGTTTCGACTTCCTGTATAAATTCCTGTACTGCTCATCACTAGCTCTTATATTTAATTACACTTGTTTTAATTAACACTCGTGATCTGATCATGTGGATGCGGATAAACGGGAGCTGTTTTTCATCCAATGACAAAAGAGATAGAAGTTTATTTTTTAAATCAGCAAAAAAATAAATAAATAAAAATAAATAAAATAATATTAGGATAATAAGATCCGAGATCAGCGAAAAAAATAAACAAATACTTCTATCTACTACTCCTAATAATAATAATAATAATAATAATAATAATAATATCTGAGAATAATTGTAGCTGATTGCATTACAGAATTAATCATTTGTGTTGTTTTTTTTCATTCAGCACTATTTCATATTTCATATTTCAGTGATGTAATATTTATCTTAATATTTTTATTGATATTTAATGTATTGTATTGTTTATATGTGAGCAATTGTTGTACTTTAACATTTTTGGGACTTATTATTAGTAGTAGTAGATGGAATAGTAGATTACATCAATTTAACAAATTATTTTTATTTCTGAATTTTTTTTCATTTATCGGCTGAAAATTGATTCTGATTTATGTGTTTTTCACACAATCATGATATGTTTTTCTTCTTCTTCTTCATTATTATTATTATTATTATTATTAGTAGTAGTAGTAGTAGTAGTAGTAGTAGTAGCTGTATTAATAAACTAGGACTATATCAATTTAACAAATTATTTTTTATTTCTGACCATTTTTCTTTTTTTTTCATTTTTCTCCTGTTTGTTTGTTTTCCGTTTGTCAAGTGACTGATCCAGATAATAACCATGAGTTATTCACACAATCATGACATGACTTTCTTCTTCTCTATTATTTATTTGCGTGTTTACTCATTTACTTGTTTACATAATAACAGTAATACAAATAACAGTATTAAGAAAAGAAAGGGGGAAAAAACCCATAGCATATCGTGTGAAGTTGTATTTTATCTGACAGTATTGTGTGAAGCATGTGGGAGAGATATGGGGCTGCTGAGAGGAGTCGGGAGCTGAGAGGAGTCGGGAGCTGAGAGGAGTCGGGAGCTCAGCTGAGAGGAGTCGGGAGCTGAGAGGAGTCGGGAGCTGAGAGGAGTCGGGAGTTGAGAGGAGTCGGGAGCTCAGCTGAGAGGAG
>CM074948.1:2493813-2501313 GCA_037577455.1 Pangasius macronema | reverse complement strand
GTGGTTGGTTGGATGGATGGATGGATGGATAGATAAGAAGGTAGATGGATTGGTAGGTAGGTGGTTGGATGGATGGATGGATGGATGGATAGATAGATAGATAGATAGATAGATAGATAGATAAGAAGGTAGATGGATTGGTCGGTAGGTGGTTGAATGGATGGATGGATGGATGGATGGATGGATGGATAGATAGATAAGAAGGTAGATGTATTGGTAGGTAGGTGGTTGTTTGGATGGATAGATGGATGGATGGATAGATGGAAAAGTAGACAGATGGATGAACAATGTAAAAAGCAAAGGAGAATAAATAGGTCCAGCGGTTTGGTTAGGTGGCGTTGTGTTGTGTTTAAAGTAAAGCTTTGGTTTCACAGGGTTAGTTTTTTGCATCAGATCAGTTTAGAAAATAATACAGTCAATTTGGAGCAAAAGCTAAAAAAAGGCTTTTGTTAAAACTGTCGTTAAATTGTAAATTTGTACAGTAAAGTTTTGAGGAGAATTTTTTAAACCTTCGCCTCCCCACCATCCAGAATCCGGCTTTGAGTAATGTTAGAAACGTGACACTGAAACATCTAAAAAAAAAAAAAAAAAAAAAAAAAGCGTAAACGTGTCCCGAAACAAAATGTAATCTGTGTTTGTTAAACAGGAAAAAGAGCGAGCTGAACCCTTTTTATCGCCGAGGCTGTTTTATTTCTCTCTCCGGTTCTGTATTTGAATAATTCTTTACTAACAGAAGGGCAGCGTGGTCACTGCTCATTCATCAAGGTCATTTTCACTCCCCCTCTCATCACTGCGCTCTGTGTGTGTGTGTGTGTGTGTGTGTGTGTGTGTTTATCAGCACTTCATTTGGTAATTGAAGTGGAGTTTTTTTTTTGTCCTCACAGGCAGTAAATCAGCTCTTTAGGGCTTTTTGTCTCATTTCAATCACACACTCGTGTTCCATAAAGAGCCGAAGCTCCGCCTCCTCCTGTAGCACCAGCTGGGATCATAAACACACTCTCTGCTCTTATTACTTTTATTTCTCCCTCTAATTTTTTAGCGTAGAAGTCATTTAGAAGACCTGAAAAAGCGATTTGCTTCATTTTTCCTGCGTGTCTGATATATATTTTTTGCATGTTTTACACCACAGTGCGGTTTAATTCTCCAATCAGATCGGTCAGAAGATGTGTATTATTTTTGTATAACGGCTGTACCATGAACGACAGGTTTACATTAATGCACTTGTTCTAATATATTATGGTTGCTATAGTAACAGCTCAGTCACAGGGACCTGTATGGTGGATGCTCCACATAAACTACGAATAAAAATAAACTAATCTAAGACTAATAATAGCCGGATTTTTTTTAAATAAATAAAAAGCGATGTTTAACAATGAAAAACGTATAATTGGTGATATGGTGATGTTTTTGTTGGGAGATGTTTATTTAACATTTATGGAAGTGAGGTTTCCTTGCGCAGGAAAGTCTTCAGGGCAGAGGAGTTTACACTTCCTGGTTTCTCAGAAAAATGAAAAGCTATAACGTAAGTGAGAACAGGAGCTTACTTGTCTCGTAGACGTTCCACAGCATTAAATCTTAACTATGAACCATTAAAACGTGCAGTTCGTTAATAAGTTAATTGTTGTAATCATTGGCAAATCGCAGTGGTATTAGCCGTTTAATTACACGCCATCATCCAGAACGTGCGGTTATATGAAGGTAATCCAGCTTGAGGTGGTAAGGACACTCTGCTTCGTGTTGTGCTTCATCACACCACCCCAGCGTGGATTATTTTTACATAACTGCACGGTCTGTCGTGTGTTATTTCTTACAGAATTTTTTTCATTAGCTTTATAATCTCTGATTATTATTATTATAATGCATATACACAAACATTCAAACTACAACATTACACTAAAACCACTACATTACATTAAAACCACAACATTACATTAAAACCACAACATTACACTAAAACCACATTACACTAAAACCACCACATTACACTAAAACCACCACATTACACTAAAACCACTACATTACGCTGAAACCACAACATTACATTAAAACCACAAAATTACACTAAAACCACAACATTACATTAAAACCACAAAATTACACTAAAACCACAACATTACATTAAAACCACAAAATTACACTAAAACCACATTACACTAAAACCACTACATTACGCTGAAACCACAACATTACATTAAAACCACAAAATTACACTAAAACCACAACATTACACTGAAACCACCACATTACACTAAAACCACAACATTACACTGAAACCACAACATTACATTCAAACCACAACATTACACTAAAACCACTACATTACACTAAAACCACTACATTACACTAAAACCACCACATTACAGTAAAACCAAAACATTACACTAAAACCACAACATTACACTAAAACCCCAACATTACACTGAAACCACCACATTACACTGAAACCACCACATTACACTAAAACCACAACATTACATTAAAAACCACAACATTACACTGAAACCACAACATTACACTAAAACCACCACATTACACTGAAACCACAACATTACACTGAAACCACCACATTACACTAAAACCACAAAATTACATTAAAACCACAATATTACACTAAAACCACAACATTGCATTAAAACCACAAAATTACATTAAAACCACAACATTGCACTGAAACCACAACATTACACTGAAACCACAACATTACACTGAAACCACAACATTACACTAAAACCACAACATTACACTAAAACCACAACATTACATTGAAACCACATTACACTAAAACCACATTACATTGAAACCACAATATTACACTGAAACCACAACATTACACTGAAACCACAACATTACACTGAAACCACAACATTACACTGAAACCACAACATTACACTAAAACCACAACATTACACTAAAACCACAACATTACATTGAAACCACATTACACTAAAACCACATTACATTGAAACCACAATATTACACTGAAACCACAACATTACATTGAAACCACAACATTACACTAAAACCACAACATTACACTAAAACCACAACATTACACTAAAACCACATTACACTAAAACCACATTACATTAAAACCACAACATTACACTAAAACCACATTACACTAAAATCACAACATTACACTAAAACCACATTACACTAAAACCACATTACATTAAAACCACAACATTACACTAAAACCACAACATTACACTAAAACCACATTACACTAAAACCACAACATTACACTAAAACCACATTACATTAAAACCACAACATTACACTAAAACCACAACATTACATTAAAACCACAACATTACATTGAAACCACAACATTACACTAAAACCACAACATTACACTGAAACCACAACATTACATTGAAACCACAACATTACATTGAAACCACAACATTACATTAAAACCACAACATTAAACTAAAACCACAGCATAACATTAACTCAGCATAACTCGTGTTAAGCTGGTTTAAATGACTAAGGACTCTGAATCTTGGGCGTCTGTAAACAACACAGGAGGCGTAAAAACTGCTCGATCTGAATCCTAAGAGTTTCCACACGAGGCTTTTCAGGTTTCGCGAGTTGTGATGTCACATGTATTATTTCATTTGCTAGTCATGATAGCGAGCTGTGCATTGTGGATCTGTGAGAAATGGATCCCGCCCTTTCCTACAGCAAGAGACGGAGCTCATTCTGCCGAAACGTTTGGAAAACTCGTGTCTAGAGTCTTGCGTTAGATTCCCGTGAGGAAAACATGGGACCTTAAAGGTTCAGTTGTGGATGGTTCGAATGTGGACTGTATAAGTATGATGTAAATCAGCAGTTCGTAGGCTTTTCATAGCCAGGGACCTCTTTTAAGTGTAAAATAAATCTCACACACTCCCTCAGTATGGATTTTTTTTTCCCCAAATATTTTTTCACGCCATAGAGCTTTGGATTCCTGAGCTCCTCAGCTGACTTTGGTGCTTGGACCCCTTAATATTATAATATTAGAACTTATGATATAGTGTGGGTTTCCTCCACTGTTCCTCCACAAAACGAAAAAAAACTCGGACGATATTTAATGGTGTTAAAACCTGAAATCTGGAAGCGTCTATGGTATGAAATATTTTTTAATCGTGACTCGAAGGTTAATGAAACAGAAACGCAGACAGATTTACCAGCTGGAATGTTCTCTCTTTCTGAGCTCTGTGTCGACCTTTGTGCGTGTTTTGTTCTCTTGTCGTTCTGGTGTCACTCGGCATTAGCAAACCATGTAAGAGGAGCAAACTAGGCCATTCTTAGTGTACACACACACACACACACACACACACGTTATTGTCCTTTCTCCTCAGTTAATCACTCGTGCTCGCGCCTTTTCTTTCCCTCGGCAGTGTGTTTTCTCACACCTCGGTGTCATCTCCGTGAGTCAGCGTGTTTCAGCTCACACACTCTGTGTGCCGTTCGGGGTTTCGTTACCGTGGCATTGTCTCTGCGCAGGTCATTAAGTTAAACGGAGCCTCGCAGGAAACCGCGGCCGCTTTACGAGCCCGCAGAGCATCGCCGCTTTACTAATGGGCGCCTTAATAAAGCTTAACAGCTCCTTTAATTCGTCCTGCTGTTGAACAGAGACGTGGCCGAGAGTGTTTGTTTTTCCACCTTTCTGAACTCCTCAGTTCGTTTAGTGGTTTAGGGTCCCGGAGGTCGTCGTGAGCAGGAAGAGCGCTGATTAGACTCGAACTCTAGGACGATGAGATCAGTGATGGACGTCACGTAGCCGCAGCCAGGACCTTTGTTTTTAAATAGCAGGGGGAAAAGTGCTGTCTCAGCGATATAATACACAAACGAGAAATGTTTAAGAGTTCCACAGAGTCCACTGAGCACACCAGCGTGTGTCTCATCACACACATCTAACACTTGTTCGTCTAATAGAGCGCTCGGCGTGACTATCTGCAGGTTTCAGAGTTAAAGTGACTGCAGAGACGTTTATCACTAAACAATTATTACAACCCAAATACAGAGTGCTTACATTTTTACAATTTATTTACAAGACAGTTCATTTATATTATTATATTATTATATTTCAGCATTTCATTGGAGACAAGACTATTACTGTTGTCTCAGATATTATATTAATGTTATTAATATGTAAGGTGTGTGTGTGTGTGTGTGTGTGTGTGTGTGTGTGTGTGTGTGTGTGTGTGTGTGTGTGATGGATGGAATATGTGAGGAATAAAACACTTTGTAGGTGTGCTGCCCGTGTGATGAAGTGGACTTACTCTTACCCACCTGATCCTTCAATATTTTGCCAAAAGCGATTTCCTGTAACAAAAGTCAAACCTCTTTACCTGGAAGAAACATTTCCAGTTTCAATATTACATTTCTTTTCCCAAATCCAGCTCCAAACTTTGGCTTTTGTTACAGGAGTAATCTGATATCCGGTAGATTTTCTCTGATACCCGATCCACCTTTCTTTAAAAAAAAAAAATACATTTGCTATCCAGTGCTTGGTGTTGGATCAATTTCATCTTTGGTGTTTGTACTTTAACACCAAAACAAGAATGTCATTATACTTTTTATCAGCTTATAGTTGCATTTAATGGTGTGGAACATCCACATGTTAGTTGTAGCAACTCCTGAAGATGGTGGAAAAGTTGTAATGAAAGAGCTACAGCTTTACCTCGCACTGGAGACTCCTTCAGTGTTAATAAATGTTGCAAGAAGCATCATCACATCAACAGTTACACACCTTATTTCATCTGTTTGTGTGGAGCGGCCTCTGTACAAGCCCCGTGTATGAACAATGGTATCTTTGCTCTATACTGTACTGCACACTTCGGACGACGAGACGGACACCTTCGCGACGTCTTGTGACCAAAAAGCCCGGATGTGGAAATATCAGCAGCATGGGCTGTGAATTCTGGCTCTGACAGTTCCTCAACCTCAACTACATCACTCCACTTCATGATCAGTCCCTAGAGAATTGTTAAACACACTTGTGCATTATTTTTATTATTTGTTTGTTTGTTTGTAGCTGCCCTCTATATCTTCTCATCAGCGCAGCGTTTCCCAGAATATAAACTAGTGGCCCAATTTAAACCAGACAGTTACTATACTCGGTGAAGGTGACTGGGATTGATCTGCTTTTTGTCCTCTCCAGGCTCCTGTACAGTTTGGCCTTCAACGCTCGCTTCCTCAGACACCTGTGGCACTTAATAACATCCATGAGGACCAAGATGATCACAGGGTGAGTGCTACTGCTGCTAAAATCATGTGTCGAGTAGCTCACGTAACGGTAGGTGATCTGATTGAGTGTGTGTGTGTGTGTGTGTGTGTGTGTGTGTGTGTGTGTGTGTGTGTGTGGTCAGGTCTCTGGTGCCGTTGCTGCAGCTGATGTCTCGCGGCTCTCCCATGTCTGCTGAGGACTCGAACAGGATCATCCCTCTCTTCTACCTGTTCAGCTCGCTGTTCAGCCACTCGCTCATCTCCATCCACGACACAGAGTTCTTTGGGGAAGCCATGGATGGTAACAGCACACACACACACACACACACACACACACACACACACACACACACGCACACGCACACCAGAGACAGATGTCTCTGGTCTTCTTCACAGACTTTTATATCAGTAAAGATGTGGAGACACGAGGGAGGGAGGGAGAGACGGAGAGAGAGAGACGGAGAGAGAGACGGAGAGAGAGACAGAGAGAGAGACGGAGAGAGAGGGAGAGAGAGGGAGAGAGAGGGAGAGAGAGGGAGAGAGTGTTCAGTGTGATGCTCACTCAACCATTAAGTACGGATTTTTGTGTGCCTTTTTTTGTCTTTTTAACTTCGAGTGAGAGAAGAAAAGTGAGCGACCACTACCTAGGACAAGAGGACTATAGAGTCCTGTTATTTACATCGACATTTACCTATTTTTCATACTCCACAAGTTGTGTAATGAATAAAATGGTGAGGTCACTGGAGTTAAACACTTGGGTATAAATCAGTCAGGAATCCTCACCCCGTCCTGCAGGTGGTTATTTTTCTGTAAGAGCGTAACACTGAGTGTTTTATTTCTTACTGAATAAACCCTCTGTAGTGAAATGTGTTTGTTGTTGTTTGTTGTTGTTGTTGTTGCCGCAGGTCAGAGGCAGGCGTCCATGATGCCGTTCTCTCTCCCGGAGTTGGTGACTCTGTCGCGGTGTTTGCGTGATGCGTGTCTGGGGATCATCAAGCTGGCGCATCCCGAGACTAAGAGCGGCCACAGGGAGGAATACGCAGCGGCGTTCCGCAGCGTCGGAGTCAAAACCAGCAGCCAGGTGCAGCAGCGCATCCAGAACCAGCAGAAACGCTGGGTCCAGCTGTTCAAGGTCAGAACTCACACCACATCACCTGTGACCTTTACTGTATCATCATAACCATCAGGTCTCTCTCTCTCTCTCTGCCTCTCTCTCTGTCTCTCTCTCTCTCTCTCTCTCTCTCTCTCTCTCTCTCTCTCTCTCTCTCTCTCTCTCTCTCTCTC
>CM074948.1:2444215-2465843 GCA_037577455.1 Pangasius macronema | reverse complement strand
ACTCCCAAAGAGAACCTCAACATCTTCAGCTCTGCTACCTCTAGCTCTGACTCCTGTTGCTTTCTCAGTGCCACTGTCATGGGTGTCTACAAGTGTCATGGACAAACAGCACCCCAGCACTGATAATTATGACTAAACAGTCTGCAACAGACTTTGCTTTCTGAGGTCACTCAAGAAAAATAACCTCAGCAAGCACCTCCTCACCACCTTCTAATGCTGGAGCATCAAGCGCATACTCACCTACTGTATTTCAATATGGTGCACCAGCTGCACTGCTGTGGAGAGGAATGCCCTCTTTCAGCAGTGCTCAAATAAACAGTGGAGCCCTGCTGCCTGGTCTTGAGGACATCTACAGAACCCACTGCCTCTGCAGAGCAACTGCCACACTTCCAACACACACTTGCTACCACCTCTTCACTCTCCTGCCCTCTGGATTACAGCTGTACCAATGCTTGCACTGCAGAACTGAGGAGGAATAGCTTATATCACAGAGCTATCAACCTTCTGAAGAGGGCAAACAGCATATTCTTATATTAACCCCACATACACTTTCATCTTTCAGTTCAAAACACACCCACAGCTGGACACCGGTATTAGCAGGTCTGTTTTTAAGACCAGAACCCAGTGGGTTAAAAATCTTCTGGGTTGCCAGGGTTCCTTAATACTGCTATGAAGCATGTAGGACCACTGAGATAGCTAGCAAGCCTGGTAGAGGTATTTGTATTCATACTTAAAAAATAATCTTGAACAGCTGCTTGAACCTAGTTGTGCCCTGAACACTAATCCAAGCACACTTTAAAGCACCATGGCTTTGACAACAGGACTATCATTAATGAACATAAAATGCCAATAAGAGCACACAAAAAAAATAAATGTCCAAAGTAACAACTTGAACAACTAAAGTAATACGCTCAAAGATCAGATAACCAAATCAGTGAAATGTTCCACAAGCAGAATGCACAACTGAGTACTAGGGCAGGATTTTGCAATATCACTGCTACCTCATTTGGTCTCAGATATAAAACACAAAAGGGCTTTAAAGCCAGCCTCAGAGTGTCCCAGGCGAGATCAGCCATCCAATACTCTCAAAGGTAAGGTTACCCCTGATCCATGATGGATCCTGAGTTTCCAGGAGCCTCTCTCCTATACCGCTAACTGCTGTCCAATGTTAGTATAATATGGACTAGTTAGGGGATTAACTTTGGTACAAACATTTCAGTAAGTGCTTTATTTCGTCAGGGTTGCAGTGGATCTAGAGTTTACTTCTGGGAGCAAATTCACACCTATGTATGTTTTGGGAGTTTGAAGGAAATCGGGAGAACATGCAAAACTCCACACAGACAGTAACCCGAGATCAGGATGAAAAGGGGGGACCTTTGCCATGTTTGGCATGCTAAGTGTAAAAATAAACATGGACACACCCATGAAAGCACATCTTGTTTGCTCTGTCAAAGCTACTTTAACCACACTTTTACAGTTAGAGGCCTGAGTGACTATAAGTCCTGTTTTACTATAGTGACCTTCAAACATTCATGCAACATTTTGAACTGAAATTGCAGCATAGAAACAACAGCGGACAATAGCAGGTGGCATTAGCGACAAGCTAGCCATCTAATCTTACATATATAAGTGACAGCTCTATGGTTCTGTATATTAACTGATCTAAAGCCAATACTGCTATAAACTAATTTAAAATTAGAGAAGGGGAACTTCACACTCTTCATAGTGTGCACGGACAAGCTGATTTGGCATAACTTCATAAACTGGGAGGGAACTTGTAGTTGACTGGTAGCTCACTACCCAAAGTTGACGAGTTGAAATTTCAAGTTGCGGAGGCATTTTCTGTGACAATTACTGATTGGAGGTGGGGAATTACAAGTTGCAACCTGCAGCAGGTATCACTGGAAAAGAAGAAGACTTTATTTGTCACATATACATTATAGCACAGTGAAATTTGTTCTTTGTATATCCCAGCTTGTTAGGAAGCAAAGGTCAGCCATAATACAGCCTCCCTAGAGCAGAGAAGGTCAAGGTCCTTGCTTAAGGGTCCAACAGTGGCAGATTCATGGTGCTGGGGCTTGAAGCCCCAACCTTCTGAACAGTAACTCAGGTCTTACCTGTTGAGCCACTAGCTGGAACATAGCTTCCTCAATAACCTCTTTGTATTTCTTATATTATACATAGCTTCCTATCTGACATACCTATGTAACTAAAACGTTTTTACCTTTTATGGAAACCTGTTTACCTATTATGGTTTTTTAATCACACCTCATTCTGGTGCTGCACATGCACAATGCCATCAGACCGATTTACTGGGCAAACAATGTGTAAAGAACCACCCTTCTGACTCATAGATCTCATTCTCTCACAATTGTCACAACCATCACTTGAATCATCACATTCCTAAGATGATCTGGAGACATGTATTATGGGTCATTGTACACGGATGACCGCCATCTGGTGGAAAAAAATATTGTTTCAAAAGAAAAAACAAAAACACTGGGAGTGGACTCATGATGTCATTCAGGTTAAGCAACCACTAAGTGCATAACTAGTTTTTACCAGAATACAGATGCCTTCATAATGACACCACCTCCACGTTAAGGCACCTACAGTTTTTTTTTTATCCAAGAGACTAAATCTGCTGAAGGTAAATACTGAGAGAGCAAGAAAAAGGGGAAAAAAGGGTCGGGGGAAAAGAGGTAAAATAGATTCTTTTCTTTGATTGCATGTTGCTGGAACAACCTGTTCAGCACCTTTCTAATACTGACTGTAACACTTGTGTTGTGTTTTACTCAATCTGATTAAAATGTTTCAACACTTAGTTTTTTTTTGTAATTTATTAAAAAAGCTAACTTTTTAAATGGGAGTGGTGAGGCTATCCCATCTGGAGAATGTATACCCTGTGACAAGTACATAGAGAAACAGGTTTAGGAGAGGTTCTGTGAATGCTATTTGTTTTAACCTGCTTACATTTCATTAAAGTAGACCTATTTTTAACATCACTTACATATTTCTGTAAAAAGTTAGCATATATTTCTATTTAATACCTGAGTAAAATCAGCAAAATGGGGATGTTTACACTCTTCTAAAATAATATCTTTGTCTCTTGTGTTAGCTATGGCTTCCTCTAGCAATCTCTTATATGAAGAGCAGCTCCAGTGCTCCATCTGTCTGGATGTGTTCACCGATCCTGTCTCTACTCCATGTGGACACAACTTCTGTATGATGTGTCTCAAAGAGTTCTGGGACAGCAGTTCGCATTACCAGTGTCCAATGTGCATAGCAGATTTCCCCAAAAGACCTGAGCTCCGTGTAAATACTTTTATTTCTGAGCTGAGTGCTCAGTTTAAGATATCAGTTCAGGTGCAATCGAGCAGCGCTGCAGATCAACCTTTGTACCTAAAACCTAAAGGGGTTCTGTGTGACACCTGCACTAAGGAAAAGCTTGAGGCTCTAAGGTCCTGTCTGGACTGCGGGGTTTCTTTTTGTATTACTCATCTGATGCCTCATAAAACTACAGCGAAATTAAAAAAACACAAACTGATTGACCCTGTGCAGAACCTGGAGGACTACATCTGCCAGAAACATGAGAGACCCTTGGAGCTGTTCTGTAGAGACGACCAGATGTGTGTGTGTAATTTCTGTATTTTGGGAGACCACAAGAATCACAACACTGTTCCTATGGAGGAGGAGAGTCAAGAGAAGAAGGTGAGACATTTATATCATACAAGAAAGTGTTTTTTTTTAATATTCTGAAATTAATCAGTACTAATTTGTGGTATCATATGTGTATCGTTGTATTAGGATTACCTCATGGAGACACAGAAACATGTTCAGAAGATGATTCAGAACCGACAAGAAAAGATTGAGGAGCTCAATCAGTCTGTAGAAGTCAGTAAAGTGAGTCAAAACTAAGTTTCTAAAAATATCTCAGTGACTACTAACTAGCATTGAGTTCTCCGTCAAAAAAAAAAAAAATATATATATATATATTTTACATACACACACTGTATATATATTCCTGTGTCCCATATTAGAAACACACAGACAAGGAGAAAACAGAAAGCATGAAGATGTACAGTGCTCTGATGCACTGTATTGAGAGAAGCCAGGTTGAACTGCTTAAGGCGATGGAAGAAAAGCATAAAGAAACAGAGAGGCAAGCAGAACAGGCCATTAGAGAGCTGGAGCAGGAGATAATTGAACTAAAGAAGAAAAACAATGAGATGGAGCAGATCTTACATACACAGGATCACCTCAAGTTTCTACAGGTTAGAGATCCTCCTTTTCTTAATAGTAATATCATGCAGCACATGACAGAACTGCAGTCCCCATGCTGAGGGATTTCTCCTCTCTTTTGCTGTAGATTTACCCATTTCTGCATGGACCTTTACACAGCAGCAACTGGAATAATGTCAGAAATAATTCTCATCTGAATGTGGAGACACTGAAGAGAGCTCTAGCTCAGCTTCAGGAGTCTCTCAAAGAGGAGATGAAAAGGCTTCCAGAGATTGGTAAGTTCTTGTAACTGCATCAGCATCATCAGCAAGAATCTGTGGTGTGCTTTAACAAGTTCTCTTTCTTCATCTCACGTTTGAGATCCACCTATGAAAGGGACATTCCTACGCGATTGCTGATAGATACAAGCGTGCATCCAATGCTGAGGAAGGCTATTCCTTGCCTGCAGGCATATATGACCTGGTCACGCTCCCTGGTCATGCTCTGTTGCAGACTATCTTTACCCTCTTATTGCTCAACTACATTTCCACACTGGCTTTCATTCAACTGTACATAGGATCCCTTTAGGTCTTCCTTCAGGCATACAGTCCCCTCTGAAGGTATTGGAATGGCAAGGCCAATTCTATTGTTTTCAATGCACATTTTGAGATGGCAAGATGACTATGAGACAATAGATCAGAATTTCAGCTTTCATTTCCGCATATTTACATCTAGATGTGTTAAACAACTTAAAACATGGCAGACCATCATGGCACCATGGCATTTTGTGGCAGACCACCCAATTTTTAGGTAAGCAAAAATATAGGAACAAATGTCTTAAAGTAAATAACACTTAATATTTGACTGTGTAGCCCTTGCTTGCATCAAGCCAGTGACTCACTGACATCACCAAACTTTTCCAGGCTTGTACTGTAGCTTCTTTCAGTTATTGTTTGTTTTGGGGGGTTTCTCCATTCAGTCTCCTCTTCAGGAGGTGAAATGCTGCTCAACTGGTGATTGACATGGCCACTCTAACACCTTCCACGTTTTCCCACTGATGAAGCCCTTTGTTGTGTTGGCAGTGTGTTTTTGGTCATTGTCTAGCTGCATGATGATGCTTCTCCCAATTAGATTGGATTCATTTCTCTGTAAATTGGAAGACAAGTTTTTTCTGTAGACGTCTGAAATCATTCTGCTGCTATCATCATGAGTTACATCATCAGTAAAGATTAGTGAGCCCATTCCAGAAGCAGCCATGAAAGCCTAAGCCATGACACTGACTGAAAAGCTTCTGTGTTTTGGATCATGAGCAGATCCAAATTCTTTCAAATACTGGGTTCAAACAAAAGGACGGTAAAAGATTCAACAAATTGTGTAGATCTCCATTTATACTCCTTTACTACCACATCCGAAATAAATTCATTTAATTGGTCTATCATCTCATATTCATCTTTTGATTCCAAACCCAGATGTCTTAAATGTATAGCAAAAACAGTTGAATTGGCCTTGCTGTTTTTTGTCATTAATCGTGGCCTAATGATCTGAGAGTCGGACTTGTAACCCGAAGGTGAACACCGGTTGTGGGTTCGAGTCTCAGGTCCGACAGGGATTGTAGGTGGGGGAGTGAAAGTCTGCCACCTTCAATACCACAACTGAGGTGAGACCCTTGAGCAAGGCACCGATCCCCCAACTGCTCCCTGGGCACCGCAGCTAAAATNCGACTGAGGTGAGACCCTTGAGCAAGGCACTGATCCCCCAACTGCTCCCCGGGCGCCGCAGCTAAAATGGCTGCCCAATGCTCCAGGTGTGTGTTCACGGGTGTGTGTGTTCACTACTGTGTGTGCACTTGGATGAGTTAAATGCAGAGCACAAATAGGTCACCATACTTGGCCACAAAGTCACTTCACTTCACTTCACTTCACTTCAAATACTTTTAGAGGGGACTGTAACTGATATAGCAATTCTGTCCCCGAGGTGATGTTGCTTAGCCTGCTACCCTCACTCACTTAACTAGTAATTTCAGGCTACCCGCCTAGCTTAGGATACCTGCCTGTCTATGACAGCTATCCATACTAGAATGCTGCGGTTTCAAACCTGCTTGTTGTGCTCTCATTGCAGTGAGGTATTCATAGCTCTTTACTTGTATGAGGCAAATCAAAAATTGTAGCCAGTACCTTGCATTTTCCAAAAAGCTTGGTCACTCTAGGCTTAGTCAATGCCTCTCAGAACTTTGACCATCAACATGACACTTGTGACAATTCGGCACCACTGGATGCTCCCTGGATCTCATGCATGCTCAGTCAAACTAATCTGGTCAACTCGAGCATGCTTGGGGCAGACACCCCTCTCCTCAAAATCAAGCTGGCTGGCTCTGGATGGAAAAAATTATGTAGATAATGCATTTGAGGGTCCAGATGATGATGATGATGATGATAATTCCTCCCATCCAAGCCCTTTTTTGCCAGTGGGCTGACCATTTTTCAACTGCTTGCCATCCTCACTGAGGTCTATGAGCAGGCTCCCATCCAACTCAATCTCCTGGGTCCTCACCTAGGTCTAAGATATAGCTCTGTCTGGTCCTCCCTGCATGTGTCAAGCACATGAAGAATCATTGGAGGGAACCAAATGAGCTGAAGCATGGTCTCTCTGGCCTGAAGGGCAAAGACATGTCATCCCATGGCATGGTGGAATCCTCAGCTACTGAGCTCTCCACAGCCAGGCCCTAATAAAATTGACAACTTTTCTGCCTCCATTTTCCAGCCCAAATAATTTCCACATTTCTTGCAGTAAGAGCCCTGAATGTCTTTTCCCACCTCTCAGCCTACCAAGCTGAACTTATGCTTCCTTCGAGGTGAAGTTGCAACTGCCTACAACCAGTAAAGGCCACAGAAAATGCCTCTCAACTTGCTTTTTCAACTCGTTAACTTGGGGTAGTCTGAGTGATGTCAAATCAACACAGTTGGACACACACTGTGAACAGTGTAAAGAAACCCTTCTCTACTTTTAAATTAGTAAAATTTTTAAACTAAAACAGTACTGGCTTTAGATCAGTTAATATACAGACACAGTACTTGGTAAACTCTATAACATTGACCATACTAATTGCCTTAAAACTCTGCCTACCCAGCAGGGCAATATCACATGTAGCCCCCACAAACCAAGGGGGAGTGCAGCAGGTCCTTCACTCCCTCATAGGGGGATCTTGACACTTTTCAGGAAACATATCAATTATAACAGGATAGAGGAAGAAATATAGTCTGAGGAACTCCTCAACTTCCATGTCCTAGTACGAAAAGACGAACCCAATATGTATATATATCTGTTGGATGGCTAGTTTAACTACCCAGTCTACCTAATAGCCTAACTATTATGCTATTTTTATAATAACATCTAATGGATTTGTTTGTCCTGCCTTTCCATTTTGGAAATACACTTAGATTATTACTGATTATTCTTATAATTGGTCAGTGCATAAAAGTTTTTTTTTTCTCAAATAGAACTGAAGATACTTCAACAATATGCAGGTATGTTGGCTTTCATTCATTACTTAACTAAATATACCTGTAATTGCTGTTATACTATGAGTAATGTTAACATAGGCCATTTCTCTTTCTTGCAGTGGAAGTGACTCTGGATCCTGATACAGCAAATTCTAAACTTATCCTGTCTAATAATAGGAAACAAGTGAGATATGGCAACAAAGGACAAAATGTTCCTGATAACCCAGAGAGGTTTAAGCGTTGTGTCAATGTGCTGGGAAAGGAGGGATTCTCCTCAGGGAGATTTTACTATGATGTGCAGGTCAGAGGGAAAACAGCTTGGGATTTAGGAGTTGCCCGAGAGTCCATTAACAGGAAGGGGGAGATTACATTCAGTCCAAAGAATGGATACTGGATTGTGATGCTGAGAAATAAGACTGAATACAAGGCTTGTGAATCTCCCCTCATCCCTCTTACACTGAAACAGGCTCCTCAGAAGGTGGGGGTCTTTGTGGATTATGAGGAAGGTTTGGTCTCCTTCTATGATGTTGATGCCAAGTCTCGTATTTACTCTTTCACTGGTCAAACTTTCACTGAGAAACTCTATCCATTCTTCAGCCCATGTCTTAATAATGGCGGTAAAAACTCAGCACCGCTGATCATCACGTCTATTGAACATTATTTTTCCACAGAAACCAACTTCACAGAATAAGAGTTAAACCAATACACTCCAAAATTACACAATTGCTGTTAAGGTTAGAAGTTATTTTATGTTATTTTATTTGACGTCCGCAATTATTAGGAAATAGAACATATAATTGAATAATAGCTTGTGGACAGATAATTTTGTCTTTTGTCTGATGTGTATTAATAAAAATAAAATTCATTTAACCATAGAGAATCTATCTACATAATATCTTAACTGTTACATCTGTTAAAAATGGTTAAAATCTGATTTATTTAGGTTTCTATTGTTGTCTGTTCTCTGATATACACTTCAATCTGTTTAACGTTAACGTGAGAGAAAGGCAAATCTTATCTTATGGAGATTAGTAATAAACATGGTGAAATCTTTTGCATTGAAAAATCAATTCTTTGTAAATATAAAATAGTAAATATAGCGAGACTTTCACAGATTATGTGTAAGTTAATCTCTGATACAGTCATGGGGGAAAAAAGAAAGTACACCTTCCTTTAATTCTATGTTTTAATTATCAGGGCCTAGATAACAATTGGGTCATCCTCAGCTTCTATAAACAAATAAATAACCTGAGGTGACAACAACAACTACAACAACAACAACAACACAGCCAATTTCAATATGTAGCCATTTTTCTCCCATATGTAAGCCAACATTCAGGAACCAGGTGGGAAAAATAAATCTTCTTCTTCTTTCGGCTTTTCCCTTCAGGGGTCGCCACAGCGAATCATCAAAAGTAAATACACCCTATAATTCAGTAACATGTAGAACCAACTTTAGCAACAACAACTGGGAGTTTATCAGTCTCTCACCTCATTTTGGAGAAATTTTGGCCCACTCTTCTTTACAACATCGCTTTAGTTCATTGATGTTTGTTTATGCACAGCTCTCTTAAGACAGTCTGGACTCTGACTTGGCCATTTCAACACCTTGATTTTTCTTCTTGGCATAATGCAGACACCTACATGACTAAAAGTTCTTCTTTTATAGAGTTAGTCACACTTCTTGATGAGTGAGACACACTTCGCTTTGCATTTCTGTAGTAACACCTGACTGATAAATACTCTTTTAATGATTGTGGAAGTAGGAAGGGTGTACTTACTTTTTCCCCACCCGGTATCTGAATGTTGGCTTACTTTTGTGGAAAATAAAAAATGACTACATATTGAAATCTGTTGTGTTTATTTTTTAATTAGGTAATATGTTTGTAGAAGTTGATGAGGAACACCCAATTGTTATTAGGCTAAATATAGAGAAATAAAAACACAAAATTGGAGGAGGATACACTTTCTTTTTCCCACAACTGTAAGTATTTATTAGATGACGATTTCAAGCCCTACATCTAATTATTTAATTATTCTAATAATATCTTAATTATTGTTTACTTTGTAGAGTCATCAGAATCTCATTTACTGGAGGAACCAATGACTCAGTTCTCTTTATCATTTTTCACTAATGATTGTCACTGTCATCACTGGATATTTTCATTTCAACCAAAATAATTCCTGTGGCTGAATAAAAACATTAATCCTCTCCATATAAGTTGAATTGTTTACTTATAAGTTAATTTAACAAAGTGAGAATAAATCCCACGGAAAATAAATTAGCAAAATTGCTAATAGCTGTTATTGGACAAACAATTCTTCATGACACACACACACACACACACACACACACACAAACAGTTGTTGATATGATGGCAGACCGTTCATATCATATGCAGTTCTGCAAGATGAACGCTGTTTTAAAATGTCATGCCTATTTAATGTAATGGTAAAGGATACTGGTAGATTCACTTATCAACAAGTCCAAATTGAAGAATTGAGTCTCCATATTTTAGATGTGAAGTGAAGTGAAGTGACTTTGTGGCCAAGCTCGCTCTCAGCTTCAGGAGTCTCTCAACGAGGCAATGGAAAAGCTTGTTAAATTTGTTGAGCATTTCCAACTACTTGATCAGTAAGAAACTGCAGTGGCATTAGGCATTTTTTAACATGACAGATATTATTTAAGGGACTCACCAACACCCTGACACCAGAAATGTACAGAACTGTGAAAGTCTCATAGACACATGGAAAGAAATGCTATAAAGCAAATATGGTTTCAGAAATAATTAAAATAAATGTTTCTACATAAAAAAATCTTTTACGAAGGGCAATAAACAGCACGAAACTAAACAAAGTCAATATTTGGTCTGACATCCCTTTATCTTCAGAAAATGCACCAGTAGCCTGTTCATTTTGTGCAAACAAACAAAAACTGTGCCAAAATCGAATGTGTGTGCGAATGATCCATGCTGGCGCCCCCTAACGGGAGCAGCCGAAAGAGGATCAACAAGAGGTGAAGTCCTGATTAGCATTTTCGCATTAGCATTAGCATGAGTCCAGAGGTCATGTCACATCTTGCTCCTTGGTTGTTTTTTTTTTTTTTTTTTTTGCAATTGTGTCTTATGATGTTCGGATGTTCCCTGTGAAATATAAGTGAAAATATATTAACTTTAAAGTGATATACAAGTTAAATAAATAAAAAAATAAATAAATAACTTTGGACACGATATATCAAGGTGTGTGTGTGTCACTTACATGAGGAAGAGATGGCACCAGGATGCGCTATGGGAAGAAGGAAAGCCGGCGAAGGCAGTGTGATGCTCTGGGTAATGTTCTGCTGGGAAACCTCGGGTCCTGACATGCATGTGGATGTTACTTTGACACGTACCACCTACCTAAACATTGTTGCAGACCAAGTACACCCCCTTCATGGCAGTGGCCTCTTTCAGGAGGTTAATGCACCCTGCCATACTGCACAAATTGTTCAGGAATGGTTTGAGGAACATGACAAAGAGCTCAAGGTGTTGATTTGGCCTCCATTGTCCCCAGATTTCAATGTGATCGAGCATCTGTGGGATGTGCTGGACAAACAAAAAGTTCGATACAAGGAGGCCCCACCTCACAACTTACAGGACTTAAAGGATCTGCTGCTAAAATCTCAATGCCAGATACCACAGCACACCTTCAGAGGTCTTGTGGAGTCCATGACTCGACGGTCAGAGTGGTTTTAATATTAGACAGGTGGCTTTAATGTTATGGCTGATCGGGGTGTGAGTGTATAAAGTTTGACGGGGATATATCAACTTTCAGGTGGTACCACTAACTCCACTTCATCACACCTACCTCGCCGTTGATTATTTTCCTATATCAGCACACCCCCAAGTGTTTTACTCCTTAACTATGGCACTTTTAAGAAATCTGCTAGATTATACACAATTAGAGTACAATACCAGAAGGGTCCTATATTTTAGAGGATATATATATTGACTCGACATTTTGTGTCATATTTTTCGCACTTCGTTCATAAAAGCGTTAGCATGTCACTAATCTTCTTTCAGCAGTAAAATAACTCACCTGTAGCAGCAACGATTCATTTTTAGCTCCTATACAACATTTACCTTTCAGTATTTACCTCAGAGTAGTGATGGGTTGCTCTTGAACGAGTTGTCTCAGGGAGTGAGTCATTCAGGCGCGCATGCGCAAAATCCTATAGGCTCTGTAATGGAATTAGTTCACCTGTTTTATTATTATTATTATTATTATTATTATTATTATTATTATTATTATTATTATTATTCACTCTTAAAAAGATTCTTTATTACCTTTACCGCATTCAGTGTTGTGGAAAAGAACCACCATGACAGAAATTAAAAGCAACAATTTGAGACCAGAAACGCATCAAGTAACTGTAAGAGTAAATAATAATAATAATAATAATAATAATAATAATAATAATTACTATGCACCTGTTTGTAAGGAAGGTTGTAAATTAACTAATTTGTCTATCCAATGCTGTCACGTGACAAAAGAACAAACGACTCGAAAGACTCGAGAGATGAGCTCATCAGATGCTTAGGAGCAGTAAAAACACCACCAGTATGTGCACTACAAGTGGAAGCGGGAGAAATGCCACTGGATATTTGACGAAAACAATTGCTGGTAAATTACTGGATTGCTCTAAAGGGACATAGCGATGGTCATCCTACTAAGAGAGTGTTGCAAGCTAGCTGGGAAAAGGAAAGGGCGCAAAAGTTTAGATTTGGATGGATAGGAGATGAGGCAGCTAGAGACTTGGGGGTGAGCGGGAAAGAGTTCTGCCCAACTGTTGTATGGCCGGACTTTCCAGTATGGAAGATTGAAACCATGGAAGTTGATTTTGAATTACATCAAATCAAAGCAAGAAACAATAGTGCAGACCTTGTAGCTGAATTCTACAGGTATCTTCTTCTTCTTTCGGCTTTTCCCTTCAGGGGTCTCCACAGCGAATCATCACTCTCCACCTATCCCTATCTTCTGCATCCTCAACACTTGCACCCACTAGCTTCATATCCTCATTTATTACCTTCATATACCTCCTCTTTGCCTTCCTCTTTGAGAATTCTACAGATATGTGGATGGTAAATACAGAGATTATAGTCAGATTTATACAGATGGGTCGAAAGATCCTGAAACAGGAAGGACTGGATCAGCAATTTTTATAGTTATAGTTAAAGTTAATCAAGGTGGTGAGGAAAGCAAAGGAACCAGGAATTATCTGAATGTGTATACAGTTGAGTTATATGCTATTACGATGGCATTAGATTGGATTAGAAAGGAGGTTTTAACTGGAAGTGATTCATTGTCAGCGCTGTACAGCCTAAGAACAGGTATGTCCAATACCTGTTAGGACCTGTTATATGCATTATTGGCAACATATGCAAGAGTAAAGGAAAAAAAATGTAATGAGATTTAACTGATCTGGACCTCAGCTCATTGACGCATTCTGGGCAATGAGAGAGTGGATAAATGAGCTAAACAAGCATTTAAAAAAGACAATATTGAAGTAAATATAAAGATGTCAAAGTCTGAAGGGAAAAGTATAGTCTGGAAAGAAGCTGTGAGAGAATGGCAATGTCAGTGGGAAGCTAAAGGAAGACACCTGTATGCCATTCAAATAAAGTTGGTACAGTGAGGAACTGGGGAGGGGCTAGGAGAGAAGAAATAGTGATGTCAAGATTAAGAATAGGACACAGTAATTTAAATAGTACATAACACATTATAGGGAAGCATCATACAGGCTTTTGTGAGTATTGTCAGACATCTGAAACCACAGAATATGTACTTTTTAAGTTGCAGAAGATATGAAGAACAGAGGATGAGAAATATGATGGAAGGATTAAGAAGAGGTGGGTTGGCAGGGGCAGGTATTAAAGATATACTGCAAAGTGGTGTGATTAGACAAAGGCAGGAAAAATATATGTAGTTTCTTAATTAGTACGGGGTTGCTGAGGAGAATATGATCGCGGAAAACAAACAGGAGGAAATAAACCGGAGTAACATCGCAGGAGAATGATCCAGAAGATGGCGGTAATGCAACGTTTTTGGATGCGAGCTGCCGTTAAACCTTAAAGAAGAAGCCGAAGAAGAAGAAGACGAAGAACCAATCAGATCTCTCTCCGGCTCAGACGGCATTGGTTAAGCTCATGGGGCGGTCACGTGATGAACGATTCAAACCCGAAGACTTGTCAGTTAAGAGGTGAGGTGAGCTAATCACAGACTAAAGATCCAGGTAAACAACGAATTAACGTTTTCTGTTTCTTATAGCATTATAATTTTATCTTGTTCGCAGTGTGATCAATGTTTGCGTAAGTAGTAGATGTGTTAGGGAAGTGACACGTAACATTTTTAATTATATTTTTGCTAAAATGAACGAAATGACTCGAAAAAAGATTCGTTCATTCCGCTGAACGAGACGCAAATGGTCCGAGTCGGTAAAATGACTGATGGTTTTAAAAGAGGTCTAAAAACGTACCTTTTTAAAAAAAAGTGTTTTAATGTTTAGAGTTTAAATTTCTGTGCTAATCTCAGTTGGCAGCTGGTTTTAACTGCTGTATGTTATTATGACTCCTTCTGTAGCACTTTGAGATTTTCGTTAAAATGTAGAGTGCTTTATAAATAAAATGTATTATTATTATTATTAGTATTATGATCCGAACTTCCCATCACTACCTCAGAGCAGCGTTTGCGCCTTTCACGCGGAATGCCCGGATGTGAAGACGGTCTCTGATTGGTCCAAACGTCCCCTTTATACAGATACGTTAAAATGTCAGATAAGATAAGATAAAATAAAAGACCTAGGAGCTACAAGCCACATCACATCACAAGTATANTACGCAGCATTTTACTTCCGGAAACAGCGATAACGTAATCGGCTCACAGAAAAGGAGGACTCTTATTATATTAATAATAATAATAGTGGGTAACGCATTATATAGAGCATTTACACTAAAAACAAAATTATGTATATAAAAAAAAAACTTCTCAGGCTCCTTCTCCACTCGGATGGTGGGAGAGACTTCATGCTGCATTTCACAGGAAACGAAACTTAAAAGTAAGACGTGAAACCCGCCAAAACTTTTTTTTTTTTCCTGCGTGATGCTTCTGTAGTGTTTCTCTGGGGAATCAAAACCACAGCAGGTAAATTTAAAGGGAGTTAAAAAAGGCAAGAAGAGAAAACGGAAGCTGGTAATGTGTTTTATTTCTCGAGTTACTGGTGAATCGTTGTTGTTAAACATTGCTGAACTTTATTGCACAATCAGCTTGGACTGGAGGAATGAATTAGTCTCTTCAGCACAGTGCTCTGGGTGGAGAATCAACACTTTACCTTTTGATAAATATTTCTTTAGTCTTATATACAGTGCTATTTCACTTACACACTCTATTCAACTCAAATCTAATTTTGTATTGCATTGTACTACACTGTAATAAAAAAAAAAACTGCTGTGTGTGTATGTACAGTATTTGTTTTACAGCAAAATAGTGTTTTGTTATTTTACAGGGTTGCACTGTAAACGTTTAGGCAGTTGGAGCAGTGCATTGGTTTACAATACCACTAATGCAATATCTAATGTTAGATATCTGATGTTTTTTCGCAAAACTTAATGGTAAACATTCTCCTTGTGTTGACATCTGCAAATCAGTGGATCATTTCTGTGTGCTTAATTTTAGTGACTATTTTAGGCAAATACAAACTCTGTTCGAGTTGATCTTTATAGTGTGAATTTAAGTAAAGTGCTGAAATCCATCTCATCATGGTGGTAGAGATGGTTGAATCAACGCAAGCTAGTTGAGCTAGGTGTGGTGGCTCAGTGCTGGCAGTAAATTACTGTACAATTTACAGTGTAAATGTTTTACATTGTATATTCAAGTTATTTTGTTCTGTTAGATATCCATGAAAAACATGTGAAATGTTTCAAATGTGTGCACAGATCATTGTACGTGCCTCCTAGATGAGTCATGGCTTCCTCCAGCAGTGTCCTGTGTGAAGACCAGCTCCAGTGCTCCATCTGTCTGGATGTGTTCATTGATCCAGTCTCTACTCCATGTGGACACAACTTCTGTAAGATGTGTCTGAAAAAGTGCTGGGACACCAGTCCATACTGCCAGTGTCCATTGTGTAAGGAGGATTTCCCCAAAAGGCCTGAGCTTCGTGTGAATACGTTCATCTCTGAACTGGCTGCTCAGTTTAAGAAGTCAGTTCAGGAGAAATCCAGCAGCGCTGCAGATCCGCTTCTCTCCAATACTGAAAAGATTCTGTGTGACTCCTGCATTGAGGAAAAGCTGGAAGCTCTAAAGTCCTGTCTGCACTGTGGGGTTTCTCTCTGTAGCAGTCATTTGCTGTTACATAAAACTACAGAAAAATTCAAAAGGCACAAACTGATTGACCCTGTGAAGAACCTGGAGGCTTACATCTGTCAGAAACACGAGAGACCCCTGGAGCTGTTCTGTAGAAACGACCAGACGTGCTTGTGTCAGTTCTGTACTGAGGGAGACCACAAAGCTCACAGCACTGTTCCTATAGAAAAAGAGAGTGTTGTGAAGAAGGTAAGTGATATTTGGACATTTTATTGGCATTTTGTTACATAGCGAAGCTTGTCAGAAGCTAAGGTACGTGCTATAATTTGTCCATGCGTAACAGCGTCAGCTGGGGGAGACCCAGGCAGCGGTTCAGCAGATGATGCAGATCCGACTAAAGAAGATCGAAGAAGTCAAAGAATCTGTAAAACTCAATAAGGTAAGTCTTGACTGACTTAAAAAAAATACTGGAAGGTAACTGTGGGTCTATGACTGAGTGGAGGACTTCAGAACTGGTGGAGTTTTCTCGTTGGCATGTTTCCTTGTTGAGTACTAATAGCCAAGAGGTGATGACTTTGCTGTCATCACATATGTGTAGCCTGGTCAGCCTGGTGGTCCTCCAATCAGTCATAAAAACACAGTTATATACGTAACTTCATTTATTCTGGACCATCCAGGGCAGGTCGCTTGGAAACTAGTACAGGCCATGTATGATATTTGTCCTGAAGTTTTGTAACACATACTGATGGGGTCCCTCCCCAGACAATTCGAGACAGCGCTAATGAATAGTGCAAACACTGTAATTTATTGAGACTGAGAATCACTCAGTGAAGTATTAATACTAGTTCCTACTAAGGATGAATCACTCCAGAGCACATGGTTTGTGCTGAAGCAACATTCAGTCTGTAAAATCTGGTGAAGATAGACAGTGACCTGTGACGTGTTGGCTGCAAGTGACACTCCCCTTGGTGCCTCCTAGAAGGCAGTCATGGTGTTGAATGACATTTAATAGAAGAAGGTTACTTTTGAACTGAAACAAATTGCTTAAGATCCCTCATCGGACATGGAGCTGGCCTGGGCACATACTGTAGTCATCTGCAAGAGCAGGTAGGTTGATAGGTTTATTGATACTGCTGTGTCAATATCTTTATTGATGACTGGGGCAGTCGTGGCCTAATGGTTAAAGAGTCAGACTTGTAACCAGAAGGTGAACCTGAAGGTCGTAGGTTCGAGTCTCAGGCTGGCAGGGAATACCACGACTGAGGTGAGACCCTTGAACAAGATTCCCCAACTGCTCCCTGGGCGCCGTAGCAAAAAAAAAAAAAAAAGGCTGCTCACTGCTCCGTGTGTGTGTGTTCACTACTGTGTGTGCACTTGGATGGGTTAAATGCAGAGCACAAATTCCGAGTATGGGTCACCACACTTGGCCACACTTCACTTCACCAGAATGCTGGTTTCATCCACGGCATGAAATGTTTGAATTCCAATCCCCGACTCAGACACTGCAATTCACAGACTACCAACTGGCCATGTCTTAAGTGAAAGCCACTTTATATCTACAACTTCTGTGCAAATTGCGCAAACTGCTTGGCCTTGGTCTTGTCTCAGACTTGTCTTAATACCTCCTGTGTCTGTGTGCCAAAGACATGTTCAGGCACCAACGGCAGCTAGCACAACATGTTTTTACTAGGCTCTGACAATGGCACTGAGCCCACCAAACCTGTCTCCTGATCTGCCTTAACAGCCCTCATCTGCCTTAACAGCCCCATAACTTTTTGTTCTCAACAGGCTCTGCAGCCATAACTGATGTTTGCTCCACTTGTCAGTGCAGCCATGCAGAATAGACAGCAGGACTTTGCCTATCACTAACAACATATTGTTGCAGTTAGGGCAGGGCTCTGCCTAAGATGATCATGCCCCAAACAATTTGTGCATTGACCAAATCCGTCTTCCAACTACCATTCCACCCTGAAATACAGGTTAGGAAGGTGACAATTTTTCAACAATTCACATAAACAATACTTGTATGGAATTTCTTCTAAGATTTTAAGAATAAGTTCCTTCACAGCAACTACACACCAACCTAATAACAATAGGCCACATGTCTTGTAAAGCAAAACAGTTAATCGTTTTGAAATCATGTGAGTAGGATGTCAGATAACTGATTACCATCACCTATGCTGAAACTGTTTATACGCTGCACAAGGAAGAGATGGGGGGAAAAAAGGAAGTAGTAATTACTCTGCTTATACTGCTACATAGGATTGTTAATTGCAATCAAATAACAAGAATTGTCTCCTTTGATTTGTCTCCTGTTAGATGAGCACAGAGAAGGAGAAAGCAGAAAGCATGGAGGTGTTCAGTGCTCTGATGCGCTGCATTGAGAGAAGCCAGGCTGAGCTGCTTAAGGTGGTGGAGGAGAAGCAGAAAGCAGCAGAGAAGCAGGCTGAAGAGTTCATTGAAGAGCTGGAGCAGGAAATCACTGAGCTGAAGAGGAGAAACACTGAGCTGGAGCAGCTCTCACACACTGAGGATCACGTCCACCTCCTACAGGTCAGAGTCCCTCTGTTTCTCAGTAGCAATGCAGCACATGACAGGACAGCAGTCCCCATGCTGAGGGATTTCTCCTCTCTCCTGCTGAACTGTAGATTTACCCGTCACTGCGCCGCCCTCCACACACCAAGGACTGGACCGACGTCACAATTACCTCTCATCTGAGTGTGGAGACTCTGAGGACTCGGCTTCAGGAGTCTCTCAATGAAGAAATGGAGAAGTTTCCTGAAATGAGTAAGTAATGATAACTAGTTGATTCATAAGAATTTGTGGTGAGGTTTGCAGAGTACAGAAAAATATAGAATTTAATATGTGTATGATCTGATACAAGAATTGGATATGTAATTGATGGTAATTTAGAATAAATGTTAATTTTTTTTCTATTCAGAGCTGAAGAGCATTCAACAGCATGCAGGTGAGTGGGTTTTAACTGATGACATAACTAAATATCTGTATCTTCTCTATCACCTAATATTTAATTTTCTCTTTTTAGTGGCAGTGACTCTGGATCGTAACACAGCGAATTTTTACCTCATGTTGTCTGATGATGGGAAAGAAGTTACATGTGGACACTGGCGACACAAAGTGCCTGATAACCCAGAGAGGTTTAATTATTGTGCCTGTGTGCTGGGGAAGGAGGGATTCTCCTCAGGCAGGTTTTACTATGAGGTGCAGGTCAGAGGGAAGACTGAGTGGGATATAGGTGTGGCCAGTAAGTCTGTTAAGAGGAAAGGAAAAATTACACTCACCCCTGAGAATGGGTACTGGAGTGTGCTGCTTAGAAATAAGACAGAATATAATGCTGGCGAACGTCCCCTTGTTCCCCTCTCCCTGAAACAGGCTCCTCAGAAGGTAGGGGTGTTTGTTGATTATGAGAAGGGTCTGATCTCCTTCTATGATGTTGACGCCAAGACTCTAATCTACTCTTTCACCGGTCAGTGCTTTACTGAGGTTCTGTATCCATACTTCAGCCCTGGCCCCAGTGATAATGGTAAAAACACAGCACCGCTGGTCATTATGCCTGCTAAACATTTTAAGAAATAGTTTTCTGAATAAAGCCAGGACCACAGCTTTGTCCTAAGCCACACTAAATCTTCCTGTCTAAAAAATTTACTTCTTTTTCACAAGAATCATTATTCATGTTTTTTTTTTTTTTTAAGTGACTGATATGGAGATGGTTTGTTAGAAATTCACATTGCCTTTTTATCTTGAGTTTTCACAATAAAAACATTAATAAACAGAAAATGAGCATTGTTTATTTCAGGCTAATGCTAATGTATGGTAATTATTTGTTCAGCTAATTGTTAATCTATACAAGAGTTTACACTGTAAAGTACGTAGTGGACAGTATTTAACTTAACGTACATTAAACTAGAGTACTGAATTACATAGCCATCCTAATTAGCTTTGTGTTACCTAAACAACATAAAATTCAGAGCAGCACAAACACAAATACAGCCTTGTTCCACCAAACATAAGACCCAAAGTAAATATATATATGACCTACACTTTAAGCATGGTTCTAACTAGTTTTGAAGACAGGGCTCTGGACTTCCATAGTTTTGGAAGGTTTTGTTTTTTTCTTTCATGTAACCTACGTAGGTCTAGTTGTTAAACTGATGTAGCAACGTTAGCTTATTGGATTGGGCTACAAGCTCCTTGCTGGGATGTAAGTTAAAAAGTTAATTAAATCGAATTTTAAGTGCGTAATGTTACTTATTAATAATATACTATGGGCATGATAATGTATTTTTTTTTCTTTTAACTATTATGATGATGATAACGAATAGATGGAAAACTATATCATGTAAGTCAGATATCGACTTACTGTTTTGTAAACCAAAATATTTAACTCAATAAAATAAAGTGGCAGTGCACTTTATGGATGAAGGGAAGGATAATATAATGGAGATTAAAAATGAGCAATTGATGTAGTGCACATTCAACATCGTGATTATGAACTATGACACATTTCCGTGCAATTTTGAATCCTGGTTATGACCCTGACTTCAAGGATTACAAATGGTTTGCAAAAATGTCCCATGATGCCACTTAAAAATGGCATGAAAATGTTGAATAGCAAACTGAAGCTTTAAAGGAGAACAAAACATGGTGCGTGGCAAAAAACCTAGTAACTCCACTGGAGGATCCTAAACCCACAATAAACCAAATCCTTTTTGTCAGGTTGCTGAACATTTCTAAAAGTGACAAATTAAACCCCTTTGGATGGGGTTCAGAACGTGATGGTGTAGTAGCTATCAGGTCAAATAAATGGACTAGAGACTTAGGGTTAACTCCTTCTGGATCCACAACAACTCCTAAAGTGGATAAACAGTTACTGATGATGTAAATAATAAATGGATGACAGAAAGTCAGGATTAAGTGCCCTAGCTACAGGTATATCTATATAATTATATTATAACCATGAATGCCCTTCTATACCACAGAGCCCCTTTTTTAAAATACAGACTTTTCTTGTAACAAAATATGTACTTAAAATGACTCACCATTGCACCAATGAGTGAATTTCAAACATCTATTACTGTTATTTTCATAAATTATAATAATATGTATTTACTATAAATTAGTACATTAATACATCATTTGAAATGATACAAATGCACACATTTGCAAGGGAGATTTGTTTTTGTTGAATATGTCGGGAGGATCATAAAGAGAGGTTGTTGATGATTGTGTGAATTTCTGCCCACTGGTGGTACAAATCTGTAATTGTGATTTTTTTTAAAAAATAAAAAAAAAAAAAACAAAAAAAACGAAAACACTGGGCGTGGCTTCATGATGTCACTTTGGTGAAATGAAAGGTAAGGTTTAAAGCTGTTTCATAGTAACAGTTTACATCATTTCAGCTGAACACCACCAAACAACTCAAACCACTACAGGTACATTCTAAGGATATATATATATATATATATATATATGTATATATATATATATATATATATAGTGTTTGCTACTATCCGCAGTCCAGGCATGCACTGGGGGACTGGAACCCATCC